>OZ020298.1:1429797-1811009 GCA_963971205.1 Aethes cnicana | reverse complement strand
CCTGGTCCTGTGAACTTACTTCAGCATCATCCTCTCCATTGATCACGGGGCTGGGTCTGTAGAGCCTGTCCAGCATTGGGGTCTTCGGGTCTTTGGGCTGGGGACGCCTGTAGTCCTCGTCCCCATCGGCTTCCGTGCTGTCCCCATGGGTGCCTGATTGCTTCTGTATCACTATGCACCTGTAGCCAATGAGATCTTTGTTAACAAGTTGAAGGTATTAAGGTAATAAGTACACCTATACACGGAACGAGTAGTGTCCCAGCTCGATTTCCACCGACTTGCCTATTATTTAAAAGTAGAGTACGTTTTATATTGTAATAGTACATTACTACAGAGGCCGGGAAGGAGGACGTTGCAGGCCGAGTATTATATACGGATAATTACGAGGCTGACAACTTCCGTTCCCCGCCGATGTGCCGTATAGTGCTTTTCTCAAACATGCAATGAAATAAATGAATAAAATAATATTTTATATATAATATATTATGTCTTTTTTATATAAATAAAACTGTGATACCTATGTAGCAAATATGGTTCATGTTTTTTTAATAGCTGTATTGGCAGTATGTCATAGCGAACCATAGAGTAAATATTGCTTGTAACTTTTTTTAAATTGCGGAATGCCAAGATGCTGTGTCACAAATATATCAATTGGAAATTCAAAAAAAGTGAGCTGCCGGCCTAGGCCTGCAACGTTTGTATGAAATGTCATTATAGACCAATTGTCTAGCCGCGCCTGAAACGTGATACTTCCCAGGCTAATAAGAAGAACATAATATCAATATTTCATTGCATGTTTGAGAAAAATAATATAATAGGCAAGTCTGTGGGAATCGAGTTCTTTGGATACCCCACCGGTATTAACTTTTTGTTTTAAGGAAACTGCGCGTTGCGAGATCTTTTTAACCGACTTCGAAAAAAGGAGGAGGTTCTCAATTCGTCTGTATGTATTTTTTATTTGTTGTATGTATGTTCCGCGATTACTCTGTCAATTGTGAACCGATTTCGACGATTCTTTTTTTATTCGAAAGGTGGTACCTCCAGATTGGTCCTATTTTAATTTGGTTCAGTTCTGATGATGGAATCCATTAGAAAATGAGGGAACTCCCCAAAATTTGTTAGCACGTGTATGATTTTGGCATCAATTTCAAAGACTACGTGAGACTTACGTCCCATCGTACCCATGTTCGGAAACTGTAGCCGGAAAATATTTTTTAAGTAAAAAAATAAAAACCGACTTCAAACTCCGATAGCCTACAAAGTCGGTGTCAAGTGAACAGACTCAAAGCTGATGACAATCTTATAGTGAAACTAGCTGACCCCGCGGACTTCGTACTGCCTTAGATTTTTTTTGTTATAAATAATAGCTTACGTCCTATTCTCAGACCTACTTAATGAACATACACTCCAAATTTCATAAGAATCAGTCGAGCCGTTTCGGAGGAGTTTGGTTAAAAACACTGTGACATGAGAATTTATATATTAGATTGACACCGAATTTGTAGGCTCTCCGATTTCGTAGTCGTTTTTTTTTACATGTAGGTAATGCTTTTTATGGGATACTTTTTACCTTTTTTGTCTCGCGTTATCGGCCAATGCTGAAACAACATAATTAAACGGATAATCAAGTTTGTCACTTATTTGGGAAACTAACCTATCCTCTGCCCGCAACTTCGGTTATCGCGTTCCCGCGGGAACTATGAAATGAAATGATTTTTATTGCCGAACATGTGTTACAAGTTAGTTGGAACGAATAATTTTTCACCTCACTGGCTCCAAAGTGGTCGTTTTGCAGCTTGATATCCGAGCGCAAAAGTTGTTTTTATCCGCTAGCGTGGAAAGTGTTTTTGAAATTCGAACGACGCATGACGCCACTGTCACAATAAAAAAAACAACGATACGTTCTGAAACGCAATTCGTCGTGAGAGCTTTATTAAAATAAAGGTTCAATTTACTTAATATCATCATTAATAAAATTATATTAATAATACACCGTTTCAGATGTATTTCATTATTTCACTATGTTTTATCACAAAAATACTTAAATATGTGTATATTTTAACTGTATTCAATGAATAATTGAATCTTGAAGTACGAGTAAGAGTGATTTGGAACGAACCTCCGGAAAAAAAAAACATTAAAAAATAAAATAAAAAAAAAGTTATAGATTGCTGGTTTTGTAATTTAGAAAACCTATACGAAGTAATAAAAAAATATGAGCGATTCTAGCGATGAAGATACGAATTTAACTCCTCCAGAGTTAGCACAAACTGTAGGTGACGCCGAACTAAGTCTTCTTCCCGAAAAATCGCGCGTGGGGTGAAAAATTTTGTGTTGCGCTCTCGTGCCTTGAAACCCTCGTTACACTCAGGATACTATATTTGAACCACTCGCTTCGCTCGTGGTTCAACCCTAGAATCCTTCGTTCACTCGGGTCTCAATCACGCACTCACAGCAAACAACAACTTTGCAGCCTTGCATAACAAATGACTATTATACGAGTATGTCAGTTTCAACATGATCTGTCAAGTTCATGACGTGCAACAATATTGTTATTACTTATACTAAACTTAGGTAACAGACATATTAATGTGATAGCTACTTATCCTACTTCAATTAAAATGTCTAATCAATGTGTTGGAGATAATCATTATGAATAGAAGCATTTTTCTAACAGACACACGTTACATGGATGCCTTTCTTATATCTTTTGACATTCATGACCTGAATTTCCTTCACAGAGATAGATACACATGCAGTATGCATTTTTTTTTGAACATATTAGACCTAATTCTAGGTACACATAAATGGCTAGTATTTCTCGTTATCCGATTATACTGCCAGGATTATACACCTCAAGAAGGTCATCATGTTCTTTGATAAACATCACTGATCTATTATAGGTAGGTAAGGATTTACAATCAGCCGGGAAAAAATGGCCCGTAAAACGGATGCCCGGGCACCCGTTTGGCGCTCAGTAAATTTGACACTTAAGTCTTATAGTGTTAGGTTTACTTTTGTATAAAATATTTATCTTGACACATATTATAAAGAGGCGTTATTAGCATATTGGAACGTATTTTCTAATGTCAGCTTGCCCCATATTTTTCGACATATTCTGTTAGGAACTGTTCGTCCATACGTATGTTATAATAAGTCAATGACAAATATGCGTTCTTCCGGTATAAATAGTAGGTACCTAAGTATTTCCTTTCTCAGGACTCGAACCATCTTCATGCAAACTTTTCTCTAAATGCGTCCAGAGGTTGTAGTGTGAAAAAGTAATATACAGACAGAGTTACTTACGCATTTATAATATTAGTAAGGCCTAGCTTCTGCCCGCGTTCGTCCGCGCGGAATTCGTCAATAGCTTTCCCTCGGGAACTACGCATTTTTCCGGGATAAAAAGTAGCCTATATGTTGACCAGTGTTATAAACTACCTACGCACTAAATTTTGTTGCAATCCGTCCAGTAGTTTTCGAGTTAAATCCGGACATAGAAACATACATACTACTACTACTACAGCCTATTTGCGTCCCACTGCTGGGCACAGGCCTCCTCTCATCACGAGAGAGTTTGGGCTATAGTCCCCACGCGGGCCCAGTGCGGATTGGGGACTTCACACACATCTTTGAAATACTTCGCAGATGCGTGCAAGGTTTCCTCATTATGTTTTCCTTCACCGAAAACATACATATATACACCTACTCTTTTATTACTTGTCGCTTTTTTCGTTTGTCATCATTCTTATTATATGTTATATGTATGTGTGTTTATGTATTTACTTATATTTATGTATATTTATACTATATATTATGTGTGTAGTTTATTTATTTTTATTTAATTTGCTTCTATATGTTATATTTTTACAGTGTGGCTACTTGTAAGTAGCCTCTATTGCACCGCCACAACATTTTCCATTATGTCCAAAGGTTTAACTGGTAGAGAATGCCTTATGGCATTAAGTTCACCTTTTGTATTAGTTTTACTAATGTGCAATAAAGTTTAAATAAATAAATAAATAAATATATACACACATACATACTTTTTTTTTCTAAAAATCGTTATTTTGTGTTCAGTATCGTTTATAGAGTGCCCTCGCTTTGAAAGTTTCTTTTAATTTCCAAGTTACAGACGCGACTTCTTCTACAGACTTATTATTAGTACTATCTTTTCCCCGGAACTTCGTATGCGCAGAAATATTAAAATAAAAATCCCGTTTTTTTCCCGTTCCCGTGGGAATTTCGCAAAATCCTTTCTTAGCGTATGCCTACGTCATAACATCTACCTGCATGCCAAATTTCAGCCCGATCCGTCCAGTGGTTTGGGCTGTGCGTTGATAGATCACTATGTCAGTCACTCCGTCAGTCACCTTTGAGTTTTATATATTTAGATATATATAGAAGATAGATATGGTAAGGACAGAGCAGCAAAATTGAGATTCTAAATATCCAAGATGTCAAGCGAGAGGAAATTGACTGTCTCAATCAAAGGAAGGTCGACGGATGTTCTGCAGGGAAGAGGAAACCTGTTGCAGCTGTATATAACACAAACTTGTTTGTAGGGCAAAAGCATAGACATAAATAATACTTCGTATGGACCCGGCCTAACGTAGATACATGTCATGTTTCCCCACTTCATTGGTGTCCAATCCAAAGTTAAACTTATATCGTGACACTAAAGCTGGGTCACATTTTTTCAACAACGAGATGAGTTTTTAGATACTGAGAAACAGTTTCGAAAAAAGTTTTTTTAAAAACGCTTATTGTCACGCACGCTTGGTGACAGAACTTTGGATTGGACACCGTGGAAGTGGGGACATATTACGTGTACGTTAGACCGGGTCTATATTATTTTCGTCTATGGGCAAAAGGTAACATTTTATCGTTTTTTTTCCCCAGCTGTATCTACAGGTTTATTACACAACTTAGAAGGCGCGTGAATACAGTAAAAATAGATTCTTTATCATCGGCTGAAGTGCTTCACCAGTGTATGTATGTATATTTCTTTGGCACGCTGTTTAGCCTAAACGGCTGGATGGATTTTAGCATGCAAGGTGTCGTTAGATTCGTCTTAATCGTGAGAGTGACACTGGGTATATCAAAATTGCATAAAACAAAATGGGTGACTTTTGGAGGCATTTTAAAAGTTTCCAAAAAAAATTTTTTTTGGTCAAAGCTTATCGAGTGGGGTATCAAAATAAAGGGCTTAATGAACGGATTACAAAAATATACAATGTGACATCAAAAGTTTGTTTGCAGTCGGGTATATTATTTCTTCAAAAATCGAGTTATTTAAGAGATAGATATTATCGATTTTTTTTTTCAAATTTTAAGTGTATGTAGTGACACACCTAATACTCTTACTATTAGGTGTGTCAAATTCAATTTGAATTTACCACTGAACTTTCCGGTGAAGGAAATCATCGTGAGGAAACCTGCACGCATCTGCGAAGTAATTCAAGGATGTGTGTGAAGTCCCCAATCCGCACTGGGCCCGCGTGGGGACTATAGCCCAAACTCTCTCATGAAAGAGGAGGTTAAGATTAATTGAAGAGTACACGTCCGAAAAAAATAAAGGGTCTTGAAATCTCTACTAATAATCAGGATATTCAAAACGCAAAAGTGACTATTGACTGATGTATCAACGCACAGGCCAAACCACCGGTCGTTGATAGCTGAACTTTGGCAGGTAGGTTCCTTGGGGAGTACTAGGAGAGGATTTCCCGAAATTCCCACGGGAACGGCAATAAAAGGCATTTTTACATAGACGTAAATAATATAGATCCGGTCTCACGTACACGTAATATGCCCCCACTTCCACGGTGTCCAATCCAAAGTTCTGTCACCGAGTGTGCGTGACAATAAGCGTTTTTAAATTAACTTTTTTCGAAACTGTTTCTCAGTATCTAAAAACTCGTCTCGTTGTTGGAAAAATGTGACCCAGCTTTAGTGTCACGATACAAGTTGAACTTTGGATTGGACACCAATGAAGTGGGGAAACATGACATGTATCTACGTTAGGCCGGGTCCATACGAAGTATTATTTATGTCTATGCATTTTTACATTTTAAATAAATAAATATCTTGGGACATTTCACACATAGGTATTGCCTAGCCCCAAACTAAGCAAAGCGTGTACTTTGGGTGCTAGACAACGATATAAATACTTATATAAAGAAATACATACATATATAAATACTAAACATCCATGACTCGAGTACAAACATTCGTGTTCATCACACAAAGTTTGCCCCGAGCGGGACTCGAACCCGCGACCATCGGAACAGAAGGCAGGGTCACTACCAACTGGACCAATCCGGCCGTCTAATTTTAATGTTTACGCGCTTACGAAGTCGCGGGGAACAGCTAGGTTCCTAAGTCTACAAGAAAATTACGAAATTACAAAGGTTCCGTTTTCTCAAATAAGTAAGCAAACCCACATGCAATCGATATCTCAAATTTGCCGTCGCAGCCTCTTTGATCTGAAGTTCTTAGCTATTCTCCTAAGTAACCAATTGACTAAACCTATTTAAAATAAAATTGGAAATTGGATTTTGACGGCCCTTCGTGATATTGACAGGTCATTTCGTAAATTTGATAAAGATCCCTGGGAGGCTCAATGGCCGTCGTCCAAGATGGTTGTCGTTTGTGAGCTTCCCCATTTTTACTTGATTTATCTTTTATACCGTACATTCATCATTATTTCTTTAACAGAATATAACGGATGTTCCAACAACTCATTGCCCATTACCGGACAAATGAACCGCTTCATGTTCTTGGAGTGAATTTTGCTGCATTCGGCATTGCTCATTAGTCTTACCAGATCACCTTTTTTGCCTCCCCCTCCGTAGCTGGATACCCGGCAAATTTTCATCTCCGAGTATTCTTGAAAGTTTAATGGATAAGGCAAAGCTCCAAATAGAGTTATATTTCTCAAGACAAGTGGTTTCTTCAGAAACACCAAGCAGATATCCGCGTTCGGAAATGAATAGAACTATCTTTTTGATTGTCCGCCATTGCTCGTTTCTCCCCGGCGCAGTATAACGCACAGAATTTGCCAGATACTCTCCCATTACCACGTACATGTTTTTAGTGACCATCTTTAGTTCACTTACGGGTAAAGATCTCAAAGAACGTAAAAAGCTACAAATGTTGGCTTCCTGTAGAGGCAATGGGCCGCTAATTATTTTGCTGTCAGCGAGAACCGTTCCACTGCAGAAACTGATATACATTCCTGTGTCGAATGGAAATGTTCTCAACTTTTTAAGCGACACTGTCGTTTGATGACCCGAGTAATATCAACCCCGGATTCTTAAATATGAATTTTCAATTTTGGTCGACTGGATACACTGTCGCTGTTGCGTGAAGTACAACAACTTGAAGAACCAAAATATACATTTCTATACATTTCCAGAATTTTTTTTCTTCTTCTTCTTTTAAACAATTGCTTCTTCCTAAGTATGTGCAACACAACTTTGTGAATTTCAAGTAGTATCTACAGCTGGAGCAGTGTACGGTTATAAACACTTACGGTTAGGAAGAGAAAGTGAAACTGGGGAAGCTCAACAAACGTCAACCACCAACGACTGCTTTGGACAACTGCCATTGAGCAATCCCAAATTTCTTCATATTTTTAATTTAAATTTAAATAATTGGCTATGGGTGAAAAATGACAATGTGCTCGATTTTTTTTATGGATAGGAATAACCTTCCGTAATAAGAGAAAAAAATCCGAGAATTTTCCGTGGCGTAGATTTTGCATAAAAAATAAAATTGGTTTTGCGTTATAAGATTAAAAGATTCGGGTTTTCCTTGGTCCAAGTAAGCACAGCACATGTTTCCGAAAAAAAAAGTGTTGACATTTGACGTTGACAGTTCTCGCTTCCTTCGTGCCTTCTTCGTGCGAACATAACTTTACGTGTTTTAACCACGTTTTAACAATTTTATTGGAAAAATAGCTTATTGATGACTGCTTTTGCTTACTGGACTTTTGATTCTGCTTAGCCTCAACGACGACATATACTTTAAACACGTTATTACGAATGAAAAGCGAATGAAGCAAGAACTGTCACCGTCAATAGTGTCAACACTTTTTTTTCAAGAAGTAGAGCTGCATACTTGGACCATGGAAACACCTTTATTTCAATCGTCGTAACTCAAAATCATTTTCTTTTTTTACGCAAAATCTACGGCACGGAAAATTCTGAGATTTTTTTCTCTTGATACGGAAGGTTATTCCTATCCATAAAAAAAATAATCGAGCACATTGTCATTTTTCACCCGTAGCCAATTCCACCAATGTCAGGTATGTCTAAAGATAAAAAACTAAAAAAAGTAATGAAAAAAAAATCCTCCTTCAAAGTCTCTTTCGTGAAAGAGACTTCAAATGTGGGGGATTCTCAATGGTCGTCGCCCAAGATGGACGTTGACGTTTGTTGAGTCTCTCCAATTTTATTTTATTAACCATTTACACCGTACATTTACCTTTATTACCGAACAACTTGCAGGCCTGTGGCCCTTACTTTGATATTGGCGAAGTGTCCAAGACAGAAGCCATTAATTTATATAGAATAGACTTCAAATGTATCAAACGTAACCCCTTCAAAACCCCAATTTATGGAGTGTGGAATGTGACTTGGTATTTGTCTCTCTCTTTTACTTCAACCCTCCATATCCCAATGGGGGCTATCGCGTGTGAATTTGCCACTAGAGGCGCTAGTGTCGCGTGAGGTCCAATAACATTCACTTTTTACTGGTTTTGGCGGGCTTCGTGATATAAATTATTAATTTCTTTAATTTACCTGTTGAAAAGTGATCTCCTTCGTGAAATTAATCGCAAATATGGATTATTTGGCGATGAATGTTTTGAAACAAAAATAAAAATTCCAACAAAACGGAACTCCACTACATTGCGGCATAGCTACTCGATATGATGATAGTTATTTATAATTAACTAGCTGACCCCGCGGACTTCGTACCGCCTTAAACCTCACGGAGCCCGAGACCTTTCCAACGAATGCAAAACCGTGGAAATCGGTTCGTGCGTTCTGGAGTTATAGCGTCAGGAAGGAAAACCCGACTTATTTTTATATAGTAGACTAGCTGACCCCGCGGACTTCGTACCGCCTTAAACCTCACGGAGCCCGAGACCTTTCCAACGAATGCAAAACCGTGGAAATCGGTTCGTGCGTTCTGGAGTTATAGCGTCAGGAAGGAAAACCCGACTTATTTTTATATAGTAGAAGATAAACATGAGATTCAAGATTTGTAACTTAGTTTCGGCGCCGATCTTATAGTCGCCTTTGACAGCTATACCTCTGGACCTTAGTCAACAGTGGCGCCAACTGGTGAGCAAAGAAACGATAGTCCCCATTCTTTTCAATCTTTTCAACCGACGAAAAAACGAGGTTCTCAATTCGACGCGTATAGTAAAATGACCCCCCCCCCCCCCCCTTATCTCCGAAATTAGTTATGGACCTATAGATTACAGGAAAATTATTAAGAAGTCTATGGTATTTGAAACTGTCATATAAAAGAGCTTATCCTGTGAATCGGCTTGAAAATGACGTCATTGAATATAATCAAGGGTCGGAACCCTCTCTACGCGAGTTCAACTCGCTTCTCGGCCGCTTTTTTTATACCTACCTACCTAAAGTTGACAAACGAGCATGATGTTCAGTAGTCCCCGCAGCCCATGGACGCTCAAAAAGAGCTACCAGTGCGTTGCTGACCTTGCAATTCACAGTTCACTTTGTGTCTTAGGGCCCTCGCCCACGGTGACTTTTTGTAGCGATGCTGCCGCGCTACTCATATCGCTATCCTTTTTACTCTTTGATGTTAAAAAAGGTGTTCAAAAAATGATATGTTGTGTTAGGCACTGTTCGTCCATATGTTATTATTGGGTCACAGTATTGAGAATGAGAATGAGAATTATTTATTTCAAAATTCCACATAACTATGTTATCTTAAAACGAATTACAAATTTTACCTTATTCTTAATTACTTAACATACGGAAAATTTTGAAAAAGGTATCCACTCAGCTTTGGTCGAAAAACGCCTAGACGTTCCGACGCTGGTTTTCAGAGGACCCTGAGTGTGTAGGTACGTGTGGGTGTCCGTGTGAGTGTAGGTTAGATGTGATGGTAAATAGGTATGAATGACTGTATGTGTGTCGTAGGATTTGAAGCTAGAGTGACCAGATAGATTTTATAATATAAAACAGACATAAATATATACATATATAAATTCTACATGAACTACCGCCTAAGTGTTGGCCATTCAATCAGAAGCTTTTTGAGGTTTTTCTTAAAAGAGAGAACTGCCTTGCAGTTTCTGATTGGCGGTGGCAAGTTGTTCCAACACTTCGTGGCAGCATAGCGGAAGCTACCACGAAAGGCGGCAGGCTTATGTTGAGGAAAAAGTAGATACAAAGTGTCTCTTACTTTAGCCTGCGGGAATTAAATTTTTTAAAATAAATAGAATGGTTCTTTTGTGTGTAGAATTCCAAAAAGCAAAGTATTTGTAACCAAACTCCTCCGACCGATTCTTATGAAATTTGGAGTGTATGTTCAGTAGGTCTGAGAATAGGACGTATAAGTTTATTTTTCATGCCCAAAAAAATCTAAGGCGGTACGAAGTCCGCGGGGTCAGCTAGTTATAGGTAAATTTTGTAGGTTTAAAAACACTGAAAAAAGCCTTCTGCTTGAGTTTATTGCGGCGCTTCTTCCCAAGCAATGGGTCTAGGAAGCGCTGGTAAATTCTTTTTCTGACGTGTAAAAGTGCCCCTATGTGGCCAATTTGCTGAATAAATGATTGAATTTGAATTTGGAAATTGACGGAATTACTCCAAGTGTAAGTGTAGTATCATCGGGTAGGTACCTACGTAAATTCTTAGTCTACGCGGGACGAAGTCGCGGGCGTCGGCTGGAGGAAAAATTAAGAAAAGCTTACCATTTTGGACGAGGACAAATATATATAACCAGCTCAAGATCGAATCGCCCATAACGAACTGTCGACTATGAAATCGTTACGCTGCATTTATATGTATGTAGAAGTTTTAAAAATACAGTGATTTTTATCATCTTTATTTATGCGGGTGTAATTACCTATACGTTGGTTAAACTAAAAGAACTAGATATTTCATGATGGTAGAGTAATGATGTTTTCGATTACCTATAGTTACACAAGACCCCATACCCACTGCTGGGCAAAGAACTGTCATCACTAACTAGGTCCTACTGTACTTGCTCCTCAGATGCGTGCAGGTTTCCTCACTGTTTTCCTTCACCGAAAGTCGCAGTAGTAGATTCAAATCTAACTTCGCAAATAAGTTAGTAAAATTAGTGGTGCGAGCCGTATTTGAACCCCCGACCAATCTGCATGTGAGGCGGTTGGTTAAACCAAGTATTATCATATAGCACATTTATAATATTACCTACGTAGTATACATTCTATTAGATGTTACCATTGAGCTTTTCGCTGAGAAAGCATCGTAAGGAAACATGCATGCATTTCAGTAATAGGGATGACGATAGGGTGAAGAAATCGAAATTCTAATTAGTCCGACAGTCAGGTAATAAAAAATATAAGACACGTATTTTTTGTTTTATCAAATTAACAATATATTTATATATATATATATATATAATTTATTTATTTGTATGTCTTATTTATGTAAGTATATGTAGATATATTAAGTTTAAGTATGTTTATTTAATGTAAGTATATTTGTTCTTTGCTAGTGTCTAAGTATATTCAGTAATTTTGTTTTTTTTTGGCACCGCCCCTAACCATTTTCTGCTTTGCCTAAAGGTTGACTGGTAGAGAATGCCTCAAGGCATTAAGTCCGCCTTTTGTACACTAAGTTTTCTTTATGTGCAATAAAGTTTAAACAAATAAATAAATAACAAAGAATGACTAAGTTAAAACGCATTAAAGTTGGAGAGTGGGGGCTAACTACGTCACCGTTAGGTATAAATCGTACCTAACCGTGACGTCACGCGACATTTCAACTCAATATATCTCCGTATACGAGTTTGATTACGAGAAAAAAGAAAAAATACGTGTCCAATACTTTTCAATAATCTTCCTGATAGATCAAGGAAAAAAGTTGTCGTCATCCCTATTCAAGGATGTATGTGAAGTCCGCGCCGCGTGGGGACTGTAGCCCACACCGTGATGAGAAGGACGCCTGTGCCCAGCAGTGGGACGTAACTTGGCAGGCTACTGTAGCAGACGCACTACTTTCGTATAGTTACTTGGCATTACAACCATGATTTCCACTACTATCATCACAGAGTTCAAATTGCGATAACCTTAAAAGTAACTTAGGCTTTTTTATCCCCAAGCGCCACGTAGCTAATAGGTAGAGGTCTTTCTAAAGTGGTTATATAGTTATTAGCTGTTTTATTGACCTTATGAGTGTTCAAGGCCAGGGACGGGTACGTTAATTAATCTTGTTCCTACAAAGAGAAAGAATTGACAACATTTCAATTTCTCAACACGTCTATTCTATCAGCTAGTTAGAAAGTTGGAAAAATTTGAAAGGACACAATATTTGTGTATACTCGTATTATGTATCTACACTACACTCGGATTATTAACCGACTTCAAAAAAAGGAGGAGGTTCTCAATTCGTCGGAATCTTTTTTTATTTTTTTATTTTTTTTCATGTATGTTCACCAAAAATAAATAGTAAACGTGAACCGATTTCGATGATTCTTTTTTTGTTCGAAAGGTGGTACTTCCAAGTTTTGGTTCAGTTTTGATGATGGGATCCATGAGAAAATGAGGGAACTCCTCCAAATTTGCTAGCACGTAGATGATTTTGGTGTCAATTTCGAGGACTTCAGAGTTACTTATGTACTTCTATAGTAATGTTTGGAAACTGTAGCCGAAAAAAAAATTTTAAATAAAAAAATAAAAACCGCCTTCAAACTCCGACAGACTGCGAAGTCGGTGTCAAGTGAACCGACCCAAAGAAATGATAATCATATAGTGAACTTGACATTGACATCGCAGTCTGTCGGAGTTTGAAGGCGGTATTTTTTTTTTTATTTAAAAATTTTTTTTGATTAGAGATCTTCTACTATCTAAAGACCCGCGCCTTCACATTTCAAAACGCTTCAATGTTTTTAAAAAGCACCACCAACACTCTCAACACATGTGTGCGTGCTGAGACAGCCATCAACTGTGCGTTGAGAGTGTTGGTGGTGCTTTTTAAAAACATTGAAGCGTTTTCAAATATGAAGGCGCGGGACTTTAGATCCCTACCATCGGTTGTTTTTTTTTTTTAAATTTTACACCAACCATCATTGTTTTTCTTTTCGCACTCTCCACTTTCCTGAGCTTGACTGGAAGAGATCGCTTAGCGATAAGTCCGCCTGTTGTTTACCTATTAACTGTGTATCCTTTCTGTATTTCCTGTGTTTTGTATATGGTGTTCAATACCTAAAGAGTATTGTTGTTGTTATTGTTATTTTTTCTTTTTTTCGTGTCGTAAATTTCATACATAAAATTGAGATTGAAAAAACTCCTCGTTCCAAAAGGGCGTAAGTCGAAAATGACTCAGTAGCTCTTTCTGCGCATATAATATATAGTTCAGCGCGTGGCGCCCGCTCTTTTGCGAGAGTGAGTGAATGGGGGCTATCGCGTATGAATTTGCCACTAGAGGCGCTAGTGTCGCGTGAGGTCCAATAACATTCACTTTTCACTGATTTTGGAGCGCTTCGTAATATAAATCATAATTTCTTTAATTTACCTGTTGAAAAGTGATCTCCTTCGTGTAATTATCGCAAATATGGATTATTTGGCGATGAATGAGAACGTTTTGATACAAAAAAACGAACAAAACGGAACTGCACAACACGGGGCGTAGCTATACTCGATATGATGATAGTTACTTAGGTATAATTAATAAACTTAATGAGATTCAAGACTTAAAACTTTGTTTCGGCGCCGATCCTATAAAGTCGCCTTTTACGGCTATACCTATGGACCTTAGTCAACAGTGGCGCCAACTGGTGAGCAAAGAAACGATAGCCCCCATTGAGTGGGATCACGTCACGCACCAGTTACTACCAAAACACGATTTTCTCTGAAAGTAATGAACAAAATAATCTGAAGCTTTTTAATGAGGACTATCGTTTCTTTGCTCACCAGTTGGCGCCACTGTTGACTAAGGTCCAGAGGTATAGCTGTCAAAGGCGACTTTATAAGTTCGGCGCCGAAACAAAGTTTTCAATCTTGAATCTCATCAAGTTTATTAATTATACATAACTATAATTACATCCAGTAGCTATGCCGCAATGTTGTGCAGTTCCGTTTTGTTTGAAAAAAAAAAGCTTTTTTTTCAAACCTTTTACATTCATCGCCAAATAATCCATATTTGCGATAATTTCACGGAGGACATCACTTTTCAACAGGTAAGTTAAAGAAATTTATAATTTATATCACGAAGCCCGCCAAAACCATTGAAAAGTAAATGTTATTGGACCTCACGCGACACTAGCGCCTCTAGTGGCAAATTCACACGCGATAGCCCCCATTGACTCCTTTAGATAGAGATACCGAAATTGTTTTCGAAATACGCTTCACAAAAATTTTGAAATGTTGTCAATTCCTTTCCAAAATTACGGCCAACGTATTTTCGCTCACTAGCAGGCGGCACTGTCGTTAGAGACTGCGTTTGAGGTGGTTGAGGCTGCGTTCCGAACCGCGCTCAGTGGGTTCACACCACCTTGAAAATGAAAATGAAAATATTTATTCAGCAAATAGGCCACATCTGGGCACTTTTACACGTCACTTTTAAATGAATTTAACAGAAATGAATTTACCAGCGCTTCCTAGACCCATTGCTTGAGAAGAAGCGCCGCAACAAACTCAGCAGGCCTTGCATCCCTTTTCCTCTTAGGAGTCGACTTTCAAGAGGAAAAAGGATGCAAGATAATGTGAGCGCTCTGAGCGCGATTCGGAACGCAGCCTGGAGGGTATGGAGTGTTGAAGTAAAGGAGCGCAATCTTTATAGTTCCAAAGGTGAACACCAAATCGGGTAGGTTGGGGGCGCTGCGGTCGCCACTCCAGTCAAGCCAACTAGGCGGATAGTCTGCAGTAGCGCCTTCAGATGGCGCTGCTGAGGCGAAAACGCAGCGAAAACGGTTGAGAGGAGAGTGTGTTTTGTTTTGTTGCTAATAAAATCCGCTGGATACGTTTTCAACTGTTTCGCCATATAAGATTGCGCTCCTTACCAAGACACATAACATTCCACACTCCATAGTGCACTCTCCCACTTTATGTCAAACGCTTCAGTCATCCCGTTTTGTTATCTCCTTTTCGGTCTGCCCCTGCTCCGACTACATTACGTGCTTACATAGAAGAAGTAAGGTAAACTTAAAATGACAACCTTCAAACAAATCAGCTCCGAAATAAGTATTAAATGCGATAATAAATGGCGCTGTCTGGGTGGCCTGCATACAAATTTGAGCTCGATGAGCAACAGCTAGATGGCGCTGTACAGGCGAAGTACCTATGATTGAAGCTTTTTGGTATGGAGTGTAAAATGTATGGCGAAACAGTTAAAAACATGTCCAGCGAATTTGATAAGCAACAAAACAAAACACACTCTCCTCACAACCGTTTTCGCCTCAGCAGCGCCATCTGAAGGCACTACTGCAGACTATCCGCCTAGGTGGCTTGACTGGAGCGGCAACCGCAGCGCCCCCAACCTACCCGATTTGGTGTCCAATTTTGGAACTATAAAGATTGCGCTCATCTACTTCAACCCTCCATACCCTCCAGGCTGCGCTCTGAATCGCGCTCAGAGCGCTCATATTATCTTGCATCCTTTTTCCTCTTGAAAGTCGACTCCTAGGAAAAGGGATGCAAGGTGGTGTGATGTGAACCCACTGAGCGCGATTCGGAACGCAGCCCCAATCACCTCAAACGCAGTCTCTAACGCCAGTGCCGCCCGCTAGTGATCTTAGATAAAATTGTCACTGCTGGTACTTAGTACGTTCTTATTACATGCTTTTATTTAGTTTCACCTGTCCCGACGTTTGTTTGCTTGTTTATTGACAATCAAATCTTGCAAGCTAAATTTGATCCACTTCCCTGTTACCGATTGAGCTGGAACTTTCCATGCATGTGTAAATCGGATGACAATGCAAAATTATTATGACATGAAGCTGATCTGATGATGGAACCGTAAGGTGGCCATTGGAACACGGTAGTTAAACGACAAAGCCCCATCGAGTTTGGACTCGTTTGAAAAGTATTGTTTGTTTTTAAAGTTTTTTTTACATTACCTATAGTTTGTTAGTAGTTTGATTCTTCCTACCCCAACGGAACAGAGGTATCTTAGAAGTGAGCTCTGCCTGCGTTGGCGTCTTAATCAGTCTAATTTAAAGTAAGGGTCAATAGGGTTATCTACGCAGAGCGATAACAGCCGCCCGGTGTAGTGGCGTAACCACGAAATGTGAAAAAAAACGTCGCATTTTTTAGATTTATAATTTTACTAGCTTCTGCCCGCGTGAAATTCGGTTATCGCGTTTCCGCGGGAACTATGCCTTTTTCCGGGATGAAAAGAAGCCTATGTCCTTTCTGGAACCAAGTATCTACTACTATCTCCATGCCAAATTTCATCTCAATCGGTTCAGCGGTTGAAGCGTGGAGAGGTAACAGACAGACAGAGTTACTTTCGCATTTATAATATTAAAGTATGGATGTTGTTCTGGGGGCTTCAAAACTGCAAAGACCGATAGGCAAACGACCCATCGGATGGAAACTAGTCGCCGCTGCCTATATACCCTGCTTATGTTGATATACATTAAGACGCTGACAAGAGCTAATGACCTTGAGCAATCAAGGCCGGCAATTGTCTCAGCGTACAATGTCTGTTTGCATTGGAGGGAGCGAGAAGCACGACCGCGGCATGTGGACGATATACGAAGAAAATCTGAACAATGAAGATCGATTGAGAACAGCCAAATCATCATAATAAAAAAAATTCATAGAAAAAGACATAATTTATACACTTTATTATGTTTACTGTTTGCACCTAGACCTAAAAGTACCTACAAGTAACTTTGTTGTCATCAGAGCGTAGGTACAGTTTTTCGAGACGCAATTTTCGCATTTAACAACTTATGTCACTTTACCGAGGTTCGTCAGCGACCGCTCAGTCGACTCGGCCGCCTCTTTCGCATCGTCATTTGTAAATGTATTAATAATATTAGTATATCATCAACGTCAGTGAAAGTAAAACTGTGTATGTTACTATAAACGTCATATTTTTGCATTAAAACGCCGTGCTTTTGGTTTCCTAAAATGGTCCATTGAAATTCGTGCTATCGAAAAGTGTTGTAAGTCTGAAAATTATGATAAAAAAGTAAAATTATCTTGTGCTTTTATTGAGAAGTGCTTTTTTATTTAGGTACAAGAGAAAAAGTTGAGCTGTTTTTTTATTTTCAGACAATCGAGATAATTTAAGATGTTTTTTGGAAGTTTCGTGTTATTTTTCGGTGAGTTTGATTTTTTAACTAGGCTATTATTATACCTTTTGACTATTATTATAGCTCAGTTGTCTAAGTTATTCATATTACCTACAGTGCTAGGTAACGGATTAATACCCCTCATATAATAACCTGCAGATGCAGATGCCTGCAGGTTTACTCACGACGTTTTTCTTCACCAAACACGAAGCTCAGTGGCAAACTTCAATTGAATTTCGGACTTAAGAGAGAAGAATAGTAAGTACTCGTACTCGTCGATACAAAAAGAGATAATGTTTTTCCAGTTATAAATATTTTCCAATCTCCATGATTTTTTTGTAGTTATTGACACAATGAAATACTAGGGCTGCGTTCCGAAACGCGCTCAGAACACTCACAGCACCTTGCATTCCTTTTCCTCTTGAAAGTCGAGTCCTAAGAGGAAAAAGGATGCAAGGTGCTGTGAGCGCTCTAAGCGCGATTCGGAACGCAGCCTAGGTTTGCTTATAGGTTTTCCTTTTTTTTATTTGCAATGGATTCAAACTTCTTGCAAATTAAAAAAAAAGGAAAAGCTATAAACCTAGTATTTCATTGTGCCAATAACATACTAAAAATCATGGAGATTGCAAAATATTTAGAAGTGGAAACCGTTTTCTCTTTTTGTAATTTTTGTATGGACGAGTACCGTACCGGCCGGGTACTATTCTTCACTCCGTTTACTCCGAAAGTTGGCAACGTCGCAAATAGCTGTCAAATATTACGCCGTTTTCATTAATTGAATGAATATTACTGAATGAAAGCATGAATTATCGCTCTATGGTTGAATAAAACATTAACTATGGATTACAACAATTATCATGAGAACACGAAATTTTTAGGAATATGAGGAAGTACTATCTTTTGAAAACTTTCCATCGCATTTTCCATGCATTTTAATGTAATATTATCATTTGAATGCCTAACCAACAAATATAAAACGAGACGCGTCGTTCAACCACAGAGTGATAGCTTCTTTTTTAATTCAGTAAATTTGGGAAATTAATAAAAACAGCGAAATATTTGACAGCTATTTGCGACGTTGCCAACTTTCGGGATAACTTCTAAGTTGTGTCGTGCTAAACTGTGTTAACTTATAATAGTTCAATGGGTTTAAGCACGACACGACTTAGAAGCATTGATCTATTATAAGTAAGGATTCACAATCAGCCGAAGAAAAATGGCCCGTTAAAACGGGTGCCCGAACAAATCGGGCACCCGTTTGGCGCTCAATAAATTTGACACAATTTTTCTTATAGTGTTAGGTTTACTTTTGTATAAAATATTTATCTTGACACATATTATACAGAGGCGTTATAAGCATATTGGAACGTATTTTCTAATGTCAGTTTGCTCCATATATTTTGACATATTCTGTTAGGCACTCCATGGTTGCGTTCCGAATCGCGCTTAGAGCGCTCACAGCACCTTGCATCCTTTTTCCTCTTAGGACTCGACTTTCAAGAGGAAAAGGGATGCAAGGTTCTGTGAGCGCTCTGAGCGCGTTTCGGAACGCAGCCCATATGTTATTATAGGTCAATTGCTAAATCTAAAGTAGTTAAACCAAAGTTAAACCTTCAAATAGCTTCAAAACTCATTACAGTAATTTCACTGATCGATGTCACTCCTGTCAAAGTTTCCCCATCAAGGGTATTGCGGGTAGCGACGTGATGGTAGAGTGGAAATATTGATTAGCGTCTTCGGGGTTGCTCAATGGCCGTCGTCCAAGATGGTTGTCGTTTGTTGAGCTTCCCCATTTTTACCTGATTTATCTTTTGTACCGTACCATAGACGTAAATAATATAGACCCGGTCTAACGTACACGTAATATGTCCCCACTTCCACGGTGTCCAATCCAAAGTTCTGTCACCGAGCGTGCGTGACAATAAGCGTTTTAAAAAAAACTTTTTTCGAAACTGTTTCTCAGTATCTAAAAACTCGTCTCGTTGTTGAAAAAATGTGTTTGGAGTAGACGCCTGTATGAAAGTGTTAGGGTGCGCCACCGATAGATGTCGCTGTACCATTCGAGTGAAATCCTACATCGCGCTATCGTTGTCCACACTTAGAACGTATAAGTAGTATAATTATTATTTTCAAATATAGACCTTGGCAACCTACTAGCAGTTTCATTCAGTAAACCTGTAGGCGACTTTTCGGATAGTACGGGTTTTGTACATGGTCCTTACGAATCGGATTGTGGCAAGATACGGAATCCGGACTTTTTGATCTACGGTATCAAGGGGCGGCGGATTGTCGTCGAAGATACGTCTTCACAGGAGCAGCACGGCGGGCGGCGGCGTTTGAAGAGGAGTTCCTGTCATCGAGCGTGACGTCATCTATCACCCGGAGAGAAAAGGACGGATATACCAAGTGAAGTAGTGCAGTGTTTGTTTATTTTAGAAGAAAACTGTGAGTACTTTTTTAATTCTTTTTTTAATTAGTGAAGTGTCAACGAACTGTCATTCAGCAACTTAGAATAATTTCATCAATCAGCTGTCAAATCGGGACTTAGAAAAATTCAAGATATAAAGTAGAAAAAAATACAAGTGTAGATTTAGGACTTAGAATTTAAGAGCCAAAAGTGAGGAGACGGGGAATCCATGCCCAATTTCCCATCGGCGAAGAAAGATCTCCAACACTTGTAAAATTTTCACGATTTTTCTACTGGACTTACAAAACACAACTGTTTGAATTTTCCAAAATACTAAATTGCGATACACAATGGAATCTCTTATTAATCTTCAAAAAGACACATGCGATCGACTAGCTAAGGCTCTGACTAATTTGAGAAAATCACCGAAAGCTCGTATTACGGTCACTTACATCGAATCTCGACTAGAAAGCCTAGAGAAACTATGGGACAATTTTACTGCCGGACATCAGCGCTTAATAGAAGAGTATTCTGAGGTATTATCAGAGTCAAGTTATGTCACAGATGATTTATATGACACGGCGGAGGAGAATTATTTCGACTGCAAGTGTGAACTGAAAACTATACTGGACACTTTGCCGGGATCATCGAAAGTCAATTCTCAATCATCATCGGGAAGTAAGTCATCGCAAGTTCAACTACCAAAAATCATCATTCCTACGTTTTCGGGTCTCTACACAGAATGGATGAGTTTTAAAGATCTTTTCGTTTCACTCATTCATGATAATGATGAAATTGATGACGTTCAAAAATTACATTATCTTAAGGGTCATCTCAAGGGAGAAGCAGAGCAATTGTTACGGCACATTCCAATCACACACGCTAACTATCAAAGATGTTGGACTCTATTGCAAAATCGTTATAACAATAGGCAGTACTTGATAAATTGTATTTTGAACAGGTTTTTCGCTCAACAGACTGTTGTAACAGAGTCTGCTAATGCAATTAAAGAGTTGTTAGATGTCACGTCAGAGACTTTAAATGCACTAGACAGTTTAGGAATTGACATCAAATCGTGGGATGTGATTATAATTTACATTGTTAGTCAGAGGTTAGATCCCGAAAACAGGAAGCAATGGGAGTATAAAGTAAGCGAGTTGATAGCTCTCTCTGACCAATTGCCGTGTATTGAACAGTTCAAGGAGTTTTTAGAGAGCAAGTATAGATCACTGGAGTTTTTAGATTCTAAACCACACTCGGCAACTGGACAGAGACAGCACACTTCAAACCAAAATGTTAAAGATTGTAACACTATTCAAACACTTCATGTATCACAATCACAAGCATCATGCGTGAGCTGTTCAGGTGATCATCACCTTAGGAACTGTAAACAATTTGTAAATATGGAAATCAGCAGCAAGCGTAACTTTGTCCAACACCATGGGTTGTGTTTTAATTGCTTGGGCAGTAATCATTTAGTCAAACACTGCAGAAATCAATCATCTTGCCAAATATGCAACAGGAGGCATCATTCTCTTTTGCATCCGAAAGTCGAAATTCAATCAACTAGTTCAGGGGAGTCAGTTGATAAACAGGTTGTATCATCACTAGTAGGTCAGGTCTATCAATCAACATCACAAGGAAATCATACAAACACAGAATCACAATCATCAAGATCATCACAATCACCATCACATATCATCAGTCATTTCGCGGAAGGAGTATCACATCAGGTGTTACTAGCCACAGCTGTAGTCAAAGCTGAATCGCGAAATGGTGAGCATCAGCTCATTCGAGCTCTCATTGATCAGGGATCGCAGGCATCATTCATCACCATGGCAGCTGTTCAGTCGCTTGGGCTGAAAGCAATACCAACCAAGGGGTTTATTTCAGGTTTGGGCGGTGAGCAAAGCCTTATATCTAAGGCAAGGGTAGAGCTAACAGTCAGCTCACGTCTCAATCCAGGTTCTGTATTTCGGGTGTCGGCTTACGTCCTAGACAAACTGACAACTTACTTACCTGCGGCTGAACTGGAAATCACATCATGGCCGGAGCTTCAGCATATCATCTTAGCGGATCCGGAGTATCACACGCCAAATAAAATCGACATGCTACTGGGAGCGGAAGTCTACAGTTCCATTATAGAGAATGGCGTAATCAAATGTCCATCAGGGTCTTTAGTAGCACAAAATACCTCCCTGGGATGGATATTGAGCGGAAGAATTCAATCGGAAGACAGCATTGTTGATAAGAAAGTTATAAGCATGCACGCTTTCGTTCAAAATAGAGAACAATTACCTGATTGGGAAACGGAAGCAGAACCTAGCCTTGGCCAGAAGAAAGCAACGGTAGAAGAGCAACGATGCGAAGTTAGTCGAAGTGCCTTACGGGTCAATAAACCAATTTATGAAGATGATCAAACCCAAACCCAAGGTTTAGCTCAAGACAGATCTCACTTTCTAGACATGAAGTTGCAAGAAAGTCACCACCTGGAAAAGCAAAATGAGAACATAACGAAGGAATACATGCAACTAAATAACACCACAGAAAGGTTAGCTGTAGTAATAAAGCAAGAGTTGTTGTCTAGAGAAGAACTTAAAGAAGCTATTGAAATCTACAAGCAAAATGAAATTCAAAGCATGAAAATCGATAAGAATAAACAAGCCAGTCTACGAAAAGAAGACGATAAAGGAATAGAGAAGAAAGAAGCTACAACAAACAATAAAGAACCAAGAGAAGAATCTCACATGCAGCCAGTGTGTAGCTCCGCAGATATAGCACAGGATATCACGCATATGATGAAGCACCACCTGTGGAAAGTCAAATCAAATCGGTTATGTGAGGAAAGTAAACGTATAAACAGCAATAAAGATAATTTAAGCAATGAAATAGAAGAAATGGGGACATACCTTGCAGCTGCGGTAACCGAAGATAGTAGCGTAGAAGTTGCGATGGGATCGAAGCGCTCTTCACTAACGAAGTTATTGAGATATGTCGTTGTATATAGTAGTCGGTTCCTGAAAAATAACGATCATACTTACCTCCTGAAAATAAAACCAAATGATGAGTTATGTACCAAAGTTGAAGAGTGTCACCAACTGCAAGATGTCAGAAATGAAGACTTAAAAGAGAATACTGCACTTACCTTATTCTATCCACAGGTCGAAGAGTTGAAAACAATCCATGTTGGTGGGCGGGCTCATTTCACAAATAGAGACTGCGATCATACTCATCCAGTGTTAGTAGTCATGCATGATTTATCGTGGTTAATACAACTTGTTATCAACGAATCTTCTCATGGGGAACCTTCGCTGACATTTTATATCAGGTTACATTTTAGAATTCAGTGTAAGATGAAAATTCAATCACGGGGTATTCTAGGAACAATTAGACTGAGTATTTTAATTTTTTGCACCTAGCAAAAGGGATGTTTTAACAGGTTATAGGACCAGACTTATATTTCAGCTTGGTTATTTTATACCAAGCTATTTAAATGCACCCTGGGAGGGATTGACAATGTTACGTTAGCTCTAACTTTGTAAAGCGGTTTTGTACAAATTCTGAGTTCTACCTGTAAATAATCTATTATAGCATGTAAATATCTATTCACTTGTATATTTTAGTTAGCTAATGCAAAGGTTTTCAGTGGCAAAACATGTAACAAGCAGTCAGTTGTATTCATTTAAGTTTTATTCAATTTATCAAATGGGTTGTTTTGTGATGAACATTCGTTCATGGTGGGCGGTATGTTTGGAGTAGACGCCTGTATGAAAGTGTTAGGGTGCGCCACCGATAGATGTCGCTGTACCATTCGAGTGAAATCCTACATCGCGCTATCGTTGTCCACACTTAGAACGTATAAGTAGTATAATTATTATTTTCAAATATAGACCTTGGCAACCTACTAGCAGTTTCATTCAGTAAACCTGTAGGCGACTTTTCGGATAGTACGGGTTTTGTACAAATGTGACCCAGCTTTAGTGTCACGATATAAGTTTAACTTTGGATTGGACACCAATGAAGTGGGGAAACATGACATGTATCTACGTTAGGCCGGGTCCATACGAAGTATTATTTATGTCTATGTACCGTACATTTATCATTATTACCGAACAACTTGCAGGCCTGTGGCCCTAACTTTGATATTGGCGAAGTGTCCAAGACAGAAGCCATTAATTTATATAGAATAGAGTGGAAATATTGATTAGCGTCTTAATTTCCACTGATAAATAAAATAAACCTACTGAATTTTGCCCTGACCAATGTTCCGACGGTCGCGGGTTTGCATCCCGCTAGGGGCAAAAACTTTGTGTGATGAGCACGAATGTTTGTACCCTAGTCATGGATGTTAGTATCTATATATACATGGTGGGTCAGATCATGGTCAGATCCTATACCAAATAATTAACCCACAGTATCGGCTATCGATTCTAAGTATATTGTAGAGGTTTTTTTTTGAGTTGGTAAAAAAAATAATTGTATATGGGATTGGTTGTGTGAGCGACGTGGAATTCCATACAAAATATTTTTTTTTACCAACTCTAGAGTTAGAATCGATAGCCGATACTGTGGGTTAATTATTTGCTATAGGATATGACCCACCATGTATACATATAATAAAGCTAAAGAGGGCCGAAAGTCTGTACATGGGAGATATTCGAAAAAAAGTTGTCTAGGGATACTTAGAATCGATAACAGAACACATTCCAACAGTTTTTAGATTTTTGTCCGTTTGTCTGTTTATTTGACCGCGCATCACGTAAAAACTACTGGACTGATTTTGATGCAATTTGGTATAAAGATAGTTGGAGTCCCGAGAAAGGAGATAGGCTACTTTTCATCTGGGAAAAACTCATAGTTCCCGCGGGAACGCGATAACCGAATTCCACGTGGAAGAAGTCGCGGGCAGAAGCTATAGTTTATAATATATGTATGAATTTCTGTATGTAAGTATTTATATCATTGGCTAGCACCCATAGTATCTACAAGCTTTCCTTAGTTCGGGCCTAGGACTATTTGTGTGAAATTTTCATTTATTTATCTAATATATAAAATTCTCGTGTCATAGTGTTTGTAACCAAACTGCTCCGAACCGGCTCGTCCGATTCTTATGACATTTGGTGTTTACGTTCAGTAGGTCTGAGAATAGGACGTAAGCTATTTTTCATACCCAAAAAAAATTCCAAGGCGGTACGAAATCCGCGGGGTCAACTAGTCCAATGAATAAAATTCTCGAGTCACAGTGTTTGTAACCAAACTCCTCCGAAACGGCTCGACCGATTCTTATGAAATGGACGCAGTTCTGCAAACCAGATCCAACCCACAGCATGACAGTTTTGAGAAAAAGCCGTTTTTGTTAAAAATGTGTGTACAAAATTTTCTATAAATATTTTTAATAAAGTTTGAATGCACAATTATAGAAGATGGCTAGCTCTATTGCAAAAAGCATGTATTACCTGATTTAGAACCAATAAATGGGGATGGATTTTTTAATAAAAATGCGAATGTGGGTTGGATCTTTGTTTATTTAATAAAAAAATAAGAGAAAATTATATTTACACGGTTTTTTTTTAATAAATTTTAATCAAAAAGGGCACTAATACTAAGGCAAACTTGTAGCGTGAAAAGATTTTAGCAAAAACAAAACATTTCATACAAAATTTTCAACAGAGACGAAAACTGCAATACTTTAGTCATAAAGAGAATTCGAACAAAACGTATGAATTAATCTGTAACTTTGTTATATATAATTTCCAGTTTTCGTGTTAGTAAATGTCATCTACTTCAAAGTCAGGTTGTCCTGAAAAACCTTCCAGGTCATCATCCTTCAACCGTTGGTCTGGAATAAGTTCAGTGTAAAAAAGGTGGTATTCCTGTGGAATCAGGTGAAGGAGAGTTTTCAAGTCCTTTAACTTGCCTTCGGGAATAGAATTCCCACAGATCAAAGTACATCTACTTCTTTTTTGTGAGAGAAGCCCCTAAACGTAAGTTTTTTTTTAAATATATTCGTCCACCAACTCTACGTCAAGGTTGCTCGCCTGTAAATTTTGAACATATCCTGTATTTTAACTATATCCCTAATCTGCAGCCGTGGCAGCTTATTCCCGTCTATAGTTTTCTTCCTAGTTGTTCTCTAATTGTATTGAAAATAAAAAGTAGGTATGAAAACGTGCAAGAAGACTTCAGTTTAAGATGAATGTTCACCGTTTTAGCAAAAACTACTTTATATCATCAATAAAATTAGAGAAAGTATAACTAACAGGGAGAAACTACTTATAGACGAGAAATCTTTTACATTCCAAGCTATTCTGCTTTGGAACTCTCTACCTGTTGACCTTAGGCTAGCTAAATCTCTTTCAGTGTTTAAGAACAAGGTTAAGGAGCATTATTTGTCACTTGTCTGAATATGTACTGCTTTTCTTTTCTTGGATAATGGATTACGTATTTTAATTTATTTGGCTGTTATCTATTTATATGTAAGTTTATGTATGTTTATATATAAAAGTATTTAAGTATGTTTATTACTTTTTGTGTTTGTTTCTTCTGCACATCTTAGTACAGAGCACCGCCTACCAACCTAGTTTGTTTTTCTTCATCTCCACTATACAAAGGTTGTCTGGTAGAGATCGCTATTGAGCGATAAGACCGCCTGCTGTATGCCGTACCTTTTTGTGTAATTACATAATGTCTACTGTTCCTTGATTGTGTGGTGTTCAATAAAGTATATTGTATTGTATTGTAGACGAGAATAAGGCTGCAGATTAAGGAAATAGAGATAAAGTAACCGGATAGGTATCCTTCCAAATCTAAAATCCAAATTTTGAACATAGGTAGGTAATGTTCAAAACTTACATGACGACCAACCTCGACGAAAAGTTTGTGGTCGTAGATATATGTATTAAAAAAAGTTCGTTCGTGGGCTACTCTCACAAATGAAATAATGGAAGTACTTTGGCCTATGAGAAAACCTATTCCCGAGGCCAAGTTAAAAGACTTAAAAGCTCTTTCACCTGATTCCACCTGATACCACGGCATACCACCTTTTTACACTAAACTTACATATTCCAGAAGAACGCTTGGAGGATGATGACCTGGAAGGATTTGCAGGACAATCAGACCTTGAAATAGAAGACATTTTCAAGAATGAAAACTGAAAAATCTAGAAAATAATTTACAGATTAATATACATGGTGGGTCAGAAAATATGGCAAATAATTAACCCACAATATCGGCTATCGATTCTAAGTATATTGTATAGGTCTTTAATTTTTTTTGAGTTGTTTAAAAAAATATTTTGTATAGGATTCAGGCGTCACTCACACAACAAATCCCATATACAATTTTTTTTTACCAACTCAAAAAAAATTAAAGACCTATACAATATAATTAGAATCGATAGCCGATACTGTGGGTTAATTATTTGCCATATTTTCTGACCCACCGTGTATAGGTTTTTTCGAAATCCTTTTTAGGTATGATTTTTGTACAAAATAAGTAAATACTTTATTTTTGCTGGAATTTTTACATTCCACATTTTTTGCTATCGTTGCCTTTGTATTCTTGCTATTTTTCTCCATAAAAAAACCGTTGAAATGTTTTTTCCCTTATTTTTATTAAGAGTATTAAGACCCTGTAAATCAACAAGGATTCAACCCACATTTAACATTCTTACTTTTTTATTGAAAAGATCAATCCCCTTTTATTTACCGTAAATCAGGTAATTAATACTTTTCGCAGAAGAATATCATAAATCCACAATCCTGTTATGTCATAATCCACAACTCTATTTAGTGAAAAAGATTACGTAAAAATACTTCCATGTGTTTAAATATTTTCAATATGGAACCAAGTCACATGAACCCTCATAAAATTTAAAAGTTTAGGCTATTTTTAATATGCAAACAAGATTCAAGATACTGGTTTCATATAACTGTGAAATCTTTATTTTGCAAACGGGATCCAACCGCGCTTGGTCTCTTATAGAGTTATAAAATTATACGTCTATGGGGTACCATGTGACATGAATCTTGTTTATAAAATATGGATTTGCTGTTTTGTGGAATGGTAACTTTGTCAACATATTGTTTTGATAGGTTAAAATGGTCAGATCATTTTGATTTTTATAGGGAAGGTGTAAGGTGCATTTTAAAACATATCTGCATATTTAACTCAATTTTGACAGGTGTGTGGGTTGGATCTGGTTTGCAGAACTGCGTCCAAATTTGGTGTGTACGTTCAGTAGGTCTGAGAATAGGACGTAAATAATTTTTCATACCCACCCCAAAAAAATGTTAGGCGGTACGAAGTCCGCTGGGACAGCTAGTTTACTACTTAAAAACTTATATTATTCAAATTATTATTTATTTCTTTACTATTTTCCAGTAATATCTTCAACCGCTGCGTCCTTACGGCTCCTCTTCCCCACGGAACATCATCAGTACAACTACGTGCTAAAGACCAACGTATCCTCAGGAGTGGCCCAGGAAGTATCATACTGGACCCTGGAGGCACGGTTGCTGGTCACAGCATACGATAACTACACAAGAGCTCGTTACAAGCTGGACAATGTGAAGGTGATCTTTGAAATTTTAAAAAGAATAACACACCAGCCAATTTACGTCTTCTTGATTTGATTCCACCATCCCCATTACGTCACTACGGGACTAGGCGTGGTCTTGGATTTCATCCTTATTTTGTGGGTATTCCTCCAGCGCGTATGCTTCATCATGCGAACAGCTAGGGAGTGGCATTCTCTACCGGCCGGTCTCTTCCCCGATAGTTATAACTTGGATCATTTCAAGTTGAGAGTGAACAGATAATATCTAAGTATCACCTTCGACTACATCGTCACTTACCATTAGGTGTGATCGTCGTCAAATGCTTGCTTATAATAAATAAATTAAAAAAAAATGTAGCCTCTCGCTCGAGCGAAAGCCCGGACTGGGCACTTAACACACATCATGAATGATTTCGCAGATGTAAGCGTGGTATGATCTTGTTATGAAAAGGGATGAAGGCCATATAACAAAGAAAAACGTAAATGCAGTTACAAATCCACAGCCGAGCAGGGCCTGAATACCTACCACTAGGTACCACAATCAACTACTGCTACTACTACTACAGCCTATTTGCGTCTCACTGCTGGGCACAGGCCTCCTCTCATCACGAGAGGGTTTGGGCTATAGTCCCCACGCGGGCCCAGTGCGGATTGGGGACTTCACTCACATCTTTGAATTACTTCGCAGTTGTGTGCAGGTTTCCTCACGATGTATTACTTCACCGAAAAGCGCAGTGGTGCCTCTGGTGTAGCTAATGTAAAAGTGCCCCTATGTGGCCAATTCGCTGAATAAATGATTGATTGATTGAATGACCACTTGCCATCGGTATGCTGTCTGGCTTATTGACAGTCTATAATAGTAAATCATTCTATGTTATTCCAGACGTCATCGTACAGCAAGAACCAGGGTTACTCTTCGTACCAGTCGGCTGAAGCCACCAGGCAGCTGGCTCAACCCTGGGAGGTGGACTATCTGGTGAGAAGGGACTCCACGTTATATCTCTTATGGCATCCTGTTTGATAACGTTCGACGCAGTTTTAATTTTTTCTGTAATTATTGTTCATTTCGTTTCCATCTCTGTGTCGTCCGAATATCGAATAAACGTATTCTATTCTATTATAAGTATTCAGTTTTGGAAATATTTCAAAATGGCGGGCGTTATGGGGCTCTTAGCATAAAAAAACTGATTTAAACTATGTAGGAATAAGCAATAAGGAATAAGAATAAGGAACGCTCTCGTGGCGACAGGAGACCAGAGTTTTTACTATTTAGAGTTTTATTTTATTTTCTTTATTGGAAAAAAAAACAGATAATAGACACAGAAAATATACAGAGAGATAGCCTTAATAAAATATAGTCTACATCCAGGAGCAGTTCCCACTGAGATTTATAACACAGACATATTAAGTGGCGAACAGTATACGAGTCGTTACTAATACTACATAACAACAATAGGAGTTACAGCAGAGAATATGATAACTAGTTGATTATTATAGGTTTACATTAAGGCCGTTCATAGACCCAGCTCAGCCGTCACTGTCACTCGTGCAACGAGTGAAAGAGAAAGCGCTACGCACAGAACGCCCGATTTAGTTATTATTTAACGCGTTTTAATTTCTATAAAAATACCATCTAAAAAAATGGCATTAATAAAGCTGTTGATGTATGCATATAATATGGATATTTTTTGTGTTATAATTAGTTTTACACTGTTTGATATAATAAACTGGAGTAAAGTTGGATTAGCGGCGGTTGGTTAGAGGTTACTTTGAAATTAAATTGTATCGAGCGAAGTTTCGTGAAACGTGTATCGAAAGCTGTCAATGTAAGGATGATATACTACTACTACTACTACTACAGCCTATTTGCGTCCCACTGCTGGGCACAGGCCTCCTCTCATCACGAGAGGGTTTGGGCTATAGTCCCCACGCGGGCCCAGTGCGGATTGGGGACTTCACACACATCTTTGAATTACTTCGCAGTTGCGTGCAGGTTTCCTCATGATGTTTTCCTTCACCGAAAAGCACAGTGGTTAATTCAAAATTGAATTTCGCACATAAGTAAACTTAGAGGTGCGAGCCGGAATCGAACCCCCGACCCTCGGCATGAGAGGCGGTAGGTCGAACCACTAGGCCACCACGGCGTTAAGGATGATAACATATGTTTTTTTCATATTTTTAACTTTAACATTTCTTAGAAAAGTATGATCTCAAATGAGCAATTTGACGATGCTGGGTCAGGGAAGGGCCTTAAATTAATTATAAATACGGTTATATTATAGAATGAGTAAAAGATAAGTAGAAATAAAAGATAAAAGGTATTTTAAATGTTGTATAAGCAAATGATTAAGCTCACGCTTGAATTTGGAACGAGACTGATGTAATATGTAATATGAAATATTTTATACGTTATATGTACTTATTTTCTTATCTTGAGTTATTGGAGTTGCGGATACATTTCGACCTATTGGGGCCTTTTCTATAATTACTTCTCTCCATGCAGCTAATCCATTGCCTCTTTCACCTTCACTAATAAGTTAATGATGGAGTGCAACGACAGTGCCTTGAAATCCCCTTGTTCAGCCGCTGCCTAGGAGTTTCATTCTGTTCCCACAAAGCAAGTTGATTCAGAATTTAATAGATTTCCATTTACAGGATAATGGCATCATCAACAGAGTGTACGTCGGTCAGGAGCCGGTTTGGTCGCAGAACATGAAGAGGGCTCTGTCGCTGAACTTTCAAATCAGCAACAATACTTATAAGGAGGTAATGCTGTTCGTTTTTAGGGTTCCGAACCTCAAAAGGTAAATACTGAACCCTTATGTCCGTCCGCCCGTCACAGTCGATTCGGCCAATAGAGTTGTAACGTAAATTAATGAATTTTAATCATGGACCCCATTTTTAGGGTTCCGAAGTCCACAAGGAACCCTTATAGTTTCGCCATGTCCGTCCGTCCGTCTGTCCGCACTATTTGTCGGAAATGCTTAGTTCTAGAAAGCTGCAATTTGGCATGACATATTAGTTATGCTGACAAAGTGGTACAATAAAATTTTGAAATATATTTTTTTATAGGGTACCTCCCTTACTCGTAAAGTGGGGATGTATTTTTTTTTTCTTTCGTATCCCATGATGTAGCATATCGTTAAATAGGTCTTGAAAAAATATTGCAGGTTTATAAAAAACATTTTTCGATTAAGTGATGCGTTTGTGAAATATTAAGCTTTAAAGTGCTATTTTTTGTTAGAGTCGAGTGTCCCCCCCCTGCGAGATAAATGGTGGTATTTGGATGGCTGAAAAAAATCACGGTTGTGGCATATATAACGTAGTTGAAAGGAAAACTATCACAGCTAAGTAGGCTGTACAAATTTACGAGTCATAGTCAACCAACGGCTTCTCTCTTTCTCGAGCGGTAGGGGCGTCTGGCGGGCACGCCATACCACAGGCTAACTAAATAAGTCTTAGAAAAGTACTGTGGGCATCGTCAACCTCGGAACCCTATACCCGCCCGACACGCACTTGGCCGGTTTTTGTGTAGGAAAGGACAGAAAAAGTATTCAAGCTCTATAGTGTGACATATTAAATGAAATACTTTTTATGATGATCTCAATATAATCCATACTAATATTATAAATGCGAAAGTAACCCTGTCTGTCTGTCTGTCTGTTGATTGAGATGAAATTTGGCATGGAGATAGTTAGGCCCCCGGGAAAGGACATAGGCTACTTTTATCCCGGAAAAACGCATAGTTCCTGCGGGAACGCGATAACTGTATTCCACGCGGGCAAGGTCGCGGGCATAAGCTAGTTGTTTCACAATTTTGCTGTATATAGTTTCAAGTTATTTAGGAAAATTGGCGAGAAATGGTCATTTTTCGTCCATTTTCCTAAATAACTTGAAATCTACAACAGAGCGAGCACTGCTGTTTGGCCAGAAGTTAGCTTTGTGACGAAATTTATCAAATTTCTTTCTTCTTTCAGTATTTTTGGCGTTGAATAGTTAACAAACATCGTCACAAATCCATGAATACAACTACACTCAACAGTAATGAACTCGGGTCACGTTGTATAGCATTTTCCATACACAGTGACCCGATATCATTGCTGTTCAGTTTAGTTCTGTAGTTAATAGGATAAAGATGCGGCACTAAAATCCTGAAGATTTATAAGAGACGAAGCCAATTTTATCCTCATAATACGCTTATTAATTAGAAACTTCCCTCCCATCATCCTTTTGTATCGCAAAATAAAAGCCCTTTGTAAAAGGAGTACGGTCAGAGATGTCATTGAATTAATTAAAAACTAGACAAAGCCGAGGGGTTTGCCTATATTACTTGACTTACGACGAAACAGTTTGGGATTATGTGCCAAATTAAAAGGACGATATTGTCTAGAGTATTTATACTGGATCTGTGCTTCCTCTTGTTTTTAGAGTTCCGAAGTCCACAAGGAACCCGGATAGTTTAGCCATGCCTGTCCGTCCATCTGTCCGTACCATAGCTTAGGCATGAATATACATAATATTATACATAATCCCCTACTTATCGCCACTTTACGAGTGGCGATATATTTTTTATCTTGCGTAATCCATGGTGTTGCGTGGGTTTGTTTTTTAATCTTTATACAAATGGTATAGGCAAACGAGCGCACAGCCCACCTGATGGTAATTGGTCATTGCGGCCGATGGACACCGAAATCCTATGATCTCCCATTCCCATTAAGAAACCATGAGAGCGTGACATGGCCTTATATCTCGAAAAGTTCAAGGGTATTACTTTTTTAACCTAGATAATCCGTAGGTACTATTTAGGTCCTATTTATTTGCATAATCAGATCCTGGATAACATTACGGTGTACGCTACCTTGACGGTCACCGATAATCGCGTTGTAAGTTGGACAATAAAAAAAAATCTTTCTTTCAGCCCTGCCTCTACGCAACCTGTGTGGCTATCTACATCAACCAAGGCCGGACGATTCGGAAGTACACCAACTCCCAACTCCTGGCGGCATCAGCGGAGAGGTCCTGGAGCTCAGTCAATGTCGTGGGCGACGCGCAGTATGATGATCTGGTGGGGGTGGTGAGTAAACTATAGTTACTTTACTAATATCGAAGGACACAAAGACTTACAGAGAAGACGCAGGAAGCTGCGTCTTCTCTGATTTTTTTTCTGATAGACCTTCAAACGTCGACAGACTGAGAATCGATGTCAAGTGAAGTGACGCAAAGGACTTGTTATAATGTAAAACGACATAGCAGCACAGAATATTTAATAGTACTACATACAGAATGGCCACGGAATCACCCGCCTGAATCTAGCAGGCGCGCAACTCGCGCCAACTCGCCCCTTACCGTCATTTGTTCCATCCGGAGCTGGAGAGTGAATCATTGGCCCGCGTAGTGGTACACACAAATTTACAAGTGTAGTGTCCTCGCACGCACACCGACGTCCTCGCACGCAAACATTGACTCCTTCATTCGAATTATGTTCGAAATCGTGCTTTTATAGGCCGTGTCCCCTGTGATAGAAGTCTGTCGGCATTTACAGGCAGTTCAAATTTTCTTTTGGTACCTATTTACGAAGATAGCTAGGTTAACTTGATAACGACTACGGCAATTATAACCATTTTCTTCTAATAGGCGAAGTTACGGCCTAAGGAATACGAGAGTATTAATATATTATATGCCCTCGCCTGTTATTTGAGGCAACCCAAGTTTCTGAGGTTGCAAGGTTATGAGTAGGTATATTAATAAATTGCAAGTGGGTGTTTTTTACACTAACCAATCTAGAAATATCTTCAGGGGTAACACAGAATCGATCTGAATAGCAAGCCTAGAAGTGTATGTCCAGCATTGGGCGTCTTACAGTTGAAGTAATGATGATGACGAATCAATCTTCTGTCTTCCTTCTTAGCCAGATGCTATCGCGACAGCGGAGCGAGTGTATGAGTTCGACGGCGGAAACGGGTTGAAGAATCTGGAGATGACAGGAACCTCCCAGTACAAGGTTCAGGAGCACGTCCTCTCAGTGTCCTCTGAGTAAGTCATTTTATTATCCAAGACGAGGGAGTAAATTTAAAGACAGCCCAGGGGGCAAGATGATTAACGAATTCACAGGGTTTTTTTTGGTGACAGCTGAAATGGGGAGTGTTTACGCAATGCTGAGGTCATGATCTTTTCAGTTTATGGTGAAAATCATGTGAAAATCCACACCCTTTTTCACAGAAATGATTAAATAAATAAAAACTAGTGGCTCAATCAGCTTTAGGCCTCATGAGACTATTTTTTGCATGGCTTAAATGAATCAGTGAAGTTGTTTACGTATACGAAAAAAATTCAAAACCTGAATCGACGAGAAAATCTAGCTACACATAATTTTGGAACCCGTTCACAAAATTTCACAATCATCTATTTTGAAAATTTTAAAGTTTTTTAACAATAAAGGGCTAAGAGTTTGCATAAAAAATCGTGAGCAGTAACTAAGTAGTTTACTTGAAATTATGTACGTAATCCTTTACTCCTAAGTAAATGTTCTCAGCTTCACCCTAAGGTTGACTGGTAGAAAATGCTTGTAGAATTAGGTCCGCCTTGTCTACACTGCATTTTTTGTTTTTGCAATAGTTTAAATAAATAAATAAGTAGTAGACTTTGCGAGTAGTTACATACACTTGTACGAAATTCCGAATACCGAGTGTTGTTTAACCCTTTTTACAGTTGAATACGCTCCAATCTCTAGGGTATTTGGGTCACGTTGTTTTAGAGGTTTCGGAGTATAATAATGCCTTCTATAATGTGTTAATTTGACTTGTAGGTTTGTATAGATAGTCAAATTATCCAAATCAAACTTTAAATTTAAACAACAGTCCATGCGTGAAAGAAATATTGCTATACGGTCGCTAAGCGCAATGTTCTATCCTAGAACCCTTTGTTTGCTTAGTTTTCGATACAAGCTCTCGCACCTTGCGCAATAACGACTTGCGGCCATGAATAACTTATCATTTACATTTCATTACATACTTTTATTCTTTTACAGTTGTTCGAAAAGTAAACATTTCGTAAAAATTTGTCGTTACCGAACGAGCGATTTTTGTTTTTTGGCACGTACCTACTGAGCGCGCGTAAAAGTTTTTTGCTTACAAGTGCCATAGACTTTATGCAAATGTATTAAGAAAATCTCGTTTGATACAAGTGCGAAATTGTCATTTCCCAATGTGGATCCTTGCTTTCACTCGGGGTTACATAATAGGGACGCGTGATAAAACACAACTTTTGCGCACTTGAGATAGATAAACAAAACGTTTATTTGACCACTACAGACTACTACTACTACTACAACTACAGCCTGATTTGCGTCCCACTGCTGGGCACAGGCCTCTCCTCATCATGAGAGGGTTAGGGCTATAGTCCCCACGCGGGTCCAGTGCAGATTGGGGACTTCCTACAGACTAACACACATACAACTGACACAAAATGTATACTGTAGGCAACAGTGTAATAAACTTCCAAAATATACTATTTCAGGTTGTCCCTGAATTACGACTCGGAACACCCTCGTCAGCAGATTGACAAGCTCAACGTCTCAGCTACTGGGGTGCAGTACGTGTCCCAGGGTTTTAGCGATCCGTCCAATGGCATCAGCAACAGCACACAGCATGACCTGAAGCATACGGCTTATGAGGTAGGTACATGCTGTACCGGGTATTGCAAGACAAGAGTAAATATGGTTCGTGTACTAACCACGACAGCAGCCTATTTACGGCTCACTACCGCACACAGGCTTCCTCTCATCATGAGCTTTAGGCTATCCTGGGTACAGTGCGGATTGGCGACTTCACAAAAATCCTTGAATTACTTCGCAGAACGGTGCGGGTTTCTTTGCGATGTTTTCCTTCACCGAAGAGCTCCTTTGTAAATCCAAATTCAATTTCGCACATAGGTACTTGAGTAAACTAAGAGGTGCGAGCTGGATTGGAGCCCTTTGCATACGAGGCGGAGGTCGAACCACTAGGCCACCACGTTCTTTTCGTGCACAAAGTCTTAAATATTTATGTGTTTACTTTTAGATCTTAATACAACGTAATTGGATACAAAACTGAAGGTATGTATTAATGAAGGTTCCCCTTGTTTACGCATAATTTTTTTTGGCAGAATTTGATTTTGTATAATAAGTATAGGCATAATAGTGTTTACGCCGAAACTAAACTCGCATAACGATCTTTCGTCGAATTCTATTACGCATAATCTATTTACGCCGAATGGTTTTCACGCATTATTTTCTCGAATTTCGAATATTGTTTAGGCAGAAAATTACTTTCGCCGAAATTCGTTACGCCGAAAACTACTTTCGCATACCTTTATTCTCGTCGATTTAATTAAATGAGTATCCTGTATAACATCAATCATGATATTGGGGGAAGGGGATTTTTACTAACTGATAATTTCGTTTACTTATATAAAAAATAACCTAACCTAACCTATGCGAGTCGGCTTTGCTCCAAACTTTGGGTGTTAACGCGCACACCGTCCCTACATAATTTGTTATTTCGGACATAAATTCGGACAATATTTCGGCCTATACAAATTTTGGTAAATTACTAGTATGCCAAACAATATTATGCATAATAAAATTCGGCCAAGTCAACATTATGCCGACACAATATTCGGCTAAACACACATTCGGCCAATAAAAAATTATGCTTAATAAAAATTCGGCAAAGTCAAGATTCGGCGTAGATAAATTATGCGAAGCCTGTTATGCGTAAACAGTTTCGGACAAAAAGAATTATGCCAAATAGAGGGCACCCATTAATGAGCTCTACTGTAAGAGCCAACATTATAAGTTAAGATTCGTGTTAAAAAGAAACAAACAAATCAAACCAAACCTGGGGCTATATTCGAAGTCTTTAAATAGGGATCTTTCTGTTCCCTATATAGGATCTCTCACGCGTCACGTGAACTTTCAATTGAAAGTTCAACTTGTCGCGTGAGCAATCCTATGGGAACAGGGAGATCCCTATTTAAGATTTCGAATACAGCGTCTGATCAAACTTACGACTATACCTTAGTCAGTACTAAAGAAAATATTGATAGTTATTTAATTTATTTATTTATGACTAGTACCTAAAGTGGCAGTGGCAGTGGCAGTGGGCGGGGCACATTGCTCGCAGGACTGATGGCCGATGGGGCCGGAAAGTTCTCGAGTGGCGCCCGCGAACCGGGAGACGAGCTGTCGGTAGGCCTCCAACAAGATGGAGCGACGACCTCGTGAAGGTCGCGGGAAACCGGTGCAAGCAAGTAGCACAGGACCGGTCTGAGTGGCGAGCCTTGGGGGAGGCCTATGTCCAGCAGTGGACGTCTTTTGGCTGAAATGATGATGATGATGATGATGAGTAGGTACCTAAAGTAGCGTGACTCCTCCGTAGGCAAGCTTAATTAAATTAAATTATTCCTTTTTGACAACAGATCCTTTTGAAGATTGCAAGAAAAGGAATCGACGCTGACAACATAGTGAGAAATGCCACGCTCATTCATAGTCTAGATTTTATAGATTTACTGAAGTAAGTATTAACAGTTTGTATTTACTTGTATTTACTAATCATACCAAACTCGGTTTATGTGTCTTTAGGGCCCACAATGACCAGAAATAAGTAACAGCGTGATCAGGAGATAGTCAAATAATGTGATAGGTATTCAAAATCGGTGCGTGACCACCATTTGAGAGATCTCTTGCCCAGTCGGCATCTTTTCTATGAGGGATATGGCCGAAATAACTCCGATTATGTGTTTTTAGGGCCTACAATGACCAGAAATAAGTAACAGCGTGATCAAGAGATAGTCAAATAATGTGATAGGTATTCAAAACCGGTGCGTGACCACCATTTGAGAGATCTCTTGCCCAGTCGGCATCTTTTCTATTAGGGATATGGCCGAAATATTTTTAGCTATCTCGGTGTTGTTTCTGCTGGGGATATTACCATTTTTTTAGATACTAGCCGTTTGCCCGCGACTTCGTCCCTCGTAGACTTTGAATTTGCGTACCCGATGATACTATACATATAGACATAGAGTAGTTAAAGCTATAGAAGTATTGAAAAATTGTTTTGACCGTGGATAAAAAGTATCCTATGTTATTGCTTGGGTCTCAAACTGTCTCCATACCAAATTTCATCCAAATCATTCCACACGTTGCGACGTGAAGGAAGGACAAACAAACAAACAAACCCACTTTCACATTTATAATATTCCTCTTGTTTCTTTCTGATATTGATGCACCTACACCTCATTTTTCTTTCTGTTTGGCCTTATGGTTGACTGGTAGAGAATGCCATTAGGCATTAAGTCCGCCAATTGTATACATTTTGTATGTGCAATGTTACTTAAATAAGTTGCACTTTCTTCTTTCACAGCACAATGACACAGCTAAACTACGATTCTTTGAGTAAACTGTTTGACGATATGGTGCTAGGAACGAGTTACGATGTAGAGACGTCCAAAAACATATTCTTAGAGGTGTTGCCACACGTGAGGACGCACGCTTGTGCCCTGTTCGTCAAGTATCTGGTTACAGAACAGAAGGTAAGCATCCAAGATGAAATATCTTCTTACTATAATAAAAGAGCAGAACCCGGCGTGTCTGTACATAGAAAGGAAAGTTCAAAAAAAGGAACGGGGGTCTAAAGATGTATGGTAGACTACAAAACAGCCATTTTAAAAAATCTTTTCTGTCTGTTTGTTAGAGGTTATCTCCGTTACTACTGAACCGATTTGAATCCAGTTTTCAAGGGTAGATAGAGTATTATTTGGAGTAACATATAAGCTATGTTTGATTAAAATCGGATGTCGGAAAGAAAAGTTATCGGCAATTTTATATTCCACGCGTACGAAGTCGGCGGGTAGATGCTAGTTTACAGTATTTTCCTTAACTGGGACAGTTTGGGGAAATCTGAATCTATAGGAGTTGGAGAGAATGAGTCTTAGGAAACATTTTAGGTGCCTTCAACGGAAAACGAACTTGCCACTGTTAAATTTTTAGTCAAGCGTATGTCGGCATTAAAATTTGAGTTTTTTTAATTTTTTTGGTACTGATCGCCTGTGAGGATTGTTAAATTGTATGGGAAGAAAAAATCTGGATAGTACACTTGGTCAGAAATATTGTTATTGAATTTCTATGGCAAACAAATGATATTTTCTTTTTCAATCAGTTCTCCTGTCCAGATGTTTTTCTCCCCATACAATGAAACCATTTTTACTTGAAATGGAGTCGATCTGCTTAAAAAAAAGCTGTAATGTTAAATAAAATCATACTCAACCCAAGGCATTGTGCATAATAGTACGTTACTATACTGCACCATAAAGCAGTATAGTAACGTACTATTTCAATTCCAATAGGGATGACGACAACTTTTTTTCCTTAGTCTATCAGGAAGATTATTGAAAAGTATTGGACACGTATTTTTTCTTTTTTCACGTAATCAAACTTATACGGAGATCTATTGAGTTGAAATGTCGCGTGACGTCACGGTTAGGTACGATCTATACTAACGGTGACGTAGTTAGCCCCCACTCCCCAACTTTAATGCGTTTTAACTTAGTCATTCTTTGTTAATTTGATAAAACAAAAAATACGTGTCTTATATTTTTTTATTACCTGACTGACGGACTAATTAGAATTTCGATTTCTTCACCCTGTCGTCATCCCTGTTGTCCATGAATCTTCACTTCCTTTTGCAGTCAAAAATCGAAGACGCAACGATCCTCTCCCTCATCAGAAAGCTCCCTTTCAACGTGGCGAACTACTCCCAAAGCCTCCTTGAAGACTTGGAAGTCTTCACAAAGCTTGGTCTGGACTTCTCCAGGGAGATCAGACATGCTGCCATCTTGAGCTTTGCGACACTAGTTCATAAGACCAGGGAGGCTTGGATGGTGAAGATGGACTTCTTTGATAACATCGTTGTGAAGTATTTTAGGATGTACAGTGGTAAGTGTAGAGAGATAATAGTATTGATCTGTTATAAGTAAGGATTCACAATCAGCCGAAGAAAAATGGCCCGTTAAAACGGGTGCCCGAACAACTGGTGCATCCGTTTGGCGCTCGGTAATTTTGACACTTAAGTCTTACAGCGGTAAATTTAGTTTTGTATAAAATATTTATCTTGACACATATTATAAAGAGGCGTTATTAGCATATTGGAGCGTATTTTCTAATGTCAGTTTGCTCCATATATTTTGACATATTCTGTTAGGCACTGTTCGTCCATATTATGGAGGGTTGAAGTAAAGGAGCGCAATCTTCATAGTTCCACAAGTGGACACCAAATCGGGTAGGTTGGGGGCGCTGCGATCGCCAGAAATGTCAAGCCACCTAGGCGGATAGTCTGCAGACTCTGCAGTAGCGCATTCAGATGGCGCTGCTGAGGCAAAATCGCAGCGAAAACGGTTGTGAGAAGAGCGTGTTTTGTTTTGTTGCTTATCAAATCCGCTGGACACGTTTTCAACTGTTTTCGCCATATAAGATTGCACTCCTTGCCAGGACACATGCCACACTCCGTAGTCCATATTATGTTATTATAGGTCAATTTATTTTGACACTTGCATAAAAACATACTATTACAGTATGTTTTTATGCAAGTGTCAAAATAACATATTTCTTGAGGAGGAAGTCAAAAAACAATATATGGAAAGTGTGACAATGACAATTTCGCACATGGAACAAAAGATGTTGTTTTTTAGGTTTCCTAACCTCAAAAGCTAAAAACACGATCAACAGGAAGTTTTTAAAAGAACTGTGCAAAAATATAATGTACCACTACCACACCACAACAGCCTTATTTACGGCCCACTGCTGGGCATAGGCCTCCTCTCATCACGGTTTGTGCTATAGTCCCCACGCGGGCCCAGTGCGGACTGGGGACTTCACACACATCTTTGAATTATTTCGCAAATTCTTTGATAAAAAAAATGCAACTTATTTTTTTACAGATTGTCCACAATACATCGACCGGATGGTCTGGCTGCAGGGTCTCTGTAATATCGGTTATTCTGCTGAGGCGTATACAAGGACTGTCTATGTGGAAAAGAGACGGGACAGACATGAGCGTCTATGGGCGGCATTGGCCGACGGCTCCAGGCGGGCAAACGGGTACAATGTAAGTATTTTTTATCTAAAAGATAGGATGCATTGGGCTACTATCTCACCTGGTGGAAATTGACGATGCCGCGATGCGCCGACACAGTACCGTACAGCCGAAACTACTGGGCGTAGAAATTTGAAATTTGGCATGTAGATTTATCAGGGAATGTGCGTGAATAATAAGAGGATTTACCTAAATTCCTACAGGAACGGGTTAAAATGAGTTTACGGGGGCTCTACCGAAGATGGCTAGTTAATTGAAAAAAGACACCCTTTAAGTTTACTCGCTATGTTTACTGTCCTTTTTCTTTTTCTATATTGTTAAAGTTTTCTGGATACCTGTTTCACCGTTTTTTTCAACACGCGCACGTTTTACGCTGTTGTTCTATACTTTCCTTGTACTATACAACATTTCTCGTCTTTTTTAGGTGTTAGAAACCTCTCTACCAATAATAATGGACGATTCAGAGCACATACAAATCCGTATCGCGGCGTTGCACGCACTTCTCGGGTCGGACATTCGAGCCAGCGACTTCATTTACGTCCACAATTATATCAAAAACTCGAACAATAATCAACTGAAGAGATTCTGGTATACAACAGTGAAGAGTCTGGAGAGATGTAAGCTGTACACAGAGTACAGGGCTGCGTGAGTATATATGCTTCATTTTAAAAGATTTTGATCTGCCTTTATATAGTTCTTGTTATTTTAAAGCAGTTTAAAAATTAACAAAGTCGTATAAAAATAAATTTACTTTCAGTGTAAGTATAAGGGAAGCCGTGGTGGCCTAGTGGTTCGACCTACCGCCTCTCATGCAGAGGGTCGGGGGTCCGATTCCGGCTCGCACCTCAAAGTTTACTTAATGTGCGAAATTCAATTTGAATTTTCCACAGAGCTTTTCGGTGAAGGAAAACATCGTGAGGAAACCTGCACGCATCTGCGAAGTAATTCAAAGATGTGTGTGAAGTCCCCAATCCGCACTGGGCCCGCGTGGGGACTATAGCCCAAACCCTCTCGTGATGAGAGGAGGCCTGTGCCCAGTAGTGGGACGCAAATAGGCTGCAGCAGCAGCAGTAAGGGAACGGCACCATTAATAAGCATAAGATTACATTCATCCATAACAATAATATATTTAAAGTGCGAAGGTAACTCCGTCTGTCTGTATCTGTCTGTTACGTCTTCACGGTTCAATCGCTGCCTGGACCGATTTATATGAAACTAGCTTCTGTCCGCGACTTCGTCCGCGTGGAATTCGGTTATAGCGTTACCGCGGGAATTGGGTGTTAAACTATAATAAATTATATACTAAAACCTTCCTCTTGAATCACTGTATCTATTAAAAAAACCGCTTCAAAATCCGTTGCGTAGTTTTAAAGATCTAAGCATATATATATACACGGTGGGTCAGAAAATATGGCAAATAATTAACCCACAGTATCGGCTATCGATTCTAAGTATATTGTATAGGTCTTTAATTTTTTTCGAGTTGGTAAAAAAAAAAAAATGTATATGGGATTGATTGTGTGAGCGACGCCTGAATCCCATACAAAATATTTTTTTTTACCAACTCAAAAAAATTAAAGACCTATACAATATACTTAGAATCGATAGCCGATACTGTGGGTTAATTATTTGCCATATTTTCTGACCCACCATGTATAGGGACAAACGGCAGGAAGCGACTTTGTTTTATACTATGTAGTGATTTGGTATGGATTTCCCCGGTTTAGTCGGTCCCCGGCTATACTTTTATCCCGGAATCGCATAGTTCCATTTCCCGTGGGAACGCTATACTTAGCCGAATTTCAGGCGGACAAAGTCGCGGGCAGAAGCTAGTTAGCAATAAGGTTGACTTTTTATCACAAATTGTCTGTCTATACTGGTTTTAACACGCTTTTATTAGGTCGACCTCTATGTAAATATGTAATGGAATCTTGCAAGTTAAATTTGACCCACTTTCCGATTTCCGATTGAGCTGAAATTTTGCACGAATATGTAAATCGCGTGACAATGCAATATTATGATGACGTAGAGCTGATCTCATGATGGAGCTGGAAGGTGGCCATAGGAACTCCGTAATAAAACTACATAAACCCCTCGAATTCGGGCTCCTTTGATTCGTCTTGAAGGGTAGATGAAGGATTTACAAAGAAAAGTACCTACAGTCAACAATAAAAGCGTGTCCCAAAAATTGAATTTTTGAAAAACTTATTAACCACGAATACTTAGGTTAGCACGACACAACTTAGAAGCCATGCGGATTAAGGAATAATAGTAGACCCTGCATCAAACTGTGCAAGTGATTCTCCACGCGCCTTCTGAGTTGCGTCGTGCTATACGCGTCTCAGAAACGGTATTTCCCGTACTACTTTTTCTAGATCTTATTATGTGCCGTTCATCGCGGGTGAAGTATCGAACCCTGATTCTACATACTGGGCTACCAATAACTACATCGTGAGCACAAAAGACGATGACGTGGCAGCTGCTTTACAGGTACGTAGAGTATTTAGTTTTATCTACACTCATATCATAAACCCTCTATGATGCGTTCAAAAACCGCAAATTATGACCAGCATTAAGATAAACTGTTTAGTTAGAACAGATTTCGAAAATGTTCTAATAGCTGTGTTAGACCATCGAATTCGATTGTCTAATAGCATTTAAATTTCGAACATCTTCGAACAGCAAATGCCCGCCTATATTCATCAGTCAGACAGAGCGAAAGTTTGTTCCAAATTCAAATGTAGGCTCTAATTAGTCTATGCTTTTTGAAAATCAAATATGAGACACTGACGGCCATTGTGGACAGTTTGAAGCATCTTAGAGGATTTATAAAATGAGTGTAGTTAAAGTTGTGTATGCAACTGTACATAATTGGGCCTTAAAACACTCGTGCGATATTTTAATATCGCACGTGGGGTTTACCCCACTCGTGTTTTAAGGACCTTTATTATGTAGCAGTTACATAAACTACTATTACGCCTTCCTTTCATCAAAAGAGGTTTTCAACTTGTAAACTAGTAACACCTGTGATGTAAGGAGCGATTTTTGTTATATAGGTCATGAGTGTCGGTGAGTCTGTCAATGCGCTGCCAGCGTTCGCGGCTGTGAAACTGTCAACAGGGGGCCGCAGACCTCATCATATTGCAGTAAGTCATATATCTAATATGAAAATGCTCTTTGATATAGGTTCAGTCTTGGTTATTTAATTGTACTCATAAACTTTGGACAATGATTTGAAAGTAAGTAGGTAATATGTGTATATTTATCTTACTGTACTAAAATATGTAGGTAAGACAGAAGATATTTATATAGATCAGTAGATAGATGTTTTCTCACTACTACTACTACTACTATTACAGTCTATTTGCGTCTGACTGCTGGGCACAGGCCTCCTCTCATCACGAGAGGGTTTCGGCTATAGTCCCCACGCGAGCCCAGTGCGAATTGGGGACTTCACACACATCTTTGTGTTACTTTGCAGACATCTTTTCTTTCGCTTTACATCTTTGGATTCGATTTCTTTCTCACGCTGTACTGTAAATAAACTGTAAATTTGATTGTCCAACTTGTTTTATGTTTTATTAAGGATTTTTTCCTTTTCAACTACCTAGGTAACATGACGGCAAATACGGGAATATGAGCTTAAAATTAATTTTCCGGCACAAAAAGGGTTAAGTAGGTATATTTTAAAAAGCGCCCTAAAATAAAAGTTCAATGTTGCTCACTTTTGTTGCCTAATCGGCCATGTTTTATGCTCCCGTTAAAACCTACATACCCGATTACACAGCCTTTTTACGTTCAAAATAGAATGAATATACTGTCTGTGGGGTCCGGTCTGTTCATGCTTGCAAGTACTTTTAAAAATAATCATGAGCTTTAAATATATTACTAAGTCAAACATTTTAAGCGAGAGACCTCATCATGTTCTTATTGACATGTATTAATGAACTCTTTTATACATGATGTATTTCATTATTTATTGACATTTTGAGACTGTCGACATCTATGGAATTTATATTTATTTGACAATGGAGGCCATCTCCATAATATTTTTTTTTCTGGACCCTTGGAGACTATACATCTCTAAGATCTTAGATTTAAGTTTAAGTTAGGGACTATACATCCCTTCAATGTAATTTTAGTACGTACCTATATGTATATTTTATACATGTAATGTAAAATTTGTAAATTTTGAAAAAAGGCCTTCTGCTTGAGTTTGTTGCGGCGCTTCTTCTCAAGCAATGGGTCTAGGAAGCGCTGGTAAATTCTTTTCTGACGTGTAAAAGTGCCGCTATGTGGCCAATTTGCTGAATAAATGATTGAATTGAATGGAATTGCCACACAAAGCTTCTGTGATCTTTCACACAAAAACCACATAAGGGTGCGTTTCCACCAGAGATGTGAGAGTTAGTTGTGCCATAGAGAAATGATACAAGAAGAGTGTCCGAGTCTTTACTGTAGTGCGTGCTCCGAAATCCGGGTTAACACTAGATCGACATCTAGCGTCCAGTGGCTGAACCCCGATCACCCGACCATTTAGCAGTTGCTACCGCTACTTGAAGCTGGATGGCGAGCCGAACGCAATAGTTATTTGTGCAACAAGAGAGCAAAATTGTTTTTTGCTTCGAGTGCCATGTTTGAGTCCTGAGCTAGCGAATGATTCTATAGTTGAATCACGAGCGTTCAGCGAGTGATTCTAGTTTAGAATCTTGAGCTAGCGAAGGACTCAAAGGCACGAGAAGTAAAAGAAATTGCTCTCGAGTAGCACATACAATTTTTCACCTCAGTAGCGAGAACACATAAAAGGTACTTGCAAAGAATACTTACATCACGAAAAATATAAAATAACATTTCTTCTTCAATCCTTTCACTCAAATTATTACTTGAATTTCATGTTTTAAAAGAATTACTTTAAAGTTAGTTATCGAAAATTAAGAAGAAAGACATGATTTGACATGAGAGAATGGCGGCAATTTTCTAAACGTATGTTCGGAAACTAGTACAATGATAAATTTCGAATTTATTCGGTAATATTTGAAAACTTTAAGTTTACTTTAAATTAAAACTTTAGTTTAAAATGATTACAAATAACATAATTATATGAAATATGAGTCATTTAACATTGTAAGATTTTCAGAAGTTAAATAAACGTATAATTTTAATGTCTAAAAATACGGCGGTTCTGATGCGTTGCGCGTATCTGAACGTTTCTAGTTCAGTTTTTTTTTTCTACGAAAATAGATTGGCACCAAGACTTGCCTAGTATAATTCTACCTCTTTTCTTAAAGAAATGAAAAGAAGAGAGCTGATAAAATCGAGATAGTTTGAATTATTGGTATAAGAATGAGTTACTAGTTAGATGCCGCAGTATGAAATCACCATTCGCATAATCAAATAAAAAAAAAGCGCGGGAACGATTTAACTGTGGCTGCAAGGCTTACGCCTTTGCCTTTGCCTGATGGGATTGTCTGATGGGATAAAAGGATTGAAAAAAAAAACAAATTAAAAAAATACTTTGTCTCACTGAGTGAAACAAACACGATTTTGCTCACTAATTTCTGACAGCAAAGTCTACTTGTTCGAGCTGCTGAGGTGAAAAGCATATTTTATTGCTTATCAGTTTACCAGTTACAACACGAAGTCTCTGTGTAATAAGAGGATTTCAAAAAAGAGTTCTAGTTATAATATTAGTTGTAAATTGATTAGCAATACACTTTGCGTTCGGCTCGTGATCTAGCTTCAAGTAGCGGAGCAACTGCTAAACGGTTGGGTAATCGGGGTTCAGCCACTGGACGCTAGATGTCGATCTAGTGTTAACCCGGGTTTCGGAGCACGCACTACAGTACAGACTCTGCCACTCTTCTTGTATCATTAACTATGGTTGAGCGCTGCGAGCATACACCGCTGAAATTACTGATGGAGGGGCGTTTCATTTTAGTCCTTGGCAATATACATTCCAATCCTTGTTTATGATTCCTAAGGTCCATGAATGGACCACAGTGACCACTTAGTACTATCAGGTGCCGTGTGCTCATATGATATTAAAAACATGGCTTTTATGCTATAATCTTAGCGTAGACTTCTATTCTATATAAATTAATGACTTCTGTCTAGCGTAGACTTATCAGATTTACATTGCTTAATTCTCACTCCGCAGGCCTACATAGTAGCCGAAGGTGTGACCACGAACATATTCAAGAAAATCCACACGATCAGTGATAAAGATCTGAAAATGAACCAACTGGTGGATATACTCAAATCCTTCAGAGTTCCCGCTGTGCAGGCCGAAAAGGTATTTAGTTTTCTTTGCACCTCTGTCTTAGCTGGAAATAAAGTGTGAGAAAACTAGGGCGCTCGATTTATGAGCGCAAAAATCGCTTTTATCCTCCAGTGGTGGAAAGTGTTTTTGAAATGCGATCGTAGAAAGCAGCCAAAGCTGAAGCTAACTTTTTCTTCGAATTTAATAATGATGGTATAAATGATTCCGATACAGAAAAAAAACAATAAGAAATTAAAATAGTTTAGTAGTTTAGTAAAACGCTCAAGGATGATTTTCATGACCAAAACGATGCTGATGATGATAAAGATGATGATGATATGGTTGACGTTGATGATGATGATGGCGGTGTTGATGATGATTTAGATGACGTTTTAGATGATAATGATGATTTAGATGATGTTAAGAATGATGATGTAGATGACGTTGATGATGATGATGATGGCGATAATTATGATGAAGATAATGTAAATGACGTTTTTGTTGCTGATAATGATCATGATGGTTGACCAGGTCCACATAGACATCGTGATCAAGATCCACGACAAGACGGTCTTCGCGACACACATAAACCAGTCTCGGTTTGACTCTTGGAATGGGGAAGACTGTGAGTAGATATCTGTTGTTTATTGCGGCGCTTCTTCTCAAGCAATGGGTCTATGAAGCGCTGGTAAATTCTTTTTCTGACGTGTAAAAGTGTGGCCAATTTGCTGAATAAATGATTGAATTTGAATTTGTTGGAGAATTTAGTACTTAGCACAGTAGTTTAACACAGTAAGCACCTAATTCAATAAACAAACAAGTTGGAACAAGATTGGAAAATACACAAATACTTTATCATACTTAGTTTACTCAATAAGATAAATTTTGACCAAAATAGGTACGTCATATTCAAAAAGGTACATATTTTATAGCGAGTGTTAACGAGATCACTCATCCTTTAAGGCCCGGTTCCTATATCCACGAAACGCCTCGTTTTGCCTACGGACGGTTGATTTTTGACATTTGTTCCATAGAGAATCTGTCAAATTTTAACCGTCCGTAGGCAAAACGAGGCGTTACGTGGATATAGGAACCGGCCCTAAGTCAGATTTTAGGTACCATCCATTTCGCATAAAGATGAAAAGAAATATAGCTTTTTGTTTTTCTGTACTACTTCAAGTTATTTACAGAAAATACACTATTTATGTTATCCCGAAAAAAATACACAAATCACAACTCCACAATCTAATAAAATTTGTGTCGTGTTCGCTGGAAACAATTGATTTCGAACCTATTCACTTCTTTCTAGTGACAAAGTCGATCGAAGACTTTCTCCGTTTCGGCAGCCATATCAACCAGCAGATGGTGTACTACCCCTTTCAATTGGACGTCAGCATACCTTCGGAGTTGGGTAAGCCATCGACACCACCACAGCCTATTTACATCCCACTGCTGGGCACAATTCTTTGTTAGTACTAAGTACAGAATGGCCACGGAATCACCCGCCTGAGTCTAGCTCGCGCGAAATTCGCGCCCAACTCGCCCTTACCGTCATTTGTTTCATCCGGAGATGGAGAGTGAATCGTTGGCCCGCGCGGGCTCAATGCGGACTGGGGGCTTCAGACACACACACACACACACACAAGTTCGATCGACGATTTTTTGAGTTGTTCGGAAGCTTTGAATTAATAAGTACTTCATTGTAATCATAGAAGAAGGAAGGTAAACTTAGAATGACAACCTTCAAATAAATCAGAGTACGCCCGAAATAAGTGTTAAATGCGATAATAGATGTCGCTGCCTAGGTTGTCTGCATACAAATGTGAACTCCATGAGCAACATGTAGATGGCGCTGTGCAGGCGAAGTATGAAAATTTGAAGCTCCCTGGCTATTTCCGATGTACAGTCAAGGGCATTAATATGTATACATTTCTGCACCCTGTTCCGTTGTGTTAAGGTCCAAAGGTGTATACATATTAATGCCCTTGACTGTACACCGTAATGTAAGAAGATTGACAGTCTTATAATAATTACATTGGTTCTGATTGTAATTAACATTCTGAAATGGGAAAGGTTTCCTTTTCAACAATGAAGTATGTTCCAGGAACTCCAATTCGTCTGCAGTCTACGGTTTTGTCGTTCACCTCTCTCCGGGGTAACCTGACTGCGCCATCTTCTCAGGATCTCACTTGGAGAAATGACCTTCATATCAGGTGATTATTTATTTTAAAATCCTAAACATGGTCATCGCCTACTTATTTAGTTGTAATAAATACTAATTTACTCGTAAAACATCAAAACTTGACAGTATTTTTTTTGTCAGGGGTACTAAGTGGCAGCTTCCTTGTCCGGCAGTTTGCTGATAGTACACGGGTACACGAACCCGGCTTCCCGAGTTACTGTTGTCTCATACTGTTCCTTCCGAGATAATAGTATCCTCACCTACTTCCTGTCCACCGCCCTCACATCCCGTCTGTAGTATTCCTGTTCCTTCCATTTCCTTTTCCTATCCTAATCCGCCAATCCGTGCTACTCGTAGGTCAAGGTTAAGACAGCCGGTGAAATTACTGGTGCAGAGGCGTCCATCTTGGGCCTCAGGGTGAGCATTGCATTCGAAGTTTTATGGTTTCTTAATACGCGTGGGTATTGGTATACCGTGGGCGATGGGCTGACAAACTGTCACTACATGCCAATGCTGATGATCTCACTACCCTCGAAACTTTGTCAAAGGTGGCGTGATGTGATCTTGAAGGTCACTAACGCTATGCCCACCCCGCAAGGGATCATACGCGTGACGATATGTATGTATGTAAAACTTGACAGATACCAAGCGACAACTGTGAGCGTGGTCAGAACAGACGGTCCACTCCTGGCATCGCAACACGAGGCGGTTCTGCAGAGGTCCCTAGTGGCGCATCTGCCTATAAGATGTGACGTCACCATCTCACCGAGAGACAAGTCCTTGCAGTGAGTACACTAAACTCCTTTTTATCTCCCTGGATGTTTAACTTTACACAATCTAAAATCCCTGAAAGATCTAGCATGTCACGTCATCATTACCTCGTAGGAAGTCTTCCAGTGGCATTTATATTAAGTGAACATGATCGTATTTAAAGTGAAGATTTTTTATGAGATGATCTGAAAAATCTGTCAGCCATTAAAATCCTTCAAGCTCGTATCAGGTAAGTACATGGTAACCTAATTATTTCCGGTTTAACCTGTAGGTACTTAAAGGCAAATCCGCGACTTCACCATTGACCTCATAAAGTCTTCCGTTTGATGGTATCAATGGCTGGTCGATTTCCAATAATATTTTCCTCCCTAGGATAAAGATACCCGATATCGACCACCAGCGCGGGGGAATGGCGATGCACTCTAGAGTCCAGGTCATCATGACCACAGCTAAGGGAAGAGACGCGTACACTGTCACTTTTGGAGATAGCAAATATAAGGTACACACTTATACTTCCTGTATCATTGTTCTTTCAATGTTTTAACCAAGTAACCACGCTCACCGGACTTCCTGTTACGACTGCCCCGAAAGAAGCTGAAAAGCGGACAGAATGGAATTAGTTTACTAACCAAGTGACAAGAATTGACGAGAGTCTTTCATCGATGCGATATTCAGTAATGAAGAACATCATAAAGAAGAAGATCCTTATTCCTAGTCGGTAACTCTTGACAGAGTGGTCGTGGTGTTGGGAATCAGCTGAGTCTTGGTGAGTAGCCAAGTTCAGACGCTACTGTGCAGTAACTAAGTAAAAAATCCGTGTCCGCCGTGTGGTACAGGCCACCTGATGGTAAGCTGTCACTGCAGCCCATGGACATAAGAAATTATAAGATTTCCAAATTTGAGGCCCAAGATGTAATGCCTGTTAATATGCTAGTAATTTATGCCTTACCCCCTCTCCGGAACAGAACAGTGCGAGCACCGCTGTTTAGAGGCGGGTTAGCGGGTGAGACGGTGGTAGCTTGCGGATAGATCCTCAACCAAAAACCAAATCGAGTGAAGTCGAGGTGGAGTGTCGTAAAACTGTGTGACAAACCTTGGGAGAAACCTATGTCCAGCTGTGGACGTCTTTTGGCTAACATGATAACTACTACTTGTACTACTACTACAGCTTATTTGTGCCCCACTGCTGGGTACAGGCCTCCTATCATCATAAGAGGGTTTGGGCTATTATTCTATCTAGTATAGTCATTATATAGATTATACTGCCTTCTTAACTAGCATTCTCCAGAAATTTGAAGAACATGCGGTCTTTTGTCTTACCGTAACTTTGCAACGGAGCCTCCTATCGTAACCTGGATTAGATAGGCCGTTGCGGCTTGTTCTCCTCATCACGAAGGTTTATAATAACTTGATTTGGCCAAAATGTCGAATGGTCGCCTTTTTTCTTAGGGCGGCAGTATAGTTCCCACGTGGGCCCAGTGCGGATTGGGGACTTCACACTCATCTTTGAATTACTTCGCAAAATGCAGGTTTCCTCACGATGTTTTCCTTCACCGAAAAACTCAGTGGAAAATTCAAATTGAATTTCACACATAAGTAAACTTCTAAGTTTACTTAGAGGTGCGAGCCGGGATCGAACCCGCGACCCTCTGCATGATAGGCGGTAGGTCGAACCACTAGGCCACCACGGCTCCAATGACGACATGATGTATAATTGATTTTGTTGTGCTAGGTGGATGAATCTGGAGTCTTCTTCGACTGCGAACGCCCCATGACCGGTGCTGAGGTCATGGAGAAACTGCTCGCTTCAAAATCTCTCAGTTACGAGTAAGTGCACTAAAAGTAGAAAGATAACGATCGAAGAGAAAAATAAAGATTTAACAAAATCACCAGAAATGCCATGGAAACCTAGTGAATAAGCTATCCGTATTACCCTCTCGTGATGAGAGGAGGTCTGTGCCCAGCAGTGGGCCGTAAATAGGCTGTTGTAGTAAGCTATCCGTATTATGTTACATACTTATACTTCAGCTTGGTTTGATTCAATAACAAGAGGATAGATAAATAAATAAATAATAAATAAATTTTATTCAGTAGATAAGTTTACACACAATATTTCATAAAATTACACTAGGCGTTTATGATATCTTAATTAACTGACAAAGGTATAAATAATCTAAATGCGGCGAAAACATTACCTACTTCTGTGCCTGAGCTAGGGTAAACCTGTGTTTCAGGCAGAAGAAGGTCTTAAATATTTATTTGAAATAACTTATATATTAAATATATGGGAGTGCGGAGTGCTGTTTAAGGACTGTGTTCATTATGAATAACTAATAGTCTTCACAAGACGTATCTCCTACTATTTGTCATGATGGCGGAAGAATTTTCCCTCAGTAAAACTTAGTCTGATAATTCGTAATGTTTCAGCTACCTCTCAACTCTCCAGCCCTCCCTGATCCTACTAAACGGCCTGCTCCTCCTCTCCGCTCCTTCCACAGGCTCCTGTGGTGTCATCCTCTCCCCTCGTCGCATGGCGCGTCCCGGGAACTTCGCCTTGGAGTTTAAATTGAGGGTAGATGAGCTGACCATGGACTTTGATGACCGGCTCAAGATTGGAGTGCTGCATTCTTTCGCTATAAAGTAAGTTGATTGGGCTTATTGTTCTCACCTTCATAGTTTGTTGTCTCCAAATTAAAAGTACCACTCTCCAAGTCCATCCAGAAACTTGGCAACGTTGCAAATGACTGTCAAATGTTTCGCAGTTTTCATTAATTTATTTTTTCAATGTTAAATAGGTACTACTGTAATAAAACAGGAATACCTAATCACTCTTTTGTTGACTAAAGCATTATTATGGATTGCAACAATTATCATCGCAAAAGGATTTTTTTAGTGTCATTGAAGTAATATCGTTAAAAAACTTTCCATCGCATTTGCCATCTATTTTATAGCTTAAAGCCGTCTCAATAAATATAAAACGACACGCGTCATTTAACTTCCAGAGCCATAATTATTAAATCTGCTAAACGATAAGCTGTTCTGATGGATCATGATAGCAAATCATAAACGATAGTGTTTCTTTTCTTACAGAGAAGAGAAATCCATTAGTCAAACATACCTGAACGTGAGCGGTCATACGAGGATCGAAAGCGTCGGAGGTAACCTGACTGTCCAAATCATGGTGCAAGGGGTGCAACCTCACGCCATTGACAAGTCTAAGAAGAGGTGGAAGGTAAGCTTTATACAGCAGGAAATATCTAGCATATTTGTAGATTTTCCTGTGGTTGGACTTGAAGCTGGTTCCACTGTGAACCTGCCGCCAGTATTCCAGTAGAGATCTTCTACTATCTAAAGTCCCGCGCCTTCACGTTTAAAAACGTTCAATTTTTTATTATTATTTAAAAAACACCACCAACACTGGCTGTCTCAGCACGCAAACATATGTTGAGAGTGTTGATGGTGCTTTTTAAGTACATTGCAGCGTTTTGAAATGTGAAGGCGCGGGACTTTAGATAGTAGAAGATCTCTAAGGAGATAAGAGAGTGGGTGAATTTACCTGCTTAGAAGCAGAAGACTATTGGCAGAGTCTTACCCGCTGTCCTGCCGCTAAACAGTGATCGCACTGTTTTCCTGTAGGGGGGTAAGAGAGCTGCTGAAATTACTGGCAAAGGGGTATCAATCTTGGTCTTCGGGGAGTCCATTCGAGTTCACGAAGTGATTCTAAAGCGCACGGAAAAAGAATCTCCCTATTGATTCTCGGGTGGACCGGTTATTCGGGACGTCAAAATGACTGATAAGTGTATTTATGGGTCACAGAGAGTCAAGACTCTTTACCATCTATCACTGATAGGATTAGTAGTAAAGATTACATTGATGTTTATACATAGGTAGTGATACCTATGTACTCGACTCGTACCTAACTAACCTTAACAAACTAAGACATTAATGTTAATTAATATTGTGACTATTGGAAATTGATTGATTATTACAAGTTAATTAATTATTTACTCAATTTAGACGTAATATTTACTTAAATTTTATTTGTTAGTATTTCTTTTTTCTCTTTTGTAGTTTTTATGATCTTTTTATGAATATTTCAAACACAATGTAAATTGTTCATGGAATAAATACTTACTTATAGGGAAAAAGTGCATGGCCTATATTCGAAGTTTTAAATAGGGATCTCGCCGTTCCCTATAGGATCGCTCACGCGTCGCGTGAACTTAAAGAAGCTAAATTTGAAGTTCAACTTGACGCGTGAGCGATCGTATAGAGAACAGCGAGATCCCTATTTACTACTACTACTACAGCCTATTTGCGTCCCACTGCTGGGCACAGGCCTCCCCTCACCATGAGAGGGTTTGGGCTATAGTCCCCACGCGGGCCCAGTGCGGATTGGGGACTAAGACTATCCCTATTTAAGACTTCGAATATAGGCCCGTTTTTTTGTTTATATACATGGTGGGTCAGAAAATATGGCAAATAATTAACCCACAGTATCGGCTATCGATTCTAAGTATATTGTATAGGTCTATATTTTTTTTCGAATTGGTAAAAAAATATATTTTGTATAGGATTCAGGCGTCGCTCACACAACCAATCCCATATACATAGCCATAGCCGATACTGTGGGTTAATTATTTGCCATATTTTCTGACCCACCGTGTATAGTTCCAAATCCACCAGCGCCATATTTAAAAAAAGTGATGTTTCTGTAAAACATCACTTTTTTCACGTAAAATTAATCAAAAACCTATTTCACCTTCAAAATTCTCAACAACCTCCCTCCCCTCTTCTTTTCCAGGTCTGCATAGAAGAACAAGACATCTCCCACCCCGCATCAGACCAGGATATCACCACAAATCCCTCGTCCTACGAAGGTCGGCTGGGTGTCTCTTTCAACACTGGAGACGCCTCCGCCACCTGTCCAGCCACTGCTGGAAGCAGCTTCCTGTTGCAGTATAAAGGACTGCCGACAGAGTTATACGGAAATATGAAAAGATATTTTGAAATACAGATGACAGGGAGCAAGGTTAGTGTTTTTGAATTGTTATTTAATTTAGTAGTACAGTCGAGCTCATTAATACGTGTACATTTTTGGACCTGTTATAACGGAGTAAGCTGCATAAGTGTGTATATATTGGCGAACTCGACTGAACTAGTTTTTTACTACTTAGCCGCTGCCCGCGACTTCCTACCGCATTAACTAAGGAAGGATTTGCGTATCTGACGGTACCTACATTAACGTATTATACTCAAGAGCAATAAAGACGGTTCATTTTGTATAGGATTTTCCATACAAAGGGACCCGTTCTTATTTGAGTGTAGATGGTTATTTTTATAGAAGTTTTGAAAAATTGGTTTCAACCGTAGAAAACCCTTTCCCGTTAAATATCGGGATTAGAAGTGTACTATATGTATCTCCATAACAAATTTCATCCAAATCGGTCCGGTCGGTTCGACGCAAACCTCTTTTTATACAGTTGAAACTCTTATCACTGCCTAGTCTGTACATTTACGAAGTACTAGCCTTCGTGAAGCAGAATATCGAGTTATTTCATACAGATGATAAAGTAACTTCCCGCCCTCATAAACGTCACTGCTTAGCATTATCATCAAGTAATAAACTTGTACTCAGAAACAAAAGCGCTTATAATATACTATCCGTTAAAATATTCAACAAAATTCCAGTGTCACTCAAAACATTGCCATTTAATCATTTCAAGAATAAAGTGTATTTTTTTTTATGTGAAAACTGTTTCTATACTGTTGATGAATATCTTCAATTTAAATTTAAGACTTAAAATTAAAGATTATTTAACAATATTTTTCTTCTGACTTTAGTTTTAATTAAGTTATAGTTATTTTGGATTTTTGCAATGTAATAATGATTAATATTATCTTGACCTGTGATTGTTCTGACTTATGCATGTATCTATCTTTTTTTTTATATAGAATAATACCTAAAGATTCACACGCCTGGCCCGGCAGAACATAATGTAGCAACATGCTTAATTGCTTTTACCATTGTAAACACCTCTATTGTGTTCTCGTGAATAAATAATCATTCATTCATTCATTCATTCATTCATTCATTCATAAAAAGGACAAACAAACTTACTTCCACATTTATTTGTAACTAGATGCCCGCAAACTTCGTCCCCGCGTAGACTTAGAATTTGCGTACCCGATGATACTATACATTACAGGTTATAGTTATAGAAATATTGAAAAATTGGTTTGACCCGTGGAAAGCCCGTGGAAATTTTGGGATAAAAAAGTACAGTCTCAAACTATCTCCATACCAAATTTCATCTAAATCGGTCCACTCGTTGCGACGTTAAATATCTACGGGATCGGCAACGCATTGGTGACGCCTCGTTACAAATGTCTTTAGACGGCGGTAACCGCTTTCCATCAGGTGGGCCGTCTGCCTGTTTGTCCGTCTATAATAATAAAAAATAAAAAAAAGACGTTAAGGAAAGACAAACAAATAAACAAACACTTTCACATTTATTATATTAGTATGGATGTTAAGTATGGACTTTAGTTATACATAAATGACGAAAATTCCAAGTAAATTTCGTTATTCTCTTCATCGTTCTCTTTTCTCGAGATACACACTAATATTTCGTAAGGATAATTAGGACTAACATTGAAACAGTTAATTAGTTAGTAATTAATTTGGAGGGCGGGCAACGTTATCGTAGTTTATGTCTACACTAAACACAGGATAATTGTCAAGTTACGTTTCTTTGTTTCAGCTTCCCAAGCTTGGTGTTTTGGCAGAAGCAGGATTCGGAGCGCAAACGCCGATCGGTCAACTTTTGACCAGTTTTGACAGAGAGCCTTTGAACGTATCTGCTGTTATAAAGGTAATAAATTGAAAGCATTGAAATTGCTTATGGTGTATGGAAAAAAGCCGTGGTGGCCTAGTGGTTCGACCTACCGCCTCTCATGCCGATGGTCGGAGGTTCGATACCGGCTGGCACCTCTAAGTTTACTTATGTATGACTAGCACTTATGCATCTGCGAAGTAATTCAAAGATGTGTGTGAAGTCCCCAATCAGCACTGGGCTCGCGTTGGGACTATAGCCCAAACCCTCTCATGATGAGGGGAGGCCTCTGCCCAGCAGTGGGACGCAAATAGGCTGTAGTAGTAGTAGTATGGATCGTATACTCGTATTGTGCAAAATAGATTACTTGCAAAATTGACACGAACATATTGCCTCATCAGCATCATCATCATTTCAGCCGTAAGGCGTCCACTGCTGGATATTTCCAAGGGACACCTTTTCTAAGGCTCGCCACTCAGACCGGCCCTGCCTAGTTGTGAGAAATTGGCTAGTTAACGATAGAAATGCACCTACTAGGATGAAATCCTGCTACGATAAGGTTTAAAAAATGCCTAGAAGTGAAACATTAGATGAAAGATCAGCATGACTGTTGGTTCATAAAGATTTTTCCCAGTGCTTTGATGATAATAACACAGATTACACAGAAGATGATGACGTAGAATCTTAATTTCAGGAAGACAACGGCATAGCATCAGTGAGAGTGAACAACGGGGCAGAAATGCAATTCCGTTCAGAGAACTTCGCCTGGCTACTTGACAGTTGGAGCAACATGCAGATCATGAAGAAATTCGGGATTTACCGTAAGTTTTATAATAAGTACCTTATCAATAGACATAAAGAATTACTCGATTTTTGAAAAAATAATATACCCGACTGCAAACAAACTTTTGATGTCACATTTTATATTTTTGTAATCCGTTCATTAAACCCTTTTTTTTTGATATCCCACTCGATAGGCTTTGTCAAAAAATATATTTCTGGAAATATTTAAAATGACTCCAAAAGTCAGCCATTTTGTTTTTTGCAATTTTGTTATACCCAGTGTCACTCTCACAATTAAGACGAATCCATCAAGCCATTTAGGCTACAGAGCGGGCCAAAGAAATATACATACATACTTACATACTTACATACATACATACACTCGAAAAACAACCCTCCTTCTAGCGCAGTCGGGTAAAAAGACAGAAAAGACACATTATCGTTAGTACTTCCAACAAGATGAATAACTACCCTCTACAATGATGGTAGCACAATTCCAAGGGATAAGGATTGGGATCCAAGGGATTGAAATGTTTCTATATCTCTTGACGCCAAAGATACAATGTACAATGTAAAAATATACCTGATAATTACGACGATGACGATGCCATGATGACGATGAATCAATAATTGTTTCAGGCGAATGCCGCCTGGAGGAATCCACAGTGAAAATCCTATCGGGCGGTACAGATAGACTACCGCCCGCAAGTTGCTATGAGGTTCTAGCCTTGGCTGACTGTACTAACACTCCAAGGTAATTCCTACTAGCTCTATGTTGATGACACGAGTTATTAGAAGCAAAGTACGATTTTGCTCCCTGCTGCGGAGTTTCTAAGTTGAATCAAATATATTACTTTTTGGTTTTGCTTAATTTAAGGACAATGATGTAGTATTATATCTATCTACTGGTTTTTAGGAGGAGTGAAAAGCACAGTGTACATGGTAGTGAAATTATTTACACCTTGGTTGACATTGCTTGAATCCCTTGCTAGCTCAAGAATGAACGTTTAGCTATATACTATAATCTTTCGCTTTCTTCTCCCACATCATCCGTCACCCACTGCATACACCGGTTTCCTCCCTAGTCATACAATCTACACATTAGTAATTTGTATATTTTTTCATTAATCAGCGTTTTAAGGTTAGATTTTTAATGAATTTGATAATGTTTTTGTCCACAGCTTCGCCATATTCCGCTCCAATCACAACGCGTTCGAGAGCTACAAGTTATACAGCGGGGGCAACCTCGTGAACGTCAGTAGTTCCGGCGGCACGGTGAGCGTCGCCATCAACGATCAAGAGTGCGCTGGGAACTGTCGGTACCCCGCGCAGGAGCCCTTCTATGACTTCAAGTGAGTCAGACATGAGATCGTCATCATCTTCATCACCATCATCATCATGATCATCATCATCGTCATCATCATCATCATCATCGTCATCATTTAGAGAGACTCCGTGAATGTTAGCAGTTCTGGCGGTGCGGTGCGCGTCGTCATCAACGATCAAGAGCGCGCTGGGAACTGTCGATACCCCGCGCAGGAGCCCTTCTATGACTTCAAGTGAGTCGGATATGAGATTATCATCATTTAGAGACACTCCGTGAACGTTAGCAATTCTGGCGGTGCGGTGAGCGTCGCCATCAACGATCAAGAGTGCGCTGAGAACTGTCGATACACCGCGCAGGAGCCCTTCTATGACTTCAAGTGAGTCAGACATGAGAACGTCATCTTTATCATCAGCATCATCATTTTCATAAGCATCATCATCATCATCATCATTACCATCATCATCATAGTTTACATCGTCAACTTCAGCAACATCTCTTTCACCAACATCAGAATCACAACCACCTTCATCATCTCATCACGAGAGGGTTTGGGCTATATTACCCACGCGGATTGAAGACTTCACACACATCTTTGAATTACTTGGCAGATGCGTGCAGTCTTCCTCACGATGTTTTCCTTCACCGAAAAGCTCAGTGGTAAATTGAATTTCGCACATAAGTAAACTTAGAGGTGCGAGCCGGAATCGAACCCCCGACCACGCATGAGAGACGATAGGTCGAACCACTAGGCCACCACGGCATTTATCTCAGTATTCCTATTAACGTAATACATAATTCTTTCCAGAGTGACTCGCCTGGGCGACTCAGTGAAGGTCCAGTCTCGACTGAGCGGTATACAGATTCACTACAAGTACAAGGAGACGGTTTTGCTCGTTCCCAATTGGGCTTTGGAGACCAGCTGTGGGGCTTGCACTGGCCAGCTTTACTACCACGTCTGCTAGGGTTCGAATACTGGTTACTTAGCGATGGGAGAATACTTCTAAAATGTTGATTATTAGTAGTGTTAGCTCCATTGATCTGTTATAAGTAAGGATTCACAATCAGCCGGAGAAAAATGGCCCCGTCAAAACGGGTGCCCGATCAGCTCGGGCACCCGTTTGGCCTTCGTTATAAAGAGGCGTTTTTTATTATTATTATAGACCAGTGGTTCCCAACCGGTGGTCCTCGGGCCACAAGTGGTCCACGAGATTTAAAATATGGACCGCGACAGATTTCATATTTGAATAAACGAGAACGCGGTGAGGTGACTGGTAGGAGGAAAGCGTCTGACGAAACAATATGACAAGAGCCTATCAACCCAAGAATTCCTGAACTTGTACAAAGGATGCAAGCTCAGTAATTTCATTGATATACTATGTACTAAAAAGTTACAGGTTTTCACTGCTCATTAATGTTACTTTCGACGTTTATGTTAAACATTAACTTTTGTCAGCGTGGTTTTGGACAAGTGAAAATGAAAATTTCTCATGTGTATCAAATGTCATTGTTTTAAATTTGCGAGAAAAATATAATAAAGTAAAAAACCAATAGGGTGAAGTTGAAAAAGGCACTAGTGCGCAAAAATCAAACCCTAGTAAAAATATAAATATACTTATGTTTTTGACCAGTTGGTCAATTAACAGTTGTTATTAAAAAAAAACTTTCTTTTGCATATCTGAAGTTTTTATCTTGTGGTCCTTGCTAATGGTATCGCAATCATAATGGTCCCTGATCAAAAAAAAGGTTGGGAACCGCTGTTATAGACGGACAAACAGGTAGACGGCCCACCTGATGGAAAGTGGTTACCGCCGCATATAGACATTTGTAACACCAGAGGCGTCACCAATGCGTTGCCGGTCCCGTAGATATTTAATGACACCCTTTTTAAAACATCCCATATTGTAGCGCAGAGGGAAAATTTCAGCAGGGAGTTCATTCCAAATGCTTAGTACGCGCTAAAAACGTTCTATTAGCATATTGGAACGTATTTTCTAATGTCAGTTTTCTCCATATATTTTGACATATTCTGTTAGGCACTGTTCGTCCATATGTTATTACTTATTATAGGTCAATGGTTAGCTCGAGATACCAATGCATCTTTTGAGATCGTAAGTATGAAAAGTTGTAAAACTTCTTTTACGTCAAACCAAGCCGAAAAGCGGGATTTACCGCCCTTGGGCGCTACGAAAAATCCCTCTTCACGGCCAGGTGGTGACGTAAAATCGTATACTAACCACGGGCGGTCGTAAAGAAATCCTCATACCGCTAGATTATAGCCCTCGCCTCCGGCTCGGGCCTCAATTACCCGCGATCTGAGACTTTCTTTACTTGACCGCCCTAGGTGTGTAATGTACTATTTTTTTTATGAAATTGGTATCTATGGAAAGTTGTCAAAACTTACGTTCTACAAACACTGAAGAGATTGCTGTTGCTAGTCCGAAAGGATGTGATCATCAAGCCCTAAAAAAATTACGTCATAAAATTTATTTATATACTACAGTTAAAATAATGAGTAAACTAAATATAAGTAAATAAGTAATATTGAAATAAATGCTTCTTGCACTTGATTTGGAATGTATTATTATGTACCTATCTTTTGTAACCTGTCAGCCTTTTTGTAGGTACCTATGTTCTGTAAACATAAAGAAACGCTTAATAGTATATTACAGACCTAGGGTGGTGAATTCGTAAATGTCCCAGATCGCAGGTTTCTGTGGCCCGAACCGAAGGTGAGGGCCATAAATATGCGATCTGGGGCTTTACGAATTACCGCCCGTGGTTTGTCAAAAGTTTTACATCTTGCCTTGGCCAAGAAGTGAGATTTTCTCTCCACGTAGCGGGCAGAAAATCCCACTTTACGGCCAAGGGTGATGTAAACAGTATTATATTCCTAGAAGTTAACATCCATGATGCGAGTCACTCGCTCTCCACTGCAGTGGCACTACCAAGTGAACCAAACCTGTCGTTAATATTTATCAATTTACATATTCACGATCATAATCCCTTGAACATCGACAACCTCGGTTGGGTACCTACCTACAGACGCAGTGGGTCCATCCTTTGATCACTCACAGGATTATGCCGCGCCGATGGGCCCGGGTACAAATCCCGTGAGCGAACACGACGCTAAAGGATGTGGGAACAACGATGGGGTGAACGGATATTATAGCACACGGCGGACACGGCCTATACAAGCACGATTTCGAACACAATTCGAATGAAGTGTCAATGTTTGCGTGCGAGGACGTCTGTAAGTACACTTGTAAATGTGTGTGTACCAACTACGCGGGCCAATGATTCAATCTCCATCTCCGGATGAAACAAATAACGGTAAGGGCGAATTGGGCGCGAGTTGCGCGCCGGCTAGATTCAGGCGGTTGATTCCGTGGCCATTCTGTATGTAGTACTGTACTATTACCTAAATCTGTTTCTTCCGTACCATCTGTTTTCTTCTGTAGGTACCTACCTTAACTCAAACACAATAAATCTTCATTCATTCATTCATTCAAATATTCCGTGATTAAGTAAGTAGTAAGTAGCATCCTGTGAGTTTTCGCGGACTTGAATCATGTTTAGAATATTGTTGGAACGGGAAAAAGGCTGCAAGCCCTGTCCTACATACAGCACGATACAACTTAGAAGGCGCGCGGTGAAGCACTTAAGCCGTTCACGCAGAGTCTATTTTTGCTTAATCCACGCGCCTTCTAAGTAGTCTAAACCTGTACATACCTATTTTTTTCATTTATTTAATCTTTACGCAAACGAATAGGTACTTATGCTATCTAATGGTAAGCGGTCTCTGCAGCTCATACGATAAAAGAAATAATAAGATTTCGGATACGATGCAAACCTAACCTGAGGCCTAAGATGGAATGCCTCTGTGCCAGTAATTTCACCGGCTGCCTTACCCCCTTACCGAAACACAACAGTGCGACGCAATCTGCTATTTGGCGGCAGGTTAGCGAGTAGACTGTGTTAGCTATGCAGACGGACCTTGCAATATATTTTTGACGCGATGGCGTCTTATAAATTTGATGAACGCCGGCTGCGCCCAAAAAAATATGACGCAATGTATGTCCATGGCGATGTATGTCCTACGTAATGGGGCATATTCATTAATGTTTTCTTATGACGTTATCACGTAAAATTATCGTCCATAAACCGACTTTATAGACAACCTCTCTCTCTCCTCAACTCTCCAACCATTTCTACGCGACTAGACATTTCTAGCCATTTGAGTCTATTCCGTGTATATCTTTTTATTTTTTTCTGGACCCTTGGAGACTGTACATCTCTAAGATCTTAGATTTAAGTTTAAGTTAGGGACTATACGTAGTAGGGTACGTACCTATATGTATATTTTATACATGTAATGTAAATATTGTAACTATGTGGAAATTTTGAAAAAAGTCCTTCTGCTTGAGTTTGTTGCGGCGCTTCTTCTCAAGCAATTGGTCTAGGAAGCGCTGGTAAATTATTTTTCTGACGTGTAAAAGGGTCCCTATGTGGCCAATTTGCTGAATAAATGATTGAATTTGAATAATGTATGTAACGCTCCGAAAGAGGGCTAATGAACTAGTATTTTTTTTGAGTACTTTTTAATTACTGCAAGGAAATCCATTCTGTAGTTTTACAATTTCACAAGTAACACAGGACCGGTCTGATAGGCGCGCCTTGGGGGAGGCCTCTGTCCAGCAGTGGACGTCCTTCGGCTGAAATAATGATGATGATGTGTATTACAGTTTATTGCAGACTGAGAGACGTTGTTTTATAATTTTATAATCTGGTGACACTAATAAACACGTTGCTCGTCCCGCTAGAGTAAAACGACAAAATCATTAGCCCACAAAGCCAAGCCTTTGCAGGGCAGCCAACTGCATCAACGATCAAAGAGTTGTCTATGCCCCATCGACGTCTATGACCGTCTCACTGACCAATCACACGCTGGACGCGTTCCTTATTTAAAACTCCATGTCATTCGAAGCGTGGAAGCCGTCGAGGCAACACGTTTGATCAGGGGCGTTAAGTTCGCGCTCTATTTAAAAAATGAGGCGATTTTAGAATTGGGGTCACTTTTTTAAAAGGGTTACTGGGGTAGAGTTATTTAGAATATTAAATAGCCTTTGATGATTTGGGGTGCGTGCAATACTGAGCTGAGAGGGTATTGGCTGGCGCTAAAACTAAAGAAAACATGCTTTTTTTGCACCGCAACAACAATTTGTTTTGCTCAAAGGTTAGCTGGTCTTATGGCATTAAGTACGCCTTTAGTGTTAAGTTTTTTTTCACTAAAATGCAATAAAGCTCAGATAAGTAAATAAATAACAAAGAAGTTGTAATTTTATTATACCTACCCAAAATCGGTTCAGTATATTTTACTATCGATCAATTGCTTAGCGGCTTATAAGTATTATATAGGTACTCGTATATGAAAATGAAAATGAAAATATTTATTCAGCAAATAGGCCACATCTGGGCACTTTTACACGTCACTTTTAAATGAATTTAACAGAAATGAATTTACCAGCGCTTCCTAGACCCATTGCTTGAGAAGAAGCGCCGTAACAAACTCAACAGAAGGCCTTTTTTCAAAATTTAAACATATAGATTTACATTACATTTACATTAATATGTATATAATCAAAGGGTATTAAGAAAATGGAATGGATAAAAGAATTAAAAAAAAAACCGGCCAAGAAGCGAGTTAAACTCGCGTGGAGAGGGTTTCCGTCCCTTGATTATTTTCAATGACGTCATTTTGAAACCGTTTCACAGGATAAGCTCTTTTATATGATAGTTTTCAAATACCATGGACTTCTTAATAATTTTCCTGTAATCTATAGGTCAATAAGTATGGTCCGTGTTTTTTCCAAAATGTTAGGTTCAGTAGTTTCGGAGATAAGGGCCCTGGAATGGTCATTTTTCGTCTATTTTCTAAAATAACTCAAAAAGTATTGACCAAAAAAGAAATTAAAAAAATATGTTTGAGATCCTCATAAGAAGTACCTACTTTCATTTGATATGTCACGCGATATTATTATAGTTTGAAAAACTTCATTAATATTTTGTCAAATTTAGCCCCCAAAAATAGGGTCTATGTTTAAAATTCATTTATTTTCGTTACACGTCCGTCTTTGGGTCACAAACTAACATATACGTACCAAATTTCAACTTAATCGGTCCAGTAGTTTCGGAGCAAATTGACTGTGACAGACGTCCGTAACAGACACGAGTGATCCTACAAGGGTTCCTTTTTTACCTCTTGAGGTTCGGAACCCTAAAAAGTAAAACCCCCAACCCACAGAGGCATGAGAGGCGGTTGCTAGTATCCAACTGGTGCCCAACAGTGGGACGGTATATGATAGTGGTGGCAGAAGAATTTGGTTTTCAACCACCAGCGCTTAGCTAGAAACTGTGCTAAGAAGGTATGTAATGGTGTGCGGGGGCACACTGGTCACATTAACGGTTAGGTCCGCTCCAGGTGTTCATCATCATCATCATCATTTCAGCCGAACATAGGCCTCCCCCAAGGCTCGCCACTCAGACCGGTCCTGTGCTACTTGCTTCCACCGGATTCCCGCGATCTTCACGAGGTCGTCGCTCCATCTTGTTGGAGGCCTACCGACAGCTCGTCTCCCGGTTCGCGGACGCCACTCGAGAACTTTCCGGCCCCATCGGCTATCAGTCCTGCGAGCAATGTGCCCCGCCCACTGCCGCCTGGTATCCTGGTTAGCTCAGGGTTTCTAGCGGGGAGGGTAATTTAAACAGGGGTTGCAAAACTAGTTTTATTTGTGAAGGCTAATATTATCTAACATGCGGAGTATCTTAAGCTCTAAGGGTACCCGCGGGCGGACGTCCCGGGACGTTACAATGCGGCGGAGAAACGTAGACAGCGGCTCCTACTCGGGATTAGGGACTTCTCGGGAACGGTAGCGCTTTCCGGGATAACTGCGGCGACCGAGGAGCGACCTGCGGGTGAATATCCCGGGAAAGTCGGGATTTTCCGGGAACGATCGGGTTTTCCGGGAAGAACGGGGTTTTCCGGGAGTGGCGGAGCTTCCCAGGACAACTGCTGCGACCTAACCGTTAATGTGACCATTGTGCCCCCGCACACCGTTACATTTGGCGCCTAACGCTGAACAAGTTCCAACGAGGCTCAGAGTTGACACAAAAAGAGGTCGAGTGGTGCTGCGTTCAGACGAGCGGGGACGCTAGGAGTTAATCAACTAAAATAATGCGTATAAAACGAGATATAATATTGTGTATTTTCATCTTTACTGTTAAAGTATAACTTTACTAGGAATATCGGAAACTCCTCTGCTTCCCATTATTCCCCAAAATTATATTTCAGTAGTTGTCAGTCAGTCAGTCAGTCACTCGGTCAGTAACGGAAGAGTTATAATATAACTAGCTTCTGCCCGCGACTTTGCCCGCGTGAAATTCGGTTATCGCGCTCCCGCAGGAACTATGCGCTTTTCCGGGATATAAAGTGGCCTATTTTCCCGGGACACCAATTATCTCCATGCCAAATTTCACCTCAATTGCTCCAGCGATTGAAGCGTGAAGAGGTAACAGACAGACAGAGTTACTTTCGCATTTATAATATTAACTAGCTTCTGCCCGCGACTTCGCCCGCGTGGAATTCGGTTATCGCGTCCCCACGGGACTATGCGTTTTTCCGGGATAAAAAGTAGCCTATGTCCTTTCTCGGGACTTCAACTATCTCCATACCAAACTTCATCCCAATCGGTCCAGCGGTTGAAGCGTGAAGAGGTAACAGACAGACAGTTACTTTCGCTTTTATAATATTTAAATATGGTTTACCTACCCTTACTGAATTATAATATGTAAGTAGATGAAATCTTTACCTAAAAGGTTTTGTGAGAGTTTTTATGCACTTCTAACACCAAAACAGCGTATTTACGACCCACTGTTGGGCACAGGCCTCCCGTGGCCACGAGACGTCCCCACTCGTTAACTTCACAAGAGGGTTTGGGCTATAGTCCCCACGCGGGCCCAGTGCAGATTGGGGATTTCACACACATCAACAGATGCGTGCAGGTTTCCTCACGATGTTTTCCTTAAACTTTGTAAACTTAGAGGTGCGAGCCGGAATCGAACCCCCGACCCTCGGCATGAGAGGCCGTAGCTCGAACCAATAGGACACCACGGCTTCTAACTTCTATAGTGAGTATTTAATTCTAAAGTGTTATTATCCATACTAATATTTTAAATGTGAAAGTGTGTTTGTTTGTCCTTCCTTCACGTCGCAACGAGTGGACCGATTTGGATGAAATTTGGTATGGAGATAGTTTGAGACCCGGGCAATAACATAGGATACTTTTTATCCCGATATTTCTACGGGAACGGGTTTTCCACGGGTCAAACCAATTTTTCAATCTAATATATAAAATTCTCGTGTCACAGTGTTTGTAACCAAACTCCTCCGAAACGGCTCGACAGATTCTTATGAAATTTGGAGTGTATGTTCAGTAGGTCTGAGAATAGGACGTAAACTATTTTTTTCAATTCTAAGGCGGTACGAACTCCGCTGGATCAGTTAGTACTTCTATAACTATAAGAAGAAGAAGAAAGAAGAAGAAAAACATTTATTCGTGACGATAAACACACAACATGAAAGCATAGAAAGACGGGTTATGGTTGGTCACGAAATGGTCCCAACTCAGCGTAATGCTGGCATTAAAGCCAGCGCTGGTCTTCCGTTAGGACCATTTGGTGAAACCACGACCAGCTACACACAAACAAGAGACAAAGAAAAAACAACAAACAGAACAAAAATAGAGTAAAATAAAAAATAAAAAAATATATAAAAAAGTTTACACAATAAAATAAGAATAAAATGAAACAATAAAATTAATATGACGCAACTTTTAAAACACCGAGACACACTTGGTTTTGAAACCATAGACTTAAATAACTACTAATCTGTGCTCCAAAATTAAAACTACTCTGTCTGTGGCCAAACTCACAAATATTTACATGACAAACAATAACAAATACCTAAAAACTATCCCAAAACCAGATTAGAAACCTATACTTAACTGTCGACTGGGGCTCATGACTACAGATTCCCAATCCTACAGATTCTCTAATCTACGGATTCCCAATTTAACAGATAACCAATTACACAGGTTCCCAATTTAACAGATAACCAATTACACAGGTTCCCAATTCTACATATTCTTTATTCCACAGTTTCTTATCTGACTACTATTTTACCGGTAAGGGTCCACTCAGTCCGTTAGGTGTGAATGTAGGTTAGGTTCGTTAGTCATCTATATACGCCCGAAGGGCAAACTACCTAGAAATAGGGGCCCCGCGTAGCGGGGACCCGTCGACCCAGTTACATTCCTTGTATTATTTTGTAGAATACCAATTATGTAGAATTGGGAATCTGTGGCATTGTGAATATGCAGAATCAATATTCTGTAAAATTTAAATTATGTAGAATTGGGAATCTGTACACTTGGGAATGTGTAGAAATAGAAATCTGTAGACATGGTATTCTGTAAAAGAAATCTGTAGAACTGGGAACAATTCTAACTGTCTATATGTATAGTATCATTGGGCAAACGGCTAGTAGTAAATATTGTTTCAGTAAGTTGATGAAGTTACCTCAACCATAAATTACATTATCCATGTAAAATGTACCAATTACACGGCCGATACTGAAGATCCGGTAATAATTGAATTTCCATACAAGGAGCAAGCTTCGAAAGAGCGTTGGGGGAGGCAAGTCGACTAGCTCGAGGTCGGGTGGGAGGCGACGGTCGAGGTCTCACCAAATGGCCCCAACGGAAGACCAGCGCTGGCATTTAATGCTAGCTCAAGCTGAGTTGGGACCATTTCGTGACAGGCCACAACACTTTTGTTCTGTATAAATGTTGCTCTTTTTTTTTTGTCTTTTGTGTGTGTGTTGTGTAAAGTCATGAATAAATGTTTTCTTTCTTTCTTCTTTCTACCTGAAGACAAAATATAGAGCTTTTACCCCCTTCGTCTGCAGGGAATTTAAGACTATATTTCCAAAGCCCTGTTTCCATGGATACTTTTAAAACCTTTTCCGGGATTACGGGGATTACGGGATTTGTGGGATACCCGGGATTTCCCGGGGTTTCAATTCCAGGTTAAAAACTATATGTTTGCCAAATTTCATGCAAATTGGTTGAACCGTTTTAGCGTGATTGAGCAACAAACATCCAAACACAAACTTTCAGCTTTATTATATTAGTAAGATAACAATGCACGGCAATGCACTGGACCTGCGTGGGGACTATAGCCTAACCCTCTCATGATGAGAGGAGGCCTGTGCCCAGCAGTGGGACGCAAATAGGCTGAAGTAGAAGATAACAATTGAAATATTTTAACTACCATAACCAAACTATACGTTAGTAGGTATATCTAAGTCTATGCTATACGTTAGTAGAGATCTTCTACTATTTAAAGGCCCGCGCCATCACATTTCAAAATATTAAAAAAGCACCACCAACACTACCAACACATGTGTGCGTGCTGAGACAGCCATCAACTATGCGTTGAGAGTATTGGTGGTGCTTTATAAATAATAATTAAAAAATTGAAGCGTTTTGAAATGTGAAGGCGCGGGACTTTAGATAGTAGAAGATCTCTACCTCTGGTAGGTAACTTAACCAAATTCAGAGACAAGTAACTTTTGAGAGTAAGCGCGGCTCTCTTAGATGAAAGTGACGGCTATAGATAAGGCCACTGTTCGAAATATATTCACGCATCAGTTACCTATCCATACTAATACTTTAAACAAGCTGGTGCCCGCGACTTTGTCTGTGCAGGATTAGTATTTCCAGTAGCTTATATACACAATCCATACTAATATTATAAATGCGAAAGTAACTCTGTCTGTCTGTCTTTCTGTCTGTCTGTCTGTCTGTTACCTCTTCACGCTTCAACCGCTGGACCGATTAGGATGAAATTTGGTATGGAGATAGATGGGGTCCCGGGAAAGGACATAGGCTACTTTTTATCCCGGAAAATCGCATATTTCCCGCGGGAGCGCGATAACCAAATTCCACGCGGGCGAAGTCGCGGGCAGAAGCTAGTATCTTTATAAATTGTAGCCTATGTGTTATTCTGATGTATAAGCTATATTATTGTAAAGTTTGATTAAAATCCATTCAGTAGTTTTTACGTGAAAGAGTAACAAACATCCATCCATACTTACAAACTTTCTTAGTTCGCAGGTTTGCGTGCAGGTTTCCTCACGATGTTTTCCTTCACCGAAAAGCTCAGTGGTAAATTCAGATTGAATTTCGCACATAAGTAAACTTAGAGGTGCGAGCCGCAATCGAACCCCCGACCCTCGGCATGAGAGGCGGTAGGTCAAACCAATAAGCCACCACGGCTTATTTTTAGTTTGGTTAATAATTATCCTCTCGTGGTGAGAGGAGACCTGTGCCCAGCAGTGGGACGCAAATAGGCTGTAGTAGAGGGTTGATAATATTGTCTATTACCGTATCTAAAACACTATATCAGCGACCGAAATTGCCGACGATTCGAAGCGAAAACGGCGTAACCCAATAAATGATATTTCACGCCATTAGGGGGGGGATATATTGATATATTGGGGTGTGGGGGGGAGACGTATGCTCGGGAGCATATATTACAATACGTGCAGCATAACAAAGAGGTTGGATATATAGGTTTATAGTACAATAATCGAATTGAGAGCTCAGCAGTGCCATTGTTAGAAAACGCCTGAAATTGATCTGCAAATCATTCATTGATGCATGAAGGTTATACCTAATGATGTTTACTGTAGAGCAAAAAGAGCATGAATTAAGTACATTCATATTATCCATACTAATATTATAAATGGAAAAGTAACTCTGTCTGTCTGGCTGTCTGTCTGTCTGTCTGTCTGTTACCTCTTCACGCTTCAACCGCTGGACCGATTGAAATGAAATTTGGCATGGAGATAGTTGTGGTCCCGGGAAAGGACATAGGCTACTTTTTATCCCGAAAAAACGCATAGTTCTCGCGGGAACGCGATAACCGAATTTCACGCGGGCGAAGTCGCTGGCACAAGCTAGTAATATTATAAATGCGAAAGTAACTCTGTCTGTCTGTTGCCTCTTCACGCTTCAACAGCTGGACCGATTGAGATGAAATTTGGCATAGAGATAGTTGGGATCCCGGGAAAGGACATAGGCTACGTTTTATCCCGGAAAAACGCTTAGTTCCCGCGGGAGCGCGATAACCGAATTCCACGCTAGTAATATTATAAATGCGAAAGTAACTCTGCTGTCTGTTACCTCTTCACGCTTCAACAGATGGTCCGATTGAGATGAAATTTGGCATAGAGGTACTTGGGATCCCGGGAAAGGACATAGGCTACGTTCAATCCCGGAAAAGCGCATAGTTCCCGCGGGAGCGCGATAACCGAATTCCACGCTAGTAATATTATAAATGCGAAAGTAACTCTGTCTGTCTGTTACCTCTTCACGCTTCAACAGCTGGACCGATTGAGATGAAATTTGGCATAGAGATAGTTGGGATCCCGGGAAAGGACATAGGCTACGTTTTATCCCGGAAAAGCGCATAGTTCCCGCGGGAGCGCCATAACCGAATTCCACGCGGGCGAAGCCGCGGGCAGAAGCTAGTAATTTATAAACCGACGCGCTTGCGTGAAGAAACGGTTGAGTCACTTTCTGTCAAATTCAAATTCAAATTCAATCATTTACTTATTCAGCAAATTGGCCACATAGGGGCACTTTTACACGTCAGAAAAAGAATTTACCAGCGCCTCCTAAACCCATTGCTTGTGAAGAAGCGCCGCAACACACTCAAGCAGAAGGCCTTTTTTCAAAATTTACAAAATTTACATTACATGTATAAAATATACATATAGGTACGTACTAAAATTACATTGAAGGGATGTATAGTCCCTAACTTAAACCTAAGATCTTAGAGATGTATAGTCTCCAAGGGTCCAGAAAATTTTTTTTATGGAGATGACCTCCATTGTCAAATAAATATAAATTCCATAGATGTCGACAGTCTCAAAATGTCAATAAATAATGAAATACATCATGTATAAAAGAGTTCATTAATACATGTCAATAAGAACATGATGAGGTCTCTCGCTTAAAATGTTTGACTATTTAAAGCTAATGATTATTTTTAAACGTCCTTGCAAGCATGAACAGACCGGACCCCACGGCCCACAGACAGCACCCGATCACGAGCGTGACGCGTATCTCAGCCATCGCTGTGGTCTTTTCCACCCCCCTGGCAAACAAGCTTGAAGTTCTGGGGGCACGGCAGTGCTCCCGTCAGGACAATATGTATACACAGGGTCAAGCAAAACGTTGTGATATTATTTTACCCACAGAATCCGCTATCGATTCTAAGCATGTTTTTCATGTTTTTAATTTTTTTCGAGTTGGTCAAAAAAGGGGCCAGAAAGTTCCGGAGTGGCGTCCGCGAATCGGTAGACGAGCTGTCGGTAGGCCTCCAACAAAAGGAGTGACGACCTTGTAAATGTTGCGGGAACGCGGTGGATGCGAGTGGCACAGGACTGGTCTGACTGGCGCGCCTTGGGGGAGCCCTATGTCCAGCAGTGGACGTCTATCGGCTGAAATGATGATGATGGTAAAAAAAAGTTTTATATGGGACTAGCTTTTCCCCGCAACTTCGTATGCGCAGAAATATTAAAATGAAAAATCCCGTTTTTTTTCCGTTCCCGTGGGAATTTCGGGAAATTCTTTCTTAGCGGATGCCTACGTCATAACATCTACCTGCATGCCAAATTTCAGCCCGATCCGTCTAGTGGTTTGGGCTGTGCGTTGATAGATCACTATGTCAGTCAGTCAGTCACGTTTGAGTTTTATATATTTAGATTCAGGTATCGCTTACACCATTATTCCCATACTGAGACAGAAAAAAAATACTACATCTATGAATTACAAGTCAGTCTGCCATCAAATCAGCAATTAACATCGTGTAAACGATTTAAAGTCAGGGCACGGGCAAAGAATATTTAATAGTTCTACGTACAGAATGGCCACGGAATCACCCGCCTGAATCTAGCCGGCGCGCAACTCGCACTTACCGTCATTTGTTTCATCCGGAGATGGAGAGTGGATCGTTGGCCCGCGTAGTGGTACACACACATTTACAGGCGTACAGACGTTATCGCACACAAACATTGACACTTCATTCGAATTGTGTTCGAAATCGTGCTTTTATAGGCCGTGTCCGCTGTGTAGCACGGGGACCAAGTCAGTCATCATCATCATCATCATCATCATTTCAGCCGAAAGACGTCCACTGCTGGACATAGGCCTCCCCCAAGGCTCGCCACTCAGACCGGTCCTGTGCTACTCGCATCCACCGGATTCCCGCGACCTTCACGAGGTCGTCGCTCCATCTTGTTGGAGGCCTACCGACAGCTCGTCTCCCGGTTCGCGGACGCCACTCAAGTCAGTCGCTAACTTAATTGTAATACTGACTTGCTCTGTCAGTGACTGAACCCTTGTTAACAGAACTTTACGTCGCAGATGCGGTTACCCTTCGATTTGACCCGAAGCCCGAAGGTCATTCAGCTGACGGTTTTATAATATTGTCTGGAAACAAGCTGACTGTACTGTTTATACTATATTTACAATCATGAACAAACACAGCCAGGCATACACCCCTATAAAATCGGAATGTGACGACCAAACTAAAGTTTAAAAACTTCGAGTACACTGCTCGCAGGGTCTTAGTTATGATTTGTTTGACTTTTGCGTTTGCATTGCTTCATGGCAATTTGGTTTACTAACGAGCTCACGGTCCACCTGATGGTAAGCGGCCACTATGACCTATCGACACCGAAATTGATAAATCGTATAAGGTCTCGAATGCGTTGACGCCTTGAGGCCCAAGATGGAATGCCTCTGTGCCAGTAATATCACCGGATGCCTTAACTCCATACCGGAACACAACGGTATCAGTCACTGCTATTTGGCGGCAGGTAAGCGAGTAAGACAGTGGTACCAACCCGGATGGACCCAGCACCATGTCACACGGCGGACGCGGCCTATAAAAGCACGATTTCGAACACAATTCGAATGAAGTGTCAATGTTTGCGTGCGAGGACGTCTGTGTGCGTGCGAGGAAGTATGTACACTTGTAAATGTGTGTGTGTACCGCTACGCGGGCCAATGATTCAGTCTCCATCTCCGGATGAAACAAATGACGGTAAGGACGACTTGGACGCGAGTAGCGCGCCGGCTAGATTCAGGCGGGTGATTCCGTGGCCATTCTGTACCATGTCCTACCAAAAGTGAATCAAATTTTCCTCCTTCAATGGTCTCGAAAACGAACCACATACGTGAAGTCGGTGTCAAGTAAAACGACGGGAAAAGACACGCAAATATTCCGACTTGATACCAACTTCACGTATGTGATTCGTTTTCTAGACCATTTTACGCTTACGATGAACTTGGCAAAGACGAAGTTTATGGTGTTATCTCGCAACCAATACCCAAATTCTACAGTCCAAATCGAGGGAACAGCACTACAAAGAGTTAATAAGTACAGTACCTAGGAACATGGTTACATGAAAATTGGGACTCTGATATGGAAATTAAGTCCCGTATAGAAGTTGTCCGTGTTACTTTTGGTCGCATGAAAAAAACTCTTTGTAATAAACAACTTGACATAAAACTACGCGTGAGAATACTCCAATGTTACATCTAGCCTATAGTCTTCCATGGATGCGAGGCGTGGACCGTTAAAGAAGACACGCGCAAAAGACTAGAGGCCTAAGAAATGTGGTTTTACCGTCGCATGTCAAGTGTCCAGACACCAGTGTGTAAGCTGGGTCCAGAGAGTAACGAATGACGAAATCCTACGGTGTGTCGGCGAGTCTCGAGAGCTTATGACAACCATCAAGAGAAGGAAAGTGGCATACCTCGGACATGTGCTCAGGCATGACCGATACTATACCTTCTCCAACTCATCATGATGGGCAAGATCGAGGGGAAAAGGCGCGTCGGTAGAAGAAAGAAATCGTGGCTCCGTAACATTAGAGAAAGGACCGGCATTGCCAGCGTGGAACACCTATTTCGACTGGCAAAAGATAAAAATAGATATGCGGAGCTGACAGCCGACCTTCAGTAGTGGAGAGGCACTATAAGAAGAAGAAGAAGAAGAAAGTTATTTTTAACACTAGTATTTCATTTTCAACTTAATACCCTGCTTCTGAAACATTTTCTTTCGAAATTTCTTTGTCTGGCAATTCGTTTAAAACTTTGAAAAGCGGTTTAATCTTTTTTTTTGTCAGAAACCTCCTTCAGTATAAAGTTACGCACATTTCTTTTGAAGGAATTGTTAGGTACTCGAAGTTCAGGATTCTAAGAGAACTGGCCAAATATATAACAATAAGTACCTAGGTAGTATTCAAAGCCTTTTTTGATATTTATTCAATTCAATAGGGTATTCCACCATTTTTTGAAATGTGGTTTAAAATTATCCTTATGTCGGATTGAATCACAAGATTTTTTATTTCGATTTTCGCTACTTTCGTATTAATAGATTAGTAGGGAAGTAGGGATAACAAGCTTTTTGTGGTAAATAATAGCTTTTCCTCGTGATATTTTGTAAGTATTAACATTGGCTTAAATAATGAAAGGCGACGACATACGCTACTACATGAACAATATTTACTTTTGTAATTATAGCACGCATCTGCGAAGTAATTCAAAGATGTGTGTGAAGTCCGAAATCCGCACTGTGCCCGCGTGGGGACTATAGCTCAAGCCCTCTCATGATGATGGGAGGCCTGTGCCCAGCAGTAGGACGCAAATAGGCTGAAGTAGTAGCAGTAGCAGTATAGAACCAACTTATTAAAATTTTGATGAACCCTTGGAACAAGATTTAATGCCTCTAGGCCTAATTTGACAGGCTCTCCTACCCCCTTACCGGAACACAACAATGCGCGCACTGCTAATTGGTGGCAGGTTAGCGAGTAAGATGGATCATTAATCTTCTAAGGGCAAGCGTTTACAGACAATGTCAATAAGTACAAGACAATGTAGTTTTGTGTATTTTTAGGGTTCCGAACCTCAAGAGGTAAAAACGGAACCCTTAAAAAAATTGTTTGGGAAGCACGTATCGCCCACACCATCCCATACTGGCCCATACTTTTTTTTAAAAAATTCGAGAAAGAAAAAAAAACTTAAAAAACATGCTTAGAATCGATAGCTGATACTCTGGGTAAAATATCGCCACGTCACATCATTTTGCTTGATAAACGATACTCAAAAAAAAAAACGCTTTAAAAATAAATCTGTATGTATTTATGTATTGTCTCGATTTAACTCGAAAACTACTGGACGGATTGCAACAAAATTTGGTATGGGGATAGTTTATAACACTGGTCAACATATAGACTACTTTTTATTCCGGAAAAATGCATAGCCGATGCATACCGAATTCCACGAGGACAAAGTCGCGGGCGGTAGCTAGTATCAAATAAAATGGAGTTCATTAATACTTACCATAGTTTTGTTTAAACTCAGTTTAAAAATTAACCAGCTGGTTAGAACATTGTTTCTGAAATAGCACAAAATTGGAACACTTGTAACACTTCGCCTAATTGGCTATGGGTGAAAAATGACAATGTGCTCGATTATTTTTTTTAAGTATAGGAATAACCTTACGTATCAAGAGCAAAAAATGACGGAATTTTCCGTGCCGTAGGCTCTGCGTAAAAAATAAAATTGGTTTTGCGTTATAACGATTTAAAAATTCGGGGTTTCCTTGGTCCAAGTAAGCACAGCACATGTTTCTGAAAAAAATAAGTGTTGACATTTCTCTACCCATCGCCCATTAACTGTCTCAAGATTATGCTCCCGAAAACTGACAATATGTTTGAATGACAATAAAGTAAGTATTTATTTATTTAATCAAACTTTATTGCACAAAAAGAAAACTTAGTGTACAAAAGGCGGACTTAATGCCTTGAGGCATTCTCTGCCAGTCACTTTGGCAAAGCAGAAAATGGTTAGGGGCGATGCCAAAAAAAAACAACATTACTGAATATACTTAGACACTAGCAAAGAACAAATATAGGTACTTACATAAAATAAACATAATTAAACTAAATACATCTATATATACTTACATAAATAAGACAAACAAATAAATAATATATATATATATATATATGTACGAGCAATGATGATACAAAAAATATAATCGGTGATGAGTATATATCCAGACATTTTTCCGTCGTCTTTCCTTATTTTTATCGTAAAGTTCGGGCGCCATCAATGTTGAGGCATTTTACGGTATTCTAAAAACATAGCCTCTTAGGTGACTGCGTCTCGAAAGTTCCAAAATACTTTAACACTAACAGGTCTTTCCACCCTAACATATGCAAAAAAAACCTATTTTCAGACAGCCATACCCTCTCCCCCACCCCTCCCTCCCCTATATATAGGGTGCTATAGAATGCCTTCGTTCAGTGTTCAGTCGATGCCGGAACGCGACGCGAGTGACACGCGTGTTTGTATCAAAAAATCGTATATAAAAACGTAAGTGTAGTGTTGTGTATATTGCAAAGAGAACCGAGCTAAACAGGTGAGTTCTTAAGCCGATTAAAATTTTATAATAAAAGGGTTTTTCAGTGGGTAGTTTCGTGATGTTCTTCAAACGGGAAAATTGCCTGAATTTGTTTATGTTTGCTTGGGATTGGACGATAAGTGTTGTAATTAAATTTTGTTTTTTTTTGCTCCTTTCAATTTTGTTGTGGCAGATCTTTAGATCCCTTTTGATATTCTATAGGCACGAGAGTAGGGTATGAAATATGGTTTTGCGTGACTTATTTTTATGCGGTGATATCTTTACAAGAGATAAGTATCTTCAGATGTTGTTTTCAACAAAACATTTTTCAAGTAGGACTCGAAATGATATTTTTTAAATATTTTATGCAATAGTTGTACAAAAGAGAGGTCAAAAAAATGTGTATGACGCCGCGTGTGTTTGGACGGTTGTTACTCAATCACGCTAAAACGGCTCAACCAATTTGCATGAAATTTGGCAAACAGATATTTTGAAATAACATGGACTAAGCTATAGGCTACTTTTTATTGTGATATTTAGTATATAATAGCAATTATTTTCTATTTTATCGTGATTTGGCGGTATAGATGGCGCCACGGTGTCGCAGTCTAAGTCGATCTGTCAACCTTAGTGACCATTGGACCTTAACACTTTTTAACTCACTTCATTTAGCAAGTACGAAAGTGTTTGCAGACGAAGTCGCGGGTAAAAGCTTGTAAATATAAAGAACAAATAACAGCTTTCTCTCCGAAACTCTGAAAGATTTTGAAGTATATTTCAAGTGATCGCCCCAAGGCAATGATACTCTTCTGAACTTAACATAGACATCCAAATCCTCCTCGACTGGTAAGTCAAATCCGATACTATACTTTTTATTCAAGGTCAAACTCAGCTTTCATATATTGTAACTAGCTTCTGCCCGCTTCAATTTGGTATGGGGTATAGTTAATAACGCTGGTCAACATATAGGCTACTTTTTATCCCGGAAAAATGCATAGTTCCTGCGGGAATGCTATTAACGAATACTGATGACAACTCAATTCAATTCACTTTTACACGTCAGAAATAGTTATTTGTTATGCAAGGCTGCAAAGTTGTTGTTTGCTGTGAGTGCGTGATTGAGACCCGAGTGAGCGAAGGATTCTAGGGTTGAACCACGAGCGAAGCGAGTGGTTCAAATATAGAATCCTGAGTGTAACGAGGGTTTCAAGGCACGAGACAGCAAAGGACTTTGCTGCTGAGCGCAACACAAAATTTTTCACCTCACGCGCGATTTTTCGGGAAGAAGACTTAGTTCAGCGTCACGTACAGTTTGTGCTAACTCTGGAGGAGTTAAATTCGTATCTTCATCGCTAGAATCGCTCATATTTTCTTTATTACTCCGTATAGGTAATCTAAATTACAAAACCAGCAATCTAAAACTTTTTTTTAATGTTTTTTTTTCCGGAGGTTGCGTTCCAAATCACTTCTACTCGTACTTTAAGATTCAATTATTCATTAAATACAGTTAAAATATACACACATTTAAGTATTTTTGTGATAAAACATAGTGAAATAATGAAATACATCTGAAACGGTGTATTATTAATATAATTTTATTAATGATGATATTAAGTAAATTGAAACTTTATTTTAATAAAACTCTCACGACGAATTGCGTTTCAGAACGTATCGTTGTTTTTTTATTGTGACAGTGGCGTCATGCGTCGTTCGAATTTCAAAAACACTTTCCACGCTAGCGGATAAAAACAACTTTTGCGCTCGGATATCAAGCTGCAAAACGACCACTTTCGAGCCAGTGAGGTGAAAAAGAATTTACCAGCGCTTCCCAGACCGCTAGACCCATTGCTTGAGAAGAAGCGCCGCAACAAACTCAAGCAGAAAGCCTTTTTTTCAAAATTTCCACAAAGTTAATAGGGATAGCGACAACTTTTTTTCCTTAGTCTATCAGGAAGATTATTGAAAAGTATTGGACACGTATTTTTTCTTTTTTCACGTAATCAAACTTATACGGAGATATATTGAGTTGAAATGTCGGGTGACGTCACGGTTAGGTACGATTTATACCTAACGGTGACGTAGTTAGCCCCCACTCTCCAACTTCAATGCGTTTTAACTTAGTCATTCTTTGTTAATTTGATAAAACAAAAAATACGTGTCTAATATTTTTTTATTACCTGACTGACGGATTAATCAGAATTTCGATTTATTCACCCTGTCGTCATCCCTATTCCACGCGGGCACGCATAAAATAAACTTACCAAGAAAACTGCGACCTTTAGAAACGTTGATTCAGATTCGATGAAAGTACCTTCAAGCGTTTCGAACCTTGTCCATTAAAAAATTTAATATTTATCAAAGCCGCCCCGACTTGGGCAGTTATGGACGGAATCATTTTTGCGGAACATCTCTAATGGCCACTTCGACTAAGCACGTCTTTAAGATCTTACTAATAATAAGTCTGTAGTAGAAGTCGCGTCTGAAACTTGAAAATGGGTCAATCAACTATTTCTTGTTGTTATTCTGTCCCGTTTTCCAGGGGACAAAATGAGAGGGGTTTCTTAGAAAACCGTTACAATTCTAAGACGCTTAGAAAGTGATTCATTAGGGAAGGGGTTGAAAATGGCAAAGAAACCCCACATTTAGTGTATTTAAACCCACAGAATAGCAGTTTTAAAAGTGGCCCAGGGGACAGTAACCATGGTTACTATTGACAGAAAAAAGTTGATTTACACAAATAAAAAGAAGTAAACCATCAAGTCGAGGGGACTGTCGATACTGAACAGAAAATAACGATTTTTGAAAAAAAAAATACTCTAGGTATGTATTGTATGTACCTATGTATGTCCGAATTTAACTCGAAAACTACTGGTTAGATGCAACCAGGTATGGGGGTAGTTTATAACACTCTTCAATATATAGGCTATTTTTTATCCCGGAAAAACGCATAGTTCCCGCGGGAACGCTATTACCGAATTCCAAACGGACGAATTATAGCGGGTAGAGGCTTCTTCTCGTTCATCTCCTACTCCTTTATCCTGAAAAAAAAAACGCTTAGTTCCCGCGGGAACGCTGTTACTAATTTCCATACGAAGTCGCGAGCAGAGGCTATTATAAAATATATTGATTGGATTTGAATAAATTAAGCCAACGTAAAGTGAAGTAATTAACTTACTCTGGAGGTAAAATATTCCAGCCGTGAAATTGATATTGTGTGAAACTATTATACAATTTTCAGAGCTTCCCTCGGGAGCATAATGATGTAACATCGCGTTGTCCACGGTATTTAGCTCTGTAATTTGTAATACAATATTGTGTTTTAATTACATAATAAATTCAATGCATTGATCTATTATAAGTAAGGATTCACAATCAGCCGAAGAAAAAATTAAGGGTAGCCGAACAACTCGGGCACACGTTTGGCGCTCAGTAAATTAGACACTTAAGCCTTATAGTGTTAGGTTTACTTTTGTATAAAATATTTATCTTGACACATATTATAAAGAGGCGTGATTAGCATATTGGAACGTATTTTCTAATGTCAGTTTGCTCCATGTATTTTGACATATTCTGTTAGACACTGTTCGTCCATATGTTATTATAGGTCAATGATTCAATGTAATAAAGTCAAGATATGTTACAGTGAGACTTCAAAAACTTTCATCACCTGTATTTGTTTACCTGTGCAAAACAATAAAGATACTTTGACTTTGACTTTGACTTTGAATAAATATAGTAAACTAAAGCTTCTGCCCGCGACTTCGCCCGCGTGGAATTCGGTTATCGCGTTCCCGCGGGAACTATGCGTTTTTCCAGGATAAAAAGAAGTAATATGTCCTTCTCTAGGAGTAACTATCTCCAGGCCAAATTCCATTCAAATCGGTCCGCAGTTGACAGACAGACGGAGTTACTTTCGCATTTATAATATTAAGTTACTACTACTACTACAGCCTTTTTGCGTCCCACTGCTGGGCGCAGGGCTCCTCTCATCGCGAGAGGGTTATACTCGTATTAGGCTTTAAGTATGGATTATACATATTATAATTATTATAGTGATTGTGGTAAAACATTTGCGGTCAACACAAAAACTGCCCCGTTTCTGCAGTGCGTCAGGCATGTGCGCTGAGGCTCGCGTTGATAGTTTTCAAAGCATAATGCGAAAACGAGTTGCCTCCCTGATGCGGCGGGTACGGGATAGCTCCAACAGTCTCCTTAGCACCATTGTGTATCGCCTCGACTGCCCTGTCGTAAAATTTTGGAATGCGTGCCATGCTGGACACAGAACTGTGTTATTCTAATAGGAAATGTATATGTAATTTATTTATTTGTTGTTTTTTAACTTTAACTTGTGAGTTTTTTATAAAAAAAATCCAATTTCTTATTTAAATTCAATTTTGCTATTTCTTCCTACTAACATAGTTTTAAGGTAACATGTATTTGTAACTAACCTTTATATGGACATATGTCCGAAATAAATGATTTAGTATTATTATTATTAAAATTTGTAGTTCATTTTTAATATTTTAACTTGTTCTTTTCTGAATAAACAAATAATCTCTTATTAAAAACATTTGCTGAAATAAATTTTTTTTGAGAAAATATGTATTTTCGTACTCAAATATTATTTCTTACCTACAACGTACAACAAATAAGAAAAAACTTCTGTATCTTGCGTTAAACATGAAAAGATCTATTGTATTTTTTACGACGCAACTTCTTATCCCAAGACTTTTTGCGAGAAACATCCAATAACGATTTTATTAAGGAAAGAGAGAAATATAGATAAATAGAAGCGAATCCATTCGGGCGTATAGTTTCATGTTTTATGTCTAAGAAAATAATAATGTTATCGAGTAAGATAACTAACTATATACTCTTGAGGCCGATTAAGTTCTAAAGTCAAATTATATTTGTAACTAGCTTCTGCCAGCGACTTCGCGTTCCCGCGGGAACTATGCGTTTCCTTATGTCCTTTCCCGGGACCCCCAACTATCTCCATGCCAATTCATCTCAATCGGTCGAGCGGTTGAAGCGTGAAGTGGTAACAGACAGACAGACAGAAAGACAGACAGAACTCTGTCTTACGTATTTATAATATTAATATGGATTTTTCATATTCTGCTTAGAAGCCGTGGTAGCCTGGTTGTCTGACCTATCGCTTCTCATGCAGAGGGTCGGGGGTTCGAACCGGGGGCACGAGTTTACTTATGTGCGTAATTCAATTTCAATGAAAGCCACAAATTTTTTCGGTGAAGGAATACATCGTGAGGAAGCCTGCACGCATTGACCACCCAAGCGATTCAAGGAATGTGTGCCTCTATGCTTTTTCCATATATGGCTGAATAATGTTCAGTACCTGAAACCATATTTTTGCAGCTACAGGATGCTTAATTAGTTAAGTACCCTATTATTAAACAGACTGTTACAATTACGTGGAAATCTCGTTGAAACATTTTGTTTCGTATCTATTCATATTTATTTATTTATTTATTTTATTTATTACATGGAAAACCAACAGCTATACAACCAGATTATACATTACTTATAACTACACAAAGCCAATTAAAGGTTTTCGCTTATAGAAACAAAATATATCACTGTACATATTCTCAAAACCGAACAGCCACACACAAAAAAAAAAAAAAAAAAAAAACAGTACATGATGCATAATACAGTTACAATATACTGAACCATAAAGCCAATAGCAAAATATATGTGAATTTTGAAAGTTACTCTTAATGTTAAGATTATAAAGCCTCTGACACGGACCCCGCACTACTTGATTCACTAAAGAAACTAACTAACCTATTCTTAATCACACCAACACTGTCTCCAAACATATCAAAATCAGTCATTGTTACATTCAAATTCTTGCCTGCCCTGCACAAGAAGCTATTATATTGAATGGAAAGTGTTTATTATGATATTAATAGCACTTCGTTAATTCGTTCGTTCGTTAAAAGTTTGTTATTGGAGTGTTTTGTGCTTTGGCTTATCCTTATTTAAACAACATTACCCCCCTTCCACTCACCCTCCATTTCCAAGAAAAACAAAAGGGTAAGGACAACAGAAATAATGGAATTTCAATTCAGATCTTGAAAAACCCTCAGACAGTATAATAATAGACTTATAATTTAAATAATGAGACCATTATCCTTAAGAGAACATTAAACGTGTTTGAAAATAGAAGCTTACTGGGAGTCGATTAAAAACCTCCTAATGGGGGAGCTTAAGGAAAGTCCTAACACGACTGGCACAGCTTTCGCAAAACAGATACTTGAATTATTCAATGTCCGTGATAACATTATTAAAAAAAAACCTTAAGGCGCGTAGTAAGGTGAAATACCACATTTTAGTCGCTTTTAAAGGGCTAAAACTAAAAATTGGCCCAAGATATAAGTCTCGAAAAAATATATATGAAGAATTGATATGTTCTCTTTAATCTGAGCTGCGGAAATTGTGATACGTCCAGGTCGTCCTTGCAAAAAAAAACAAGTAAGGCATTTTCAACCTTTTAAATCGCTACTGCTCTATATCTAGACCATGATTTTACACGGGCTGTCCAGAAAATGAAACTTTATACAGTTTTTCATAATCTGAGCTGTGGATATTTTAAAATATTCATTTCTTTGGTCAAAAACCATAAACAACCACCATTTCCGTCATAAAAGTTGCGGTGGGTACGTGCGCGGACGATGCTTGTGCACGTACGTACCCACTGCAACTTTTGAAGAGCACATATCAATTCTCAAATGTCTTTTTTCGAGACCTGTATTTCGGCCTTATTTTTAGTTTTATATCTTCAAAAGTGCCCAAATTGGGCTTTTCACCTTACTACGCACCTTAAGTAGAGATCTTCTACTATCTAAAGTCCCGCGCCTTCACATTTCAAAACGCTTTAATGTATTTAAAAAGCACCACCAACACTCTCAACACATGTGTGCGAGCTGAGACAGCCATCAACTATGCGTTGAGAGTGTTGGTGGTGTTTTTTAAATAAAAAAATTGCAGCGTTTTGAAACGTGAAGGCGCGGGACTTTAGATAGTAGAAGATCTCTACTTTATTTTCACCTCTAAAAGAAAGATTATACTCACTTATTCTTTTGTTTCGATAGCTAGGTTTCTAAATTACTAACTAAAGACATCCTTGAATCTTTATTTTTCATAAACTAAACAACTGACTGGTCTCTCAACATGTAGTTACTAGATACCAACATCATAATAAAGCTATCATTAATAGTGGAATTATCACGATTCACAATAAGATCACATTGGCACCCCTTGATTTGACACGTTATTTTGTTTTAGCCTCATCACAATAAACATACATTAATAGAAAAGTGTTAAATATGTGATCTTGGTTAACCTAATTCCACTACAAGAAAGCATTTTCGGTTCACAACTCCACTGTTAAATGAGGAGAAGGAAGTTCTTTGAAATTCTTTGCCGACTAATTCGTGGACGCAAGTTACCTAGTTAAAATAAAAGAAGCCGTCAAAAACCTACACTTGTGTCACCCACACCCATGACACTCCATAAAAACTGAACGGAATCTGAACACTAAAAATATTATGCTGTTCAAATACTTGCGCGTGTGTGCGTGAGTGCACGTTCCGACCGGTTTTGCTATGGTAAGCCGCGCTCGTTCGCCGCGGGCGGGGTGAGGTAACTTGTGTTGGTGCGGGGCGGTGCGTGCCGCCGTGGTACAATAGTATCTATTAGAATTTATTAGATATACTGACTGTGCTCATGTATTAAAGAATCTGGGCCTCGCCCTTCGCTCGGCCGTAAATTTAGTTACTTGTTACGGGGATGACTTAATTATTTTCTATTAAATAATTGGAAAACTTTATGCTTAGTTTAACAACTGAGCTGTAATGGAATAGACTTTATTTCTATGTAAACAAAATTCATATCAGAATTACGTTGCGAACGTAATTTAGTTACTTACTGAGTCATCTGTTCTACGGTATACGAAGTAAGTCTTCTGTAATAAGAAACGTGCTTGCATTATCTACTACCACATTACAGCGGGAAAACAGCTGCTCTAAATAAACTTGTTTCCATATTTCTGTAAGTAACTTTATTAGTAGGAAAAACGATCAGTATCACAATACTCGTTTACGTCCCACTGCTGGGCACAGGCCTCCTATCATCAAAACGGGGATGGGCTTATTAGTCCCCGCGCTGTCCCATTGCGGATTGGGGACTTGCGCACATCATTGCGTTGCTTCACAGATGGAGGTTTCGTCACGATGATGGAGGAAATAGAACTAAGGTAGCTCACAATGAGAGTCTATTCACCGCTAGAGGCGTTTGTCCTACGAGGTGCAATTTTGCCAATGCGATGCGTAAACATCATGTGCCATATCAATCGCTAAATAGGCCATATCAATCGCTAAATAAATAAAAATTAAAGAAAATATAATTGACATTGACAGCCAATACGGTGTAAGTCAGCAGGAATACGCTGGCCCTCACACCAACTAACGATCGCGCAATGTTTCAACGAAAGACCTCGCTTCTGGTCGCGCGAAGTCGTGGCCGTCACACCGAATTTCCCTAGGGATATAAACTAGGTAAACTCAAATTAGTTCATGCTTTATTCAAACTGGTAGATTGCATTAGTTGTAGGCACTAGATTTAGGTTGCCGTTCCACCGAAGTGGATGCGAGCCGGACGGAGAGGTACTTGGATACTTACGTAATTGGAAAATTATTTTTGTAATCGAAAGTGTTTAATTTTGATTTTGATGGTGGGATCCATAATAAAATGTTCAAATTCAAATTCAATCATTTATTCAGCAAATTGGCCACATAGGGGCACTTTTACACGTCAGACAAAGAATTTACCAGCGCTTCCTAGACCCATTGCTTGAGAAGAAGCGCCGCAACAAACTCAAGCAGAAGGCCTTTTTTCAAAATTTCCACATAGTTACAAAATTTACATTTACATTACATGTATAAAATATACATATAGGTACGTACTAAAATTACATTGAAGGGATGTACAGTCAGCAGCAGAAGTAGGTAAGCTGTCCAGGTGTTCAAAATGACCTACACACGCCCTTAACGTCTTAAGAATAAGGTCGTGTGTAGGGCATTTTGAACACCTGGACAGCTTATCTACTTCTGCTGCTGACTGTATGTATAGTCTCTAACTTAAACTTATATCTAAGATCTTATAGAGATGTATAGTCTCCAAGGATCCAGAAAAAATAATAATAATGAGGAAACTCCTGAAAGTACATATTATTTATGCCGACGATTTCATAATCTATACCTACACCTAATAATAAGTCTGTAGAAGTCAGTATTTATGTCCACATTTAACTCGATAACGGTCGGATTGCCACAAAGTTTAGTATAAGGGGATCACGGGTCGACAAATACGCTACTTTTTATCCCTTAACGCATAGTTCCCGCGGGAACGCTGTTAATGAATTCCACGCGGACATAGTTGCGGACAGAAGCTAGTTTTAAATAAAGTTGGACGATTTCCTTCAACTTATTGTAGACAATTTAGAACTAGAATTCATTCCCTAGTAGATTCTCCAGTAAAGCACTTAGTACTACTACAACAGCCTATTTACAGCCCACTGCTGGGCACTGGCCTTTTCTCATCACGAGAGGGTTGGGCTATAGTCTAGTCCCCGCGCGGGCCCAGCGGGACTTCACACACATCCTTGAATTACTTCACAGATGCGTCCAGGTTTCCTCACGATATTTTCCTTCACCGAAAAGCTCAGTGCTAAATTCAAATTGAATTTCACACATAAATAATTTCACAGGTGCGAGCCGGATTTGAACCCGCGACCCGCGGCACGAGAGGCGGTAGGTCAAACCACTAGGCCACCACGGCTATTCTTGCAATATGTCTAAGCACTTTGTATGAAAAACCAAGACCTGGCGATTATTTACTCTCCTTACTGTCACTATGGGAGTCCAAAATTGCATTACCCTCATAACAACTAAAGTTATATCGAAGGTCAGTGATCGGGTCCGTTCCGCAAAATAATCTATATCGATTATGACAAGGTTCTCGACTCCTCGCCAGTCCTGGGAGAAATCAGAATGGAACTTTATTTGATTTGCTGAAGATAGTATAGGTATAGGTTCGCGCGGGCTGGTTTTCCGCAACTCGACGTCATGATTGCGCCTATTTTGCGTGGTTTTTGGCTGGCGGGGCTACTCCTGCCAGCCCAGCTCCTGAAGAAAGCCTAGCAGACCCTTAATGTTGCCGACGACTTCCTGGAGCGACCTCGGATTTCCGAGGTGTGTTGCCCGGTAAGTACGTTGCCACTCCGGAACATTCCAAGAGGACGTGAGTGGCTGATTCCTCTGCCTCCATGCAGGCTCTGCACAGGGGGCTGTCTGTAATATCCAAATTGTACAGATGTTTGTTTAATAGGGCATGACCAGTTATTGCTCCTGTGATTAGGCGCAACTGCCCTCTCCCTAGCTTACGAAGCTTACGTGACAATCCGGGGTTGATCGTCGGGAGGGCCCGCCGGGCCTGCCTGCAGGTATCCAGGGTCGACCAGATCTGTTGATGGGCGGCCTTGGTGTGTTGCCGGATCGCTTGTTTGAGCCATCCGAAAGGTAGTGGCACGATGGGTTCTGGTCCTATAGCTGCGTCCTCAGACCCATGTCTCGCCAGTGCGTCGGCTGCATCGTTGCTGAAGATAGTATAGCGGCACGGCATATCTGATAGGTGTACTACGTACCAGTAGCGACACGCTCCGCCCCGCACCAATACAAGTTACCTCACCCCGCCCGCGGCGAACGTGCGCGTCTTCACTACATATCCCTATGTATGCTTAAATCTTTAAAACTACGCAACGGATTTTGATGCGTTTTTTTTTAATAGATAGAGGGATTCATGGGGAAGGTTTTAGTATATAATTTAAACACTCAATTCCCGCGGGAACGCTATAACCGAATTCCACGCGGACGAAGTCGCGGGCAGAAGCTAGTACTATATATATAGCAAAACCGGTCGGAACGTGCATGCACTCTCGCACACACGCGCACGTATTTGTACAAGAGAATATTTTAGTGTTTAGCAGATCGCATTCAGTTTGTATGGGATGGTATGTTTCTATGGCATACCTCGAGCAGAGGAGTTTCAAAAATCGCTCTGAGTTGCTATGTTTATGTATGAAAATTTATTACCACTGAGCTTTTGACGTGAAACATACGGATACAAACCAGAAAAGTGAAATGTCCATAGACATAAATAATACTTCGTATTGACCCGGCCTAACGTAGATACATGTCATGTTTCCCCACTTCATTGGTGTCCAAAGTTAAACTTATATCGTGACACTAAAGGTGGGTCACATTTTTTCAACAACGAGACGAGTTCTTAGATACTGAGAAACAGTTTCGAAAAAAGTTTTTTTAAAAACGCTTATTGTCACGCACGCTCCACCGTCACCATGTCACCACAGAACTTTGGATTGGACACCGTGGAAGTGGGGACATATTACGTGTACGTTACACCGGGTCTATATTATTTACGTCTATGGAAATGTCACAATTGGTAACGATTTTTCGATAAATACTTACAAAACCATTAGTCATAGAAACATGATTTTAGTGATATTATCAGTATGTATAAAACTCTTCTGTTACTGACTGACTAACCGATTGACTGACTAATGGTTAATTACCAGTTAAGCAGTTAAGTTAGTGGTTAAGTAACAGTTGCAATACTATTTCGAAATTATGACATTCTTATAAAAACTATGTTTAGATCAGCTTAAAAGTTAAAAGCAAGCCGAAGTGACTTCCATTTCTTCGTCAACACAACTCTCAAGGGAGACCCCTGAACCTCTTATTTAGGGTCCCCCCGGCAGCGGTAAGCTTTTACGGCCGGGTCAACCGCGGAACCCTCTTAGAAAATGCATTTTGTATGTAAGGGACTGTACGAATGTGTGTTTTATGTTTCAAGTACGGTGTGTATGGAGTTAAGTGTATTTGTCGCTTAGACTATCTCTAACCGTCTATACAGAACTATCTTAGAAACCGCTGTAACGATTTTGACGAAACTTTTTCATTATTATTATTATAAGCAAGCATTTGACCACGATCTCACCTGATGGTAAGTGACGATGCGGTCGAAGGTGATACATGTTTACTTAGATAGTACCTGTTCACTCTCGACTTGCAATATGGGGTGGCGAAAGATCGATCAAGTTAAGTCTGATATCTGAGAAAAGGTATTTTCAGCTATTTTCACACGAGAAAATCTCGCTCGCCCAGGTTATTTGGTTAATGAAACCTACGAGTATTACTTATCTATACATACACTTACTATTAATCTATCTCTATTTAGAACCATACGTCAAAAAACATTAGATCTGAGAGTTAGGTCTTTTTACTTCTTTTCTTTCTAGGGACGCCAACTCGAAATCCATTGCAGAACGAGATATTTATACTTCAGTCATGCCACAGGGCGGACAGGGCCTATAAAAGCACGATTTCGAACACAATTCGATTGAAGTGTCAATGTTTGCGTGCGAGGACGTCTGTGTGCGTGTGAGGACGTCTGTACCTACACCAACTACTTAAATGTAGTGTAGTGTAGTTAATATGTGTGTACCAACTACGCGTGCCAGTGATCCACTCTCCATCTCCGGATGAAACAAATGACGGTAAGGGCGAATTGGGCGCGAGTTGCGCGCCGGCTAGATTCAGGCGGGTGATTCCGTGGCCAGTATTTAGTACTATTTAATATTCTGTGGTCATGCTAAAAGTCAGCACACTAGAATATTATGTTGTACAAAATTACAAATAGGTGACTTCTGTTGGTGCGGGACGGTGCGTGTTTCTCGCAGCCCTGAGTTTACTACCTTATATGCAAAGTTGTGAACTGCCGATGGTAAATGCATATCAAATCAATACTAATCCTGATATATTACATCCTTCATATGAAACTTTTCACCAGAAACCTCAAATTTTCGAATGTTCATATTAAAATGTTAAACGGATGAAATTGTAATAGAAATTTCTCCGAACAGATATTTATAAAACGGACCACGTAAATATATTTTCTTGGAAGAATAAAGCGAAGTGAAAACACGATGGAAACTTTTCCTCCTTTTTTTAACAGTTTCCTATTAATAAAATTCTGTGCTCTTTTTGTAATAGGTACAATTCCATGCTCTCTTTGCGAAATAAACATTAATTTTCCTTGATAATAAATGATTACTCGCTTTCAGGGTTCAGTTGCCAAAGAGTTTTATTTAGTAGATAGAATAGACAGGTAATATATACTCGTATATACACATGACAACTCCAAATGTATAAAACTTTTAGTAGGTATAATATGTTTCTACAAATACAAAAGCAATTTGTAGGTGTTCATGCAGTAACAGAGATCAAAGACATCGCGTAGCGTGTTTTCTGGAAATCAAAAGGAGCGTAACGTCTAGACATTTCTTTAGTACTTAATGTAAGTCGGTACTAGTAGTACTAAAGGATTGTTAGAACCTTTTTTTAAATGTTAGCTGTATTATTTAATTGGTAGGTGCCCAATAACAGGGCTTGAAACCGGTTTTCGCCCCCATACAAATAAACCGGTTTGGTTATCGTTCTTTCGTTTACTATTTCATGTTTAATAAGGCTATAAAATAATACGAAGTAATAACCTAAATACACTATGGAGTTCCACATAAAGAGTATAAAATAATTCTAAATATTTGACTATTTCGGTTTTTTTTTAATTAACCGGTTACAAGCCCTGCCCAATAACCTGCCGCCAAGCCAAATTTTCGTGTCCCGTTTTAGTAGCAGTTCCACAGAGGCGTTCCACCTCAATCCTTAGTCTATGAATGTAAAAGTAACTCTGTCTGTCAGTTTAAGGGGATACGTTAAGAAAAAAGCCATTATTTAAATGCTCAGAACTCGTAAAGTTAAAAATGTTAGGAGTCGGATTATCGGATATGTGTAGGTATATTGTTTATATACTTGTAAGATTGATCAAGACCAAAACATGATTGAGATAATTTTGTTCAATAGAAAAAAATCATGAAGTCGCAGCTGCTATTATCTTAAAACGCTTGAAGCTTCATAACGACAAAGAAAAAGACTTCGAGACTTTCTTAAAAACTAGACATCTATATTAACTAAAGACTGATCAGACTAGATTTTTTTTAGATATAACAATTACAACGAATTTCGGCTTCGGCGCTTACGTTGTTTTATTTCGTCAGACTCTTTCTTTCGCTGGACTGGTTTAGATTTGGTATGGAGATAGTAATGAGTCCCGGGGCCGGAAAAACGCTTAATAGTTCCCGTGGGAACGCTATAACCCTGTGTTCCTTAACCTGTGGTCCGCGTGTGTGTAAGGGAGTCCGCGGGCTCATCTATGGATAATTGAAATCGAAGTTTTGTATTACGGAGGGGGTCCGCGACACTGTGTTTGGTTTCCTATGGGGTCAGTGGACTGAAAAAGTTTCAATATTCTTACATTTCCCAGTCTCTATATATTTGAGGTTTGCATTTATGTAAAAGGTGACAAAGACATGCGTGCCACAAAAACTATCTCAAAAAGACTGCAGCCGATGTATGAGCATGACATCGTGCTTCCTAAAACAAAATCTGCGCATCTTACAAAAAGCGTGATGTATAATGAGCATAGTAATTAACAAAAATATTCCTGTAGAATTAAAAAAGCTGCCTCTGTTGACATTTAAAAAAAAGCTTGTGATACACCCTTTGGGTTAAATTTTTCAATTTATGGCTTTAAATAAATAAAAAAAAAAAAAAAAAAAAAGCTCTTCGACTGGCTAATTAGAAAATGTTTTTACAGCATCATCGAATACTTTGATAGACAATTTGATTAATGTATCATAATAAATACCTACTAACAACTTTAATTATAATTATATATAATGGGGTTATGGTTTGACTTTTTCTAATTAAGTAAGAATATTTTAGATCTAAAGATTTATTGCACGCCTCGTAAGGTAGGGCATGAAATAAGTACATTTAAATATTATTTTAAGATCCTGTGAAACTCATGTTCATGCAATAAAATATTTTTTCCCAAACATGCTCGGAAATGTTCGTGTTACTTTCAAAAAAAGAAGACGCGAGGCTGTCCATTGCCGCCCTTGGCCAGCAAAAACATTATTGTCGTGTGTGTTTTTTTTTAATTCGCTTGCTATTTGAGACACCTCTAGAAACTGACAAATCCATGGAGGTAATAAGTACAACTTCCATGGCCAAATCATCCACGATCATGGAAGTAGTAAATACTGATGTGGGGTAAGTGCGCCTAAATTTATTTCGCCCCATATGCCTTGTAAACAGCCAACTACTAGTTGAGTAATATTTATAGGTTTCGATATATTTATGTTGGGGGCACTTACTCCATCCTGGCGCACTTGCCCCGACTGACCTTACTCGACTGTATTTCCTCGCTGTTTGAGAAAAGCATTATATATACCTCGGCCGCAATTGCGATTGCCGGACTCGTACTAATAGAAGGCTTCGCTTCGCTCAACCTTCTAACTGACTCGTCCGACAATGCGCTACTTGGCGGCCTCTGCAATAATGTACTATACTTTGACTTTACGATAACGCGCGCCGATGACCGTGTACCGTTACAAAGATTAGAATTGTCAACGTATATAATGCGCACTTTAGCGATATAGATATATTCTCGTGTCCAGTCTCAGCTTTTAAGAGAAATGTATTTAAGCTATTCATAGAATTTAATTCGAAAGTATACATACTCGTAATTTATTTACTTCTACAATGTTAATGTCGTTTATATGTAACGCTTGGTTAGATTTTAAGCATCCTTTTACCTGATTTTAAGTGATTATTTTAGTACATTTTATATTATATGTCATCTGCGCTAACTTTTAACAATACTGTTGAAACTCTTTGTGGATAATGTCGCTGGTCTCATACTTATTATTTCCTTCTTTAATATTAGTTTATTTGTAATCCCTGTGTGTCACTGTTTATTCAAATAAAGCGAAAAAAAAGAAGTGGTTAATTTCATTAACCTTACAAGATTTATCAACACAATTTCTGTGTTAGGTACACGCCGACCTAATAAAAGCGTTGTTAAATAAAAAGGAAATACTCTTCATTAGTCTAGAAAAACAGGTGTCCCCTGTTTTTATTCGGCCATGAAATGTCAATTCGTTATTCCAAACTTGAAGCAGTCACAACTTGGGAATCACGACGGTCGTCCTTCAAGAGTTAATGGCCGGCAAAGGACGACAGGGACAATTATGAGGGACCGCCGGCAAATAAACTAGCCAACTAAGGTACCGATAGCAAAATAAACAAATATTAAAACTCTAAATTTAAGATTCAAGAAGCCGGCGACTTGGGACTTCAGAAATGTGACTATCTTTAAAAGTAGCTAAGAACTAGCTCGTGACTATCAACGTAACTTAGAGTTTGCTTACCCGATATTAGATATACATACATACCTATATTAGACAGTTATCTATCGTTATGGAATTTCGTCAAAATCGATTCAGCGGTTTTACTATGAAAGCGTAATAAACAGACGGATAGAAAGAGTTACTTTCGCATTTATATTATTAAGTACAATTTAATGGTATAAAATTCTACAAAACGTTACTCGCCTTTAGCTCCGCTAGGATTTACTAGATTTTTAATCAACTTTAATTCCGACAGTGCAAACAGGGAAAGTTTAAGGCAAAGAGAGTAACGACTTTTCTGCGCACCGTACTGGCTTAATTGCGTTTGAACAGCGCCAGTACGGTCAGCATACAAAGGAGGTACACTTTGCAAGGTTGCACCTTGGAAATTACCTGCCAAATGACAATGATCTTTAGGTAGTAGGCTAGCCTAGCCTAGCCGTTTCCCGTTCCCGTGGGAATTTTGGAAAATCCTATATCAGTTCACCCCTAAACTCCTCAAGGAACCTAGATGCCAAATTACAGCTTTTTATGACCAGTAGTATCACCTTTGCTTTGTCTGTTAGTCACTCATTCAAACACTAAGTTAGTACTTAACGGATTATTATAGTTTTCTAATTGACGAGTTAATACTTCGTATCACCATGGATTCCCATACAAAGTTCTTTTTTTTCTAACCTTCCGTGAATAAAAGATAATTCCCTGAAAAAAATGTATACCTAAGTAGACAGATAGGGTTATGGTTTCAGATTAGTAAGGTGGGTAAGGTTATCTCCCGACAGCTCGTCTAAAATATTCTGTGCTCTCGATTCGCGGACGCCACTCGAGAACTTTCCGGCCCCACCGGCCATCAGTCCTGCGAGCAACGTGCCCCGCCCACTGCCACTTAAGGATAATTAATTAACACGTTTTATTTATTTTGAGGGTGGACTATCGTTATTAGTGTTCATTAGCAACTAGTTTCTCACCGCGATATCAACTCCATGGAATTTGATATGAAATTTTCTCTAAGTAATATAACTTCTTACTACTACTACTACTACAGCCTATTTGCGTCCCACTGCTCGGCACAGGCCTCCTCTCATCACAGGAGGGTTGTGCAGGTTTCCTCACGATGTTTTCCTTCACCGAAAATCTCAGTGATAAATTCAAATCGAATTTCGCACATAAGTAAACCTAGAAGTGCGAGCCGGAATCGAATTTTTATTAAGTGATACAAGCTTTTAACGCTCCTCGCCCCCGCGTATCTGGCACAAAATTTAGTCACAGAGATAAATATTTCCAGTTATTACATAGTTACTACTTTTATGAGCTTAGACTGTATACGATTTAAGTACATACGTACTAGGTAAGGAGCGCAATCTTTATAGTTCCAAAAGTGGATTGGATACCAAATCGGGTAGGTTCGGGGCGGTGCGGTCACCAAAAAAGTCAAGCCACCTAGGCGGATAGTCTGCAGTAGGGCCTTCAGATGGCGCTGTAGAGGCGAAAATGCAGCCACAACGGTTGTGAGGAGAGTGTGTTTTGTTTTTTTGCTTATCAAATCCGCTGGACACGTTTTCAACTGTTTCGCCATATAAGATTGGGCTCCTTACCAAGATACATTCCACACTCCATAGTACTGGGTTCGGACGAAAAATACATAAGGAGTTGCAATTTTCTCCCCTGAAAAGGAAAAGTACGCGACGGGATGACAGCTGTCACTTTCGAACACGGTGCGATGTTCTAATTTAAATTGTGTCACCCTCACATCCTGTAAATTAACCGAAGGTTTGAAATATTCTACGTATTAGGTATTAATGGCAAGTTTAATTTATTATGTCGTTACTTGATTGGACGTGTTCAAAATTGTCGTTCAAGTCGTTTTAGTCCCAACTGAGCAAAGTATGCGTTAGACACCGATATAAATACATTAGTGGCGGTAATAGTCCATTTACCTAGGTGAGTAATTAGATATTTGAAACTATTACATGTAGAAAGACCTCATTCAAGGATTTCAACCACCACCTTAATAACCGCCGTCAAATAGCAGTGCTCGCACTATTGTGTTCCGGTAAACAAGAGGAGCCAGTGAAATTACTAGTATCTAAAGGCCTCAGGGCTGGCAGTGCATTCAAAATCTTATATATCTAATACCGCAGAGACCACTTTCCATCAGGTTACCCTATCTTCTTGTTTAACGCAAAAACTTTTACGCACCCCCAGTACCTGGGTGTCAAAAAGCAAAGTTCATTCATCATTTTCACTCGTCAATAATCTTGATGCTCGCTCTCGCACGCGCCAATAGTAACTCGTGTTAAAATGTAGAACTTTGCGCACTTGTATCATAATGTACTATTAATAATAATAATATCTTAGGACATACCGAGGAATTCTTCTTTGTTAATCGTGTTAAATTGGTCCCCACGATACAGGCTTGCCTAGTGTGGGGGTTAAAGGACATTTCCAACTTTGTACAGTAACCAATAAGAGATATTAATGGACTCATTGTTATCTCACACATATTATTGACCTAGCTTAATTTGTAAGCGACGCTTGTATTATGGGTGCTAGACAAGACAACGATGTAAATAATTATATAGAGAAATACATACCTCTACATATATAAACACTAAACATCCATAACTCGAGTACAAACATTCGTGCTCATCACACAAAGTTTGTCCCGCGAGCGGGACTCGAACCCACGACCGTGGGAACAGAAGGCAGGGTCACTACCAACTGGGCCAATCCGGTCGTCGTATGTGTACTGTGCATTGATCTATTATAAATAAGGATTCACAATCAGCCGGAGAAAAACGGCCCGTCAAAACGGGTGCCCGAACAGCTCGGGCACCCATTTGGCCTTCGTTACAAAGAGGCGTTATTAGCATATTGGAACGTATTTTTTAATGTCAGTTTGCTTCATATTTTTTGACATATTCTGTTAGCCACTGTTCGTCCATATGTTATTTACTTATTATGAGGTACATAGGTTGTACATGCCTGTTATAGGCATACATATCGGAATAGATCTTACCCTTAAGTGTTTATGTTAAAGTTGAAAATGTATGCTGTTGGCGTGTCTTATTGAAATAAATAAATAAATAAATAAGGTCAATGGTATTGTGTCATATTCTTGTTCACTTTACCTACCTATTACGACATGGTAACTTCATGCTTCTTAGCGTACTTTCCCACAACTTTGTCGAAATTCGTGTTTAGCAAAATACCTATCTATAATAATTTTACATTGTTTCACTTCGGGTGTAATAAAGACAAAGGAACTCCGAGGTAAAGTTCTAACCAGATTTGAGGGCAAAACGGTTTTGTTTCGAACATAATTCTGGAGAAACTTAAAATAAATTTGTAACAGAGTTACGTGGAGTTTATTTTGTTAAATTGCTATCGACTTTGTAATTGCGAATTTGCGATAGACTAGTAAACACGAACAGCCTAGGAACATACCACAGGGCAGACACGGCCTATAAAAGCACGATTTCGAACGCAATTCGAATGAAGTGTCAATGTTTGCGTGCGAGGACTTCTGTACACTTGTAAATGTGTGTGTACCACTACGCGGGCCAATGATCCACTCTCCATCTCCGGATGAAACAAATGACGGTAAGGGTGAATTGGGCGTGAGTTGCGCGCCGGCTAGATTCAGGCGGGTGATTCCGTGGCCATTCTGTATGTAGTACTATTATATATTCTGTGACAATACATAATATAACCATTTCCACTAGTTTCTGGGTTTTGTGTACTTACTCGATGCCAGATCCACGTTTTCGTGTAACGTGGCTTAAGAGGGTTTACTCCGAAAGTTGGCAACGTCGCAAATAGCTGTCAAATATTTGGCTGTTTTATTTATTATTTATTTATTTAAACTTTATTGCACATTAGTAAAACTAATACAAAAGGTGAACTTAATGCCATAAGGCATTCTCTACCAGTTAAACCTTTGGACATAATGGAAAATGTTGTGGCGGTGCAATAGAGGCTACTTACAAGTAGCCACACTGTAAAAACTGTTTCCGTTAATTTCTGAATATTACTGAATGAAAATATGAATTATCGCTCTATGGTTGAATAAAACATTAAGTATGGATTGTAACAATTATCATAGGAACACGAAATTGTTAGGATTATGGAAGTAAGTACTATCTTTTGAAAACTTTCCATTGCATTTTCCATGCATTTTAATGTAATCTTATCATTTGAATGGCTTACTAACAAATATAAAACAAGACGAGTCATTCAACCATAGAATGATAACTTCTTGTTTAATTCAGTAATATTGAGAAATTAATAAAAACAGCGAAATATTTGACAGCTATTTGCGACGTTGCCAACTTTCGGGATAAACCCTCTTAAGGATAGGATAGCTGTTTTTAACTGACTTAAAAAAAAGACTCAATCCGTCTATGTTGAATATGTTCCTCGGTTACTCCGTCAATTGCGAACCGATTACAATGAATGAATTTAGTATGGGGGTAGTAACACTGGTCAACATATTAGGCTTACTTTTTATCATACTTCCCGCGGGAACGCTATACTAAATTCCACGAGGACGTAGTCGCGGGCAGAAGCTGGTTCTTCTAATAATTTAAGTGAGGTTTCGCCGGAATTTTCCAGCCATCGATAACTTTCGCTAATTTGGCATTCATTTATCATTATCACCCTCATAATTTATGAACCTCGCACTCAAATTATGTTGATATTGAATAGGTATGTTATAAGAGTCGAAAGAGCTCCAAGTTGCTTGATTTTCCATTAAAATTTAGAACTTCAGAAGTTTTAAATTTTCAATAAACTGAATTTTTAATTCCACTCCATACCAATGTTATTAATGCGAAAGTAACTTAGTCTGTCTGTCTGTTTGTTACCTCTTCACGCTTCAACTGCTGAACCGCTTTAGAAGAATTTGATAAAGAGTTAGTCGGAGTCCCAAGAAAGGATATAGGCTACTTTTTATCCTGGAAAGCGTTTTTTAACCTGGAAATAGTTCCCATGGGAACGCGATAACCAAATTCCAAGCGAGCAAAGTCGCGGGCGGAAGCAAGTTTTATTTTATTTTATTCAGAATTCCACAATCGTCAGGAAACCTGCACGCATCTGCGAAGTAGTTCAAAGATGTGTGTGAAGTCCCCAATCCGCACTGGGCCCGCGTGGGGACTATAATAGCCCAAAACCCTTTCGTGATGAGAGGAGGCCTGTGCCCAGCAGTGGGACGCAAATAGGCTGTAGTAGAGAGAGAGGATTCAGTGATTGACCACTATCTCACCTGATGGGAAGCGACGCTGATGCCAAAGATAATTTTCTGAATGGGATAAATATCTTGAAAAGTACTTTGAAAATGTCATTTTCAGTAATCGCGCTAAATAGCTAGCCGCCATGTTAACTTGGTCTGTGACGTCACTAGGATAGTAATTAACATAGTAACCAAACAAGTCAAGTCAAAACTTAAAACGGTTACTTGTAAAGCCTTGTTTACAGTAATAGTGACGTTACAGCAGCTAACAACATGGCGCCTACCCGTTTTGGGTCAATTTATAAATGTAATCATAAAATTATTTATGCATTTTTTTGATTAAAAGTCGATGTTTTGGGTAGTATTTTTATATAATCTATCATAAATCAGTACTTCCCGATTTTTCTTTGAATGGTGTATAAGGTGTCGACGACAGGTTTGGCTCAGTTGGCAGTGACTCTGTGTAAATGAATATATACACAGAATACAGATATATAAATACATATTTCAATAAATACATACATGTACAGAGTTTAAATGCTTGTTTAAATGTTCCGTACTTTTGCATATTCTTTAAGGCCCGGTTCCTATATCCACGAAACGCCTCGTTTTGCCTACGGACGGTTGATTTTTGACATTTGTTCCATAGAGAATCTGTCAAATTTTAACCGTCCGTAGGCAAAACGAGGCGTTACGTGGATATAGGAACCGGCCCTAAATCAAGTCTTCAAAACTGGCACAGAACAAATCGTTGTATTCAAAATTCAAATTTTAAACTCGACAAACGGGGTTTTCATGCAGACACTAGCTACAGCGCTCCGATTGGGCGAAAATCATCGCCTAGTGCTGCCATCTACAACTTCTATCGTCTCTGTCAACGTCGGTACGCAACGGCGCTAACGCTCCTCGATTTTCTATCGAATTAAATTCCCAATCAAAAAGATGCTCGTGTAACTAGCCTGAAACGAACGCGTATTTCAAGATAGCCAGTATTACCTGTGGAGATCTGCTGAAGGGGGCCCCCTGGAGTATCTACGGTCCAGGAGCCAGGTGAGTGTCTGCATTTCTTCCCTGAACTTGTCGAAGGATTTACCCAACAAAATGCTTTAACAAAATGGCAGTCAACATATCTGTCACTCACTAATAGTGGTTTAACAATGTCGCATCTGTAATTGGGTTGTGACCTATTAAATGTTTAATGCGATCGATACGGTATAGATACGGCGTATCACACTTTTGTATTATAATGGTATGGTAAATTAGATATGGCTTGGCCTGGAAAAGACAATATACATTTATGAATAACTAATTTATAATTCAGGCATCTTCAAGGCAAGGCTGAAAGGCAATAGGGTTATTTATTATTAAATAAATAATAAATGAATATCTTGGAACATTTCACACAACTTGACTTACCCTCAAACTAAGCAAAGCTTGTACTATGGATGCTAGACAACCATATAAATACTTATATAGAGAAATACATACATACATAAATACTAAACATCCATGACTCGGGTACAAACATTCGTGCTCATCACACAAAGTTTGCCCCGAGCGGGACTCGAACACGCGACCGCCGGATCAGTGGGCAGGGTCACAACCAACTGAGCCAAACCTGTCATCGTATAAATTATAAATTAATCCTAAAATAGGTACTGTAACACGATACACTCAAGTTTACCGCGGCCTTCGCTAGATGGCGCTAGCTGTCGATTACATCGCGCTATCGTTTGGTATCCACCAAACAGTGACCTGCGGTCATATACTAATATTTGTCGTACTTTACCGGTTCATTTCGATTAGGGCCTGGTACTTAGCACATACGCTTTCACCTCTGCTGAGATGATTGTGTCTGCCGCAGTGAACTTCTACCCTAAGTTGGGATTCACCTTGTCAGTGCGGTAGGTAGAACGTCCGTGTAGTAAAGTTCTCGTTCTTAAGGTTGAGTTTCCCTTGTCCCTCACCTAGCCCGGCTATAGTACTTGATTAATTCTTCACGTACGACTTATTAAATCGAACCTCCCCAAATTGCCATAAGGCTTTTAATTTTCTTAACAACTTGGAAGTAAAGTCGTAATTGGCTCGGAATATACATAATTTAGTTACAAAAATGTGAAGTAAGGCGCTTATTACATCCGTTTCTAATCACGCACTCGTGCGTCAATAATATTTGATACCGATTTTATTTTGGCTGAATATGGAAAGTCCATCTGACGGTGAGTAGTTTCTATGGCCCATCATAAGATTTATAAGCCTCAGATATATAGTAATTTCAGTGCCTTTCAGTCCCCTTACTGAAACACAACAGTGCATGCTATTTGGCGGCAGGCTAGCTAAGATGCTGGTAGCCATCCGGATGGAGCCTCCAGCAGATCCTATCACCAACTAAGGGAAACACCACTTTTAATTAAAAAGTAAACTAGGCGATGACAAATTACTTAGCTATCCAGCGGCCCCAGTACAAGCTCAGCTAATTTACATGTAAATCGGGCGGTGTAACATTTCGATTTGTTCAAAACGCAATATGGCTCGAGTCCAATCTCTATTATTAGAATTATGTGAATTACTTACTAGGACCGTTGAATTATTTGTAAATTTTTAAAGTCCGACGTGTCTTCTTCTTCTTCTATTTAAGAGCCGTGCTCTTGTCGGTGGAGTAACCGCCATGTCTCTCGCTCCTGTGCCCGTCTTTTTAGGTCGTAATAAGACGGGACATTTGCGCTTTCTTTCAGCTGGTCAAAGTAGGTTAAGCGTGGTCTACCTCTTCCCCTTCTTCCTTCCATTTTACCTTCCATTATAACGTTCAAAAACCTATCGTGTCTAATCAGGATGTCCAACCATTTTCCCTCTTCTCGTTTGTATTATCTTTACTAGCTTCTGCCCGCGACTTCGCCCGCGTGGAATTCGGTTATCGCGTTCCCGCGGGAACTATACGTTTTTCCAGGATAAAAAGTAGCCTATGTGTTATTCTGATCTATAAGCTACATTACTGTAAAGTTTCATTAAAATCCGTTTAGTAGTTTTTGCGTGAAAGAGGAACAAACATCCATCCATACATCCATCCAAACAAACTTTCGCCTTTATAATATTAGTAAGGATTAAGCATCTCTTCTCTCCAACTAAATTCAATACCTCTTCGTTGGTCTTTCTCTCTGTCCAACGAATTCTTTCCATCCTCCTCCAGCACCACATTTCGAACGCTTCTAATCTGTCTCTATCTCTCTGCGTTAAAGTCCAGCTCTCACTGCCATATAATGCTATCCTCCAGATATGTTTTAATTAGACGTTTTTTAGCTTTTCGACGTAAAAATAAACCATGGTCACAGAATATTTAATAGTACTACACAGATAGTGGCCAAGGAATCACCCGCCTGAATCTAGCCGGCGCGCAACTCAAACAATGACACTTCATTTGAATTCAAATTCAAATTAAATCATTTATTCAGCAAATTGGCCACATAGGGGCACTTTTACACGTCAGAAAAGAATTTACCAGCGCTTCCTAGACCCATTGCTTGAGAAGAAGCGCCGCAACAAACTCAAGCAGAAGGCCTTTTTTTCAAAATTTCCACATAGTTACAAAATTTACATTACATGTATAAAATATACATACGTACCTAACGAACTAAAATTACATTGAAGGGATGTATAGTCCCTAACTTAAACTTAAATCTAAGATCTTAGAGATGTATAGTCTCCAAGGGTAAAGAAAAAAAAATGTGTTCGAAATCGTGTTTTTAAATGCCGTGTCCGCCGTCTGCTACTGCTTGCTGCGTCTCCTTAGGCCTATTGTTGCAAGAAGTAAATGTCTGTGTGCCTGTTTCCTGTTCCCGCTGGACCAATTAAGATGAAATTTGCTATGGAGATTGTTTGAGTGCCGGGAAGGACATAAGGCTACTTATTAAATCGGAAAACCGCAAAATTCCCGTGGCAGAGTGATAACCGAATTCCACGCGGGCAAAGCTAGTGATTTATATAAACGAAAATCTTCTTTTGTCAGTTGGGAGTTGTCTACATGCATTTCGTAGCAGCTACGCCGTAGAAGCCTCTACGGCGTAGCTGCTACGAGGTGTATTTAGGTACTGTGGTAACCAGTTTTTTTGATAATAATAATTAGGAGTGTCTCTTGACTCTCTTGTCCCACTGGTGGGAAAAGGCCTCCCCATTCTTTGCCACTTATTCCGTTTTTCAGCGACTTCTGACCAGCCCTTCAGATCATATTCATATTTACCACCACATCATACCCTACAGACATAATTTTTAAAAGGTATGTAGTAGTATATAGTACTATACACACAAACGGGCCACACACACACACCCATACACACACAAACATTTACACTGGATAGTCTGAAAACCAGCGTCGGAATGTCTTGGCGTTTTTAGACCAAAGCTGAAAGGATACCGTTTTCAAAATTTTCCGCATGTTAATTATCCTTATCATATTGAATCCATTTCGTGCCAGCTTTTGTGGATCAATCAGTGCACCAGTCAGACACAACTAGCTGAATCAATTTTTTTCTTTAAATGTGACATAACCACAGAGTGGAAGCCCAGCAACTCCAGGCGAAAACGCGGCAGACGTCGACGGCGATGGCGGGATGAACAAGACTCCTATTTAAAGGACTGGTCAGATGGCGCTCAAGATCGAGAACGGTGGAAAAAGTGGGGGGGAGGCCTTTGCCCAGCAGTGGGACAAAGTAGGCTCTTAATAATAATAATAATAAAACGGCGTAGGGATGTGACGACCCCATCGCCCACCTGGTGTTGTACCACCGGTGCAGTCAGTCAGCGCAGGGCGGCCTGTGGCGGGCCGATGGTGAGCGGCGACACCTCGCACCCGAGACCTCCTGGGGGCACACACACACAAGCGCCATACACACACATACACACAGCTACACACCTCCCCCGCCTCTGGATTGCCTTAGTTGGCCGCCCAGAGTGGAGCGCAGGAGCTATATGCTTGTAAGGGTGGAAGTGCTCAATCTGCGTAATAACGGGGAAACCCGCTCCGGGTGCGCACGAGGCGCGACCCGCGATGGCGAAACCGGTGCACACCTCTCCACACCCTTAGCTGCTTACATCAGTGTTGCTCCCTCGCCACCCGTGCGGTGGCCTGTATAGGGGGCCCACGAAGGCTAGCCTTTAGGTTAGTGCGTAAGCGGCGAGTCACCGTCTGCCTTGCCTTCAATTTGTGAGATATTGATCAGGCAGATGTCCGTAATCTCACTCCATAGCCCGATTTTCCAGTCCACACCTCCCATCCACATAGCCCACTCCAAGTCTCTTCCTTCCTCGGCAATAGTTTGGCAACTTTGGAGGGCTGTCCGCCAGTACAGCCACATGTTGTATTGGGAGGACAGATCTCCACAGTTGCGGCCATCTCACATTTATAGTAAAAGGTACCATAAGCCTCTTCATGTTGGCTTCGGCCCCATGAATGCGAATGACCGGGTCCCCATGGGCCCGTGACATGAAAATGTACCAACAAATAATAATAATAATCAATGTGACATTCCGAAACAAGGTCACACGGCGGACACGGCCTATAAAAGTACGATTTCGAACACAATTCGAATGAAGTGTCAATGTTTGCGTGCGATGACGGCTGTGTGCGTGCGAGCACTTATGTACGCCTGTAAATGTGTGTGTACCAGTACGCGGGCCAATGATTCAATCTCCATCTCCGGATGAAACAAATGACGGTAAGGGCGAGTTGGGCGCGAGTTGCGCGCCGGCTAGATTCAGGCGGGTGATTCCGTGGCCATTCTATGTAGTACTATTAAATATTCTGTGACAAGGTATAAACATGTAATATTTATTTTCCACCTTGTAAATTGATTGTGAGTTTGTGAGCTTCGCTATTCTCACGGGTCTATAATAATATCTTAGTCCCTTTCACTTGGTCAGCTTCACTACATAGTATAAAACAAAGTCGCTTTCTGCTGTCTGTCCGTATGTATGCTTAGATCTTTAAAACTACGCGACGGATTTCATTGCGGTTTTTTTTAATAAATAGAGGTATTCAAGAGGAAGGTTTTTGTATATAATTTGTTATCGTGTAATGCTCCATTCCCGCGGGAAAATTGTCTGCATGTATGTCCGGATTTCACTCGAAAACTACTTGACGGATTGCAACAAAATTCGATATGGGGGTTGTTTATAACACTGGTCAACAGATCGGCTACTTTTTGTCCCGAAAAAATGCATAGTTCCCGCGGGAATGCGATAACCGGCTAGTTTAATAAATATGCAATCGGGGCAAATAACAACTTTGCGGTCTCGTACAACAAATAACTATTGTGTAACCCTGTTACAATGTTAGAAATCAATATTCTTTGACCTCTGTCAATATCATAAATTACATATTCATTACTGAACACGTGTATGGTTTGAACTACTTGTTTTGTTACATTCAGTATTCTGTTGTTTAGGATTGAATCGTACACAAAGAGATTATGGCATTTAAAAAAGCAAATTACGACAATGATGATGATTTTAAGGATGTTTCATATAGTATATGATATTATGAAAGATTTTTCTCGTATTTTAGGGAACAATTTGGGGTTCGCTTAATATATTTTAATATGTTGTAAAAACATGTACATTAATTTTACTTAACAAATGAATGAGTCTAATTATTGTTTCAGATATCGGAATACGACAAAAAGTGGTGAGTACGATAGTTTAAAAGATGATAATATAATTTTAATAGTATAATGTGCTAATTAAACATTACTCCATTGATTGTTTGTTGTAAAACTGGAACATAATTGCCATCAATATTGACGTCGGATGGGCTTAAAATCAGCATTAGCTGTGCCCATACCCTTTTTCCATAATAAATGCCTTTTATTGGTAAACTACAGAGTGCCTGTGTGATTTTTTAAGCTAAGAAATACTTACATGTTTCATGCTATTATGGAGAATAAACGAATTTGTATTGTATTGCCATTGTATAAAATTATACATTGTAGTTTGTATAGGAAAGTTTATTCAGAAAATAATGAAAAAAAAAATGGCGACGTCGTATCTCCCCTCGACCAGCCGTCGAGCCGGAGCGGCGGCCGAAGCCCGAGAGCGCTACTACTACTACAGCCCATTTACGTCCCACTGCTGGGCACAGGCCTCCTCTCGTCAAAAAAGGGCTTGGGCTATAGGGTGTTCGATTGGTTGCTATGAGGGTCGGGGGTTCGATTCTGGCTCGCGGTGCGAAATTCATTGAATCCACCAGTGACCTTTTCAGTGAAGGATAACATCGTGAGGAAACCTGCACGCATCTGCGAAGTAATTCAAAGATGTGTGTGAAGTCCCCAATCCGCACCCAAGCCCCCTCGTGATGAGAGGAGGCCTGTGCCCAGCAGTGGGACGCAAATAGGCTGTAGTAGTAGTAGTATGTGAAACTATAGAGGAGGTTTCCCACAGGAAAATACAAACAAGCCCCTAAGCTCTCAGGGAAAAGTCCTAATTAAGCCTTGATTAACCCCTCGATGAAAATTAGCTGAGCTTCAACAAAAGCCTCCTCACAATAGACTTCATCAGGGTCCTGATAAAAGCTCGCTTTGATAGTTGAGCTTTTATTGGACGATGAGCTTTCCGGTTTGAGATAGATAGGTATCGATTATACTTATGTTCAAACTAGCTTCTGCCCGCGACTTTGCCCGCGTGGAGTTCGGTTATCGCGCTCCCGCTGGAACTGTGCGTTTTTCCGGGATGAAAAGTAGCCTATGTCCTTTCCCGGGACCCCCACTATGTCCATACCAAAATTCATCCAGATATGTCCAGCGGTTGAAACATGAAGAGGTAGGTAACAGACAGACAGACAGCGTTACTTTCGCATTTATAATATTAATAATATAATAACTATGTATTTTAACTCGTAAACTAATAGTTTTGACCGTTAAACGATACAACGAGTCGTCGACCCAAGTATCAAGAATCAATCAATTTTGCCATTCCACTCACAACAACCGGAAATACAGCCTACTTCCGGTGCCCGAAGCTAACGACTTTATCCTTAACGTTTCCTATGAACGAGCTTTCTCAATTACGACAAAGCTTTTAGGAACTTTTTAATACTTTTCGAAATAAATGAAGCGTAATTCATGAAAAAACTTTCGGAATAAATTTTAATTATTAATTTTAATTAGGTACATATTGAAAGTCCTTCAAAATACCTTCATAAAAGAGACAATTATTTTCTAACTTACCTACTAAACTTATTCAAACATAGCTGAGAAAATTCTCGAATAACTCGCCTATCTAACAGAAAAAACCGGTCAAGTGCGTGTCGGGCCACGCGCAAAGTATACGGTTCCGAAGTTGACGACGCCCCACAGTACCTTTCTAAGACTTATTTAGCATCTAGCTAGCCTGTGGTATGACGTGCCCGCCCGACGCCCTGCCGCTCGAGAAAAATCATTGGTTTTTTAATAATTTCATAAGTTGGTCGACTATGACTCGTAAGTTTGTACAGCCTACTTAGCTGTGATAGTTTTCCTTTCAACTACGTTATATATGCCAAAACCGTGATTTTTTTCAGCCATCCAAATACCACCATTTATCTGGCAGGGGGGGGGACTACTCGACTCTAACAAAAAATAGAACTTTAAAGCTTAATATTTCAGAAACGCATCACTTAATCAAAAAATGGTTTTAACAAACCCACAATATATTTTTAAGACCTATACCGCCCTTGGTTTGTCAAAAGTTTTACATCTTGCCTTGGCCAAGAAGTGAGATTTTCTCTCCGCGTAGCGGGAGGAAAATCCCACTTTACGGCAAAGGGTGATGTAAAAAAAATTACATCCCCACTTTACGAGTAGGGGAGGTACCCTATACTACTACTACTAGACGGACGGAGGTATGAGGGTTCCTTGTGGACTTCGGAACCCTAAAAAGCAAATCAAAATCGATTCATCCGATAGGTATAGCACGACATAGCATAGAAGGCGCGCGGTGAAGAACTTAAGCCGTTGACGCAATAGTACATTACACACCTAGGGCGGTCAAGTAAAGAAAGTCTCAGATCGCGGGTAATTGAGGCCCGAGCCGGAGGCGAGGGCTATAATCTAGCGGTCTGAGGATTTCTTTACGACCGCCCGTGGTTAGTATACGATTTTACGTCACCACCTGGCCGTGAAGAGGGATTTTTCGTAGCGCCCGAGGGCGGTAAATCCCGCTTTTCGGCTTGGTGTGACGTAAATTTGAATTTATATGTATACATTGCTTAATCCACGCGCCTTCTAAGTTTTCTAAACCTGTATCACATATGGACAGGGTCGGGGAAACGGACGTTTCACGTTAAAACAATGTCCGCTTGCACAAAGCCTTACCCATATTTTTTCTGATGAGCACGTATGTATTTCCCCATATAAGTATTTTTAAAAGGTAAACATTTCGATACCTGTTTAACGTGCCAAGAGTTTGTCATTTCCGAACTAGTGCGTTAAGTTTTTTGAGCTTCATCCTGTTCATTTATTTCTTTATTCTTTTTATTCGCAAATGTATTAAAAAATGTCATTTCATAGTTCATACACGTGCGAAATTGTCATTTTCAGTCGTCCCTAGTGTTAACGCTCGCTTTCGCTAGCGCCAACATAACTAGGGACTCGTGATAAAATGGGGAACTTTTCGCACATGCATCAAAATGTACTATTATATTGTTTCCTAGCACCCATACAGTAGATTTGTTTATTTTGTTTCAAAAGTCCGAAGATAGCTACTTATTTGGAATTTATTTACCTACAATAGTCTATTACCTACTAATAATAAGTCTGTAGACAAAGTCGCGTCTGTAACTTGAAAATTAAAAGGAACTATCAAGTCGAGGGGACTATATAAACGACACTGAACACAAAATAACGATTTTTAGAGAAATTGCCTGTATGTATGTTTGTATGTCCGGATTTAACTCGAAAGCTACTGGACGGATTGTAACAAAATTTGGTATGGGAGTAGTTTATAACACTGGTCAACATATAGGCTACTTTTTATCCCGGGACGAACGCGGGAACGCTGTTTCTGAATTCCATGTGGACGAAGTCGCGGGCAGAAGTTACTATACCATCATAATAATAGCATTGTGGTACAAATAGTTCAAATCAGTGCTATTATTGATTCCATTTATATCTAGGGCAGATATCTGGGTTGTTCTTTATTTGTTTGGTAGAAACTGGAGCGTCTAATTTGAATAGGAGGCCATATTCCGCGGCCATTTTTATTGAAACTGACGTTTTACATTATTCATTATTTTAACCCTGTAACTTTTATTGCTACGTATATATTATCCTCTTTTGTAAATTTATCCACTTTTGGAATTATTTGTTATCTTCCTTGTATTTCTGTAGTTTCTTTCTGATATTGATGCACCTACTCATTTTTCTTTCTGTTTGGCCTTATGGTTGACTGGTAGAGAATGCCTTTAGGCATTAAGTCCGCCAATTGTATACATTTTGTATGTGCAATGAAGTTTAAATAAATAAATATTAATCAATCTACCCGCGACTTCGTCCGGGTATTCGGTAAAATAGCGTTCCCGCGGGAAATATTCTTTTTCCCGGGATAAAAAGTAGCTATATTGACCAGTGTTATTAACTAGCTCCATACCAAATTTTGTTGCAATCCGGTCAGTAGTTACATACATACATACAGACAATTAAAAAAATCATTTTTTTTGTGTTCAGTGTCGTTTATATAGCCCCCTCGACTTGATCGTTTCTCTTAATTTTCAAGTTACAGACGTGAATTTTTGAAGCAGTGGTGGCCTAGTGGTTCGACCTACCGCCTGTCATGCAGAGGGTCTGGGGTTCGATTCCGGCTCGCACCTCTAAGTTTATTTATGTGCGAAATTAATTGAATTCACCACTGAGCTTTTCGGTGAAGGAAAACATCGTGAGGAAACCTGCACGCATCTGCGAAGTAATTCAAAGATGTGTGTGAAGCCCAATCCGCACTGGGCCCGCGTGGGGACTATAGCCCAAGCCCTCTCGTGACGAGAGGAGGCTTGTGCCCAGCAGTGGGACGCAAATAGGCTGTAGTAGTGTAGACGTGAATTCTTCTACAGACTTATTATTAGTATAGATTCTGTGCCTTAAGGCGGTTCATAGACCCAGCTCAGCCGTCACTGTCACTCGTGGGACGAGTGAAAGAGAAAGCGCTACGCACAGAACGCCCGATTTAGTTAGTATTTAACACGTTTTAATTTCTATAAAAATACCGTCTAAAAAAATGCCATTTATAAAGCTGTCGATGTATGCATATAATATGGATATTTTTTGTGTTATAATTAGTTTTACACTGTTTGATATAATAAACTGGAGTAAAGTTGGATTAGCGGTCCGAGTTAGAGGTTACTTTGGAATTAAATTGTATCGAGCGAAGTTTCGTGAAACGTGTATCGAAAGCTGTCAATGTAAGGATGATATAATCAAATATAACATATGTTTTTTTCATATTTTTAACTTTTAAAATTTCTTAGAAAAGTATGATCTTAAATGAGCAATTTGACGATGCTGGGTCAGGGAAGGGCCTTAAGTGAAATTCGTGTCATAATAATGTTAAAATGGAACACTTCTAGCTAATTAAGTTGTTGCCGTCACACGCACTTCCGACTAGGTTAACCTAAGCACGACACAACTTAAAAGGCGCTCGGCGAAGCACTTAAGCCGTTGACTTAGGGACTATTATTGCTAAATCCACGCGCCTTCTAAGTTGTATAAACCTGTACGTTACAGGTTCCACTAAAAATATCCACAACTTTATTTTAGGGCGGAAGTTGCGTTTTTATGGTGCGGATTATTTTTAATACTGTGCTATAAAAAATGGGTCCAAAACAGCCTTAGGATTCGAAACTTAACGCATAAAGAAGGCCTTTTTATAAATATTGACGGCCGGATTGGTCCAGTTGGTAGTGACCCTGCCTTCTGTTCCGATGGTCGCGGGTTCGAGTCCCGCTCGGGGCAAACTTTGTGTGATGAAGACGAATGTTTGTACTCGAGTCATGGATGTTTAGTATTTATATATGTATGTATTTCTCTATATAAGTATTTATATCGTTGTCTAGCACCCATAGTACAAGCTTTGCTTAGTTTGGGGCTAGGTCAATATGTGTGAAATGTCCCAAGATATTTATTAATTTATTTATTTATTTATTTAGGATTCTAGAATTTATTCGCGACTTTCGAAATCGGTTGTAGTGTTCACGTAGGAACTATCCGATTTTACGGGATAAAAAGTAGCCTTTTAATTTGATTCAGTTCTAATGGGGTCATTGAGAAAAAACTGGAACTGCACATAATTATATTGTGGGCGCGTGTGTACTTTGGTATCAATATCGATGACCACAGTAATACTTTACGTACGTCCTTGTGGGTACAAGGACGTTTCTAAAATGTAACCGAAAAAATGTTTTTGAATAAAAATAGGGATGACGACAGGGTGAAGAAATCGAAATTCTAATTAGTCCGTCAGTCAGGTAATAAAAAAATATTAGACACGCATTATTCGTTTTATCAAATTAACAAAGAATGACTAAGTTAAAACGCATTAAAGTTGGTTGAGAGTGGGGGCTAACTACGTCACCGTTAGGTATAAATCGTAACTAACCGTGACGTCAAGCGACATTTCAACTCAATATATCTCCGTATAAGTTTGATTACGTGAAAAAAGAAAAAATACGTGTCCAATACTTTTCAATAATCTTCCAGATAGACTAAGGAAAAAAAGTTGTCGTCATCCCTATTGGTTGTCAGCAAAGTCGGTTTACCGACGATAATTTTATATGGGTCGATTCATTTGACACAGACTTTTGCAGGCTGTCTGTTTGACGTCGTCAAGTAACGCTACAACGGTACTATTGCGTCATGTTTTCGTGGGCGCAGCCGGCGTTCATGAATGGACAAGAATACGCAAAGCTCAACTCAGATGGCGCTGCAAACGCTTGACCCAAACCTAAACCCAAACACTGTAGCTGTCAAATTTCTACGGGTTTTTTGTTGACAATTTTAAGTAGATTTGTTTAAAATTGTAAAATATTGACCGCAACTATCTCCATGCCAAATTTCATCTCAATCGGTCCAGCGGTTGAAGCGTGAAGAGGTAACAGACATACAGACAGGCAGACAGACAGACGGACAGAGTTACTTTCGCATTTATAATATTAATATGGATAATATGAATTTATTCCGAACATTCAAACGCCTGCATAAATTGTAATAGCAAACATTATAATACACGTATTGCTACTACTGCCTTAAGTGCATAACTTATCGTGGTATCCCGGATTTCATCCCGTTAAGGGTAGAAATCCGGGATAAAAACTATCCTATGTCCTTCCTCGGGCCTCTAACTATCTCTATAGGTACCAAAATTCAGGTCAATCGGTCAAGCCGTTTTAGCGCGAAGAGGTAACAGATAGACAGAGTTACTTTCGCATTTATAATATTAATATGGATATGGATACTTATCTCGTTTCCATACTCTCGCAAGAAAGTTTAAATCATTTTACGCTCAAATATGAATAGTATGTAATACTCCTAGTTTCCATTGCTACTGCTTTCAAAGACCTAGAATTTATAGAACTTTATGCATTGGAGAGTTTCAAACATGCTTCGCTACATACGATATGCTAAAACTTGCTAAGCTGGATATATTTTTATTTGTTTAGCACTTAATATCATGGAAAAGGTAAAGAGATAAACCACGATAGCATGGCCCGCTCCACCAAATTACTATTTCATTGAATAGAGTCGCATACTTTGCCATGACTTCTTGTAGGACTAAGTATTCGAATAATCGTTTTCTTGTTAGGTCATGTAATAGTTATAATAGCATGTACAGCCACACTGATATTTTTCATGACAGTTTTGGTATCTTTAAGACTGCCGTATTGAAAGTACTGTAATTGTATTTGTATTACAGATTTTAAATTAGATTATTGTCATTCACCTTTTTTTTATGGTATGTTTTGGAATATCCGTATTGGTTAATATTGTTGATCGACAGTTAACTTTGTTAATATCACCTTCTTTAATATGTTCAAGTCACTTGTGGAAACTGTTGGCAAAATGTTCTACTTAAAAACATGACGAAATAGTAGCGTTGTACCGTTATGTAGCGTTGTTACGTTACGTGCCGTTATCTTCCTTCTATAAATATAAAACAAGAAACTTACTAACTGACTGATCGACCAACACACAGCCGAAACCGCTAGACCTAGAAACATGGAACTTGGCAGGAAGGTTCTATTTATGATGTAAGGGATTTTTGGAAATTCCCCCTTAAAGGTGTTAAAGGGAGTTGAAAGTCTGTATGAAACTTCTAAACCGCTTGGCCTGGAAACATAAATATTGACAGAAAGCTTTCTCTTGTGACGTAAATGGGCAAAAAGGGCGCTGAACGTTTGTATGAAACTTTTATTTCAATACGGATTAAATCTGAGTGGCGTGCATAATCGAGTCTTGAGGAAGGAAACAGGCTACTTATTAAGTACACGGGGTCAGTGTTTATCCCGGAAGCACGCTTAGTTCCCGCGGGAAGCTATAACCGAATCCCACGCGGACGAACTCGCGGGCAAAAGCTAGTTAAATTATAAAGTTACAAGTGTACCTAAACAATTATTTAAAATCAAAAATTAGCAAATAATATAAACTGCCCTTTTTATAGAATTCCTGAAGTATACTAAAATCCAACACAATAGGTCATCATTATCATCATAATTTCAGCCGCAAGACGTCCACTGCTGGACATAGGCCTCCCCCAAGGCTCGCCACTCAGACCGGTCCTGTGCCACTAGCATCCACCGGACACAATAGGTATTAAAACCTTTTCGAAATGAGTAGGGTAGATACACCCATTACTGACCACTTCGTGAGGCAGTTTCTAGTTTAATTACCGCTAGGTTTAATAGCATAAGTTAGAGAAACCAGAGCATCTTGAAGTTACGTAAGTGCTCCAGGTAATAGGGATGACGACAGGGTGAAGTAATCGAAATTCTAATTAGTCCGTCAGTCAGGTTATAAAAATATATTAGACACGTATTTTTTGTTTTATCAAATTAACAAAGAATGACCAAGTTAAAACGCATTAAAGTTGGAGAGTGGGGGCTAACTGCGTCACCGTTAGGTGTAAATCGTACCTAACCGTGACGTCACGCGACATTTCAACTCAATATATCTCCGTATAAGTTTGATTACGTTGCAAAAGAAAAAATACGTGTCCAATACTTTTCAATAATCTTCCTGATAGACTAAGGAAAAAAAGTTGTCGTCTCGCCTATTCATTGTTACTATTTGTTCCATCTACGATTACGCCTGCGTTTTCATATTTATTGTTCATCCCTTTCTCACCCTCCCACCCCATGGGACAATTTATTTCTAGGATTAATATATCTAAACGTACCTAAAAAAAATGGCTGTCTGTGAAGTCGGTTTGTGGACGATAATTTTCTACGTGACTAGCTTTTGCCCGCGACTTCGTCCGCGTGAAATTCGGTTATCGCGCTCCCGCGGAAACTATGCGTTTTTCCGGGATATAAAGTAGCCTATGTCCTTTCCCGGGACCCCAACTATCTCCATGCCAAATTTCATCTCAATCGGTTCAGCGGTTGAAACGTGAAAAGGTAACAGACAGACAGAGTTACTTTTGCATTTATAATATTAACTAGCTTACTGCCCGCGTCTTCGCACGCGTGGAATTCGGTTATCGCGCTCCCGCGGAAACTATGCGTTTTTCCGGGATATAAAGTAGCCTATGTCCTTTCCCGGGACCCCAACTATCTCTATGCCAAATTTCATCTGAATCGGTCCAGCGGTTGAAGCGTGAAGAGGTAACAGACAGACAGAGAGTCAGACAGAGTTACTTTCCCATTTATAATATTATAATATGGATAGTATGGATTATGTACGTACTTATTTGCTCCTAAGTAAATGTTCTCGGCTTCATCCCAAGGTTGACTGGTAGAAAATGCTTGTAGCATTAAGTCCGCCTTTTGTACACTGAATTATTTTTGTTTGTGCAATAAAGAGTTTAAATAAATAATAAAAGCAATAGTGTGAATATCAAAACTGCGCTGTCAGTCCAAATCACAACTTCGCAAAACTTGAATCGCCGCCGGCCTTTCAAAGTTAGGATTTGGTTGAATTTACAAGTTCGGTTTAATTGTAGTACAATGGGACTGGAGTTAGCATCTACAAGTTTTAGTTAGTTGGGAAACGTTAATTTTAGTTGATTTGATTTGCCGACTTAGAATAAGGATTTTAGTCTAGGATAGGTAAATACAGTGAATTCATTGTAGTTTAGTTACCTTATCTATGTTACTTAACGTACCTACTCTTGTTATACCAGACTACGCCAGTAGGAAAAGGAGCTTTTCGGTGAAGGAAAACATCGTGAAGAAGCCTGCACGCATTTAATAATAATAATAATAGTTTTTGATTTATGAGGGGGTCAAAAGTGGCTCCAAATGGTTCGTGTAATATTACACACGGTGCGGCTCGCCAGTTCTGTTTCTTGAACTTGGCTTGACACGCTCCCGCGGGTCTAGATATGGCGTTAACACTACCGAGAACATTGAAAATGAATCTATGCAATGGAATTGAAAAATTTGAAAAATGATCTGACATTTTGACTTTTTTTTTCAAAAAGGTTAGGCTACAGGGCAAACCCTTAACCCGATCGTCTTTGTTTTAGGCTCAACTTGTAACTGACTAAATTGTTCAGAGGAGTTGTTTTCAAATTTTTGATATCATTCTTAGTTTCCAAAATATCGAGCGCCAATCTCAAAAATTCGTGAAAAACAATTTTTTTTACTACTTCGGTCGTAACTTGTTTCATTTTTGACTTTCTCGAATAATTCTTTTTGCACTTTACAGCTCCTGTGAATACGCATCTTTAAGGACTTTTTAAGAATATCTTCACAACCCTCCGAGATATAAACTGGCGCGAACGAAAATACATTTCCAATGGAAAAATACCATTAAAATCCGTACCGACAATCGTCTTCCAGTAAAATGTTTACATTATCTCTTAATACATACAAAAAGCGTTTTAAAATCGCGTCCGTTCCGGATCAGGTCGTTCGACCGCGTCCGGTCCGGAAGTCCGGCAGTCGGACGGACGACGCGAGGGAGATACCAAGATTGATTAAACTTTAATGAGGGAAAACCATTTACCTATAATAATAAGTAATAACATGGTAATAACATATGGACGAACAGTATATGGAGTGTGGATCGTGTCTTGGTAAGGAGCGCAATCTTATATGGCGAAACAGTTGAAAACGTGTCCAGCTGATTTGATAAGCAACAAAACAAAACACACTTTCGTGGAGGCGTTATTAGCATATGCTAATAACGCCTCCTTTTAACGAAGAACTTTATATTTATATTTATTTGACAATGGAGGCCATCTCCATATTTTTTTTTGGACCCTTGGACTTGGAGACTACATCTCTAAGATCTTAGATTTAAGTTTAAGTTAGGGACTATACATCCCTTCAATGTAATTTTAGTACGTACCTATATGTATATTTTATACATGTAATTTAAATTTTGTTACTATGTGGAAATTTTGAAAAAAGGCCTTCTGGTAAATTATTTTTCTGACGTGTAAAAGTGCCCCTATGTGGCCAATTTGCTGAATAAATGATTGAATTTGTATTTGAATTGAATTTGAAGGCCAAATGGGCTGTTCGAGCATTCGTTTTGACGGGGCCATTTTTCTCCGGCTGATTGTGAATCATTACTTACAATACAATATACTTTATTGAACACCACACAATCAAGGAACAGTAGACATTATGTAATTACACAAAAAGGTATGGCATACAGCAGGCGGTCTTATCGCTTAATAGCGATCTCTACCGCACAACCTTTGGATAGTGGAGATGAAGAAAAACAAACTAGGTTGGTAGGCGGTGCTCTGTACTAAGATGTGCAGAAGAAACAAACAGAAAAAGTAATAAACATACTTAAATACTTACGAGTATAATAGATCAATATAATAGTGGTAAATAGGTAATATTAAAATTAAGGAATGCCAAACTGAAGACTCTATCTGTATATTTTCTTGCCTGCAGACAAACTGCATACAAGTAGTTTTGCGGGAAAATAAATGATTTAGTTTTAAGTTTTTTTATTTCTGTAAGATTTAGTAATTTTCAATAAAAAAAAAATGAAACCGTATTTCTGCTCACCGCTAGCACTATGGAGGGCATTGGAGGGTTGAAATAAAGGAGCGCAATCTTTATAATTCCAAAAGTGGACACCAAAACAGGTAGATTGGGGGCGCTGTGGTCGCTACTCCAGTCAAGCCACCTAGGCGGTTGGTCTGCAGTAGCGCTTTCAGATGGCGCTGCTGCAGGCGAAAACGCAGCGAAAACGGTTGTGAGGCGAGTGTATTTTGTTTTGTTGCTTATCAAATCCGCTGGACACGTTTTCAACTACTACTACAGCCTATTTGCGTCCCACTGCTGGGCACAGGCCTCCTCTCGTCACGAGAGGGCTTGGGCTATAGTCCCCACGCGGGCCCAGTGCGGATTGGGAACTTCACACACATCTTTGAATTACTTCGTAGATGCGTGCAGGTTTCCTCACGATGTTTTCCTTCACCGAAAAGCCAGTGGTGAATTCATTGAATTTCGCACATAAGTAAACTAAGAGGTGCGAGCCGGAATCGAACCCCCGACCCTCTGCATGAGAGGCGGTAGGTCGAACCACTAGGCCACCACGGCTTCTGGTTTCGTTTTCAACTGTTACGCCATATAAGATTGCGCTCCTTACCAAGACACATTCCACACTCCATAGCACCACTGTTTTTACGAGACTGTCAGTGTCAAACTTGTACTAATAATAAGTATGGAATATGGAATGTGTCTTGGTAAGGAGATTTATTAGTTTAAAACGTATATAAATTAAATATACATTTTAAACTAATAAATAAAAAGTAATAAATTAAAACTGCCAAGCTCAAATGGGACTGGGCTGGCCACGTCTGGCGGATGCATCCGGAGCGGTGGGCCAAAAAAGCCACAGAGTGGGTTCCACGAGATGGCTGCCGGAGAAGACGCAGACCCAAAAGGAGATGGCGGGACAACTTGGACGCATTTGACCCAGATTGGTGGGAGCTTGCACAGAATAGAGGAGAGTGGCAAAAAGAGGCATTTGCCCAGCAGTGGGACACTTCATAGGCTATAATAATAATAAATAAAAAGTAACTTAAGTAGTATAAACACAATATTTACAACAAAAAAAAAACTATAAAAAACACTCCTTCCAAAAGAAAAAAAATGTATTTTAAATTTAGATTTGAAAATTATTTCCAAGCAAATCAAACAATCAAACATGTAAAACATACTAATGAACTATTTCACTAATTCGTTACGTAGCGTAGGTCCAACGACTTCGCCCGCGTGGAATTCGGTTATCACGTTCCCGCGGGAACTATGCGTTTTTCCGGGATGAAAAGTAGCCTATGTCCTTTCCCGGGACCCCAACTATCTGCATGCCAATTTTCATCTCAATCGGTCCAGCGGTTGAAGCGTGATGAGGTAACAGACAGACAGAAAGACAGACAGACAGAGTTACTTTCGCATTTATAATATGAATATGGATTTCGATTTGAAAATTACTTCCAGGGCTGATATCAAACATGTAAAACATGCTAATGAACTATTTTCCCAATTCGTTATGTAGCGTAGGTCCAACGTAACTTGATAAAACACAACTTTCTCATTAAAAACGCTTTAATGCTGTCATGTTTAAAGTTTCTTCCACCCCTATAATGGAGTTTTCGTTTGTGTTCCACTCTTTATCTTACTCTCGGGAGAGCTTGACCCAGTTTCTCGGCGTTCGGCGAAATTTTAGCCGAATTTATGGTGATGTCGTGGAATTACTTTTTTATGACCTGGAATCAACAGGTATGCATACAAACGTGGAAAACTCTTTTTTTTATCAGTTTAAAAAATAAAAAAATGACATTTTTTACACAGATTGCCTTAGCCCCAAACCAAAATCATTTGTTGATGTTTTCCTTCCATTTGGAAACCCTACCTTCTAAATAAATAATTTTGTTATGGATAACTATTAAGTGGCGAATTATTATATAGGTTGCCACGATTTACTAAATTATCGAAAGAGAACTGAGTACATTGTTGAAATGAAATCAATATTATTATTATAAGTGCGCACACTTATGTAGCTGCGCTCAGCATGCAAAAATCAACATAATTTTAAAACTAAAAATACTTATTTATTGCATTCAGTTTATGGTTTGTGATTGCTAAAAAAACTCTAAAAAAAGTGAAATAGTTCATCCGAATATGCAATGACTTACTTGACCTAAGATAGCATAAGTAGATACATGTAAATGCCTAAATAGTTTTTATTTTTATTTGTTTACATGACGCATTGGCGCTAGCTGTAAGGTCATGGTAAACTTTTTTTTTTTATAAATAAATAAATGTACCCTCGATTGGGTAAACGGCCTCCACAGAGTTTCCATCTCGATCGTTCTTGACCTTCACAACACTTGAGATTTTCTTCCCTAGTGTATGTAGGCGTTTGCAATGAGCGCTCATGTTTGTACTTAGAAAGAAAGAAAGAAAATAAAATTATTGCCATAAAAAACATTGATATCTTAAATTAACTTAAAATCCATGTAAATCAGCGCTGAAGGTTGACACCTCAGCATTTATGCTGAGCCAGCAACCTCTCAGCTGCCGTGAAGACACACACACATACTTGCTCTAACGTATTTTTTGTTGTCGTGTTTGTAATATTATTTTTCTGCATTTTTTTTGTGTATTTTTTGCTGTTAACTGTGTCATCTGTGCAGGGAATAAATGTATTTCTTCTTCTTCTTCTAAATTAAAAATTATGACAATAGGTCTCGGCGTCAGCATAATGCTGCTAGTGCCTTCTCGCAGGGTGGCACTGTTTTTCAGCCGAACCCTCCGACATACACACCTTACTTGAGTCATGTATGTATGTATTTCTCTACAAAAGTATTAATTTATACTTTTGTAGAGAAATGACGAACGATAATATACATATTATCGTTCGTCGTCTAGCACCCATAGTACAAGCTTTTCTTAGTTAGGGACTAGATCAATTTGTGTGAAATCTCCGAAGAAAATATTTATTCCTTTATGAAGAAAAACAGCGCCATTTTTTTACTTTTTTTTGTACAATTTTAAAACCATCCCATCAATAATTTACCTGACACTTACAAACCATAATAAAACAGCTTACTTTTTAGTATAAAAATTTCGGCTGTTGCTTTTTTCGGCTTTCGGCCAAATCTCTCGGCTAAAAAGGGGGCAGATTTAATTACAACCCTCATAATCCTCCCTCGTGCCGCATCTAATTAATTAAGCCAACAAATCAGAAGTTAAAAACTCAAAATTACATTTTAGTAATGAGATTACATGCCATTGCTTTTGTAATGCAAGTACATAGGTATTATACATAGGTATTAGGTATTACATCGTGAGGAAACCTGCACGCATCTGCGAAGTAATTCAAAGATGTGTGTGAAGTCCCCAATCCGCACTGGGCCCGCGTGGGGACTATAGCCCAAACCCTCTCGTGATGAGAGGAGGCCTGTGCCCAGCAGTGGGACGCAAATAGGCTGTAGTAGTAGTAGTAGTAGGTATTATAGTACCTACTCGTATCTGGCCGAGCTTTGCTTGTGTGCAAAATAGCTAAAAATTATATTAAACACACTACTAACGGGACTTAATCGCGTAAGCCCCGTTAGTAGTGTGTTTAATGAGTGTGTATCGCGAAAGTTTGAGACAATATGTAGCTAAAAATTATATTAAACACACTACTAACGGGACTTAATAGCGTAAGCCCCGTTAGTAGTGTGTTTAATATGAGTGTGTATAGCGAAAGTTTGAGACAATATGTAGCTAAAAAATAGTTTTCCCACGCATGATTTTGCCATTTAGATCGATTTGTCGCTCACGAAAACACTTATATTCCTCGTCCAAATTGTTAGAGTCGTTTCTGAGATCGTTTGTAAAAATAAACTAGCTGACTCCGTGGACATCGTATCGGCTTAGAATATTTTTTTTTGTGTATGATAAATAACTATGATCTACATAATTTTAATATAAGTAAAATAACAAAAACACTACTTCCTAATCTAAAAGTCCTATACTCCGTGGCATGGTACCCAAAATGCTGGCAGCATTTGACGGCCGGATTGGTCCAGTTGGTAGTGACCCTGCCTTCTGTTCCGACGGTCGCGGGTTCGAGTCCCGCTCGGGGCAAACTTTGTGTGATGAACACGAATGTGTGTACTCGAGTCATGGATGTTTAGTATTTATATATGTATGTATTTCTCTATATAAGTATTTACATCGTTGTCTAGCACCCATAGTACAAGCTTTGCTTAGTTTGGGGCTAGGTCAATACTTATGTGTGGAATGTCACAAGATATTTATTTATTTATTTTATTTATTGCCACGTTGAATGGCAATGCTCAGTCTCTGTGCGAGATAGAGGCCAGCATTTTGGTTACCAGAGGCCTCAATTTTATTTTTGATATAATACTAAAGACACCGTGTACCTCCGGCCCCCACGGTCCCAGCGTTTCTACCCCAAAAGGCTCAAATATGTAGCTGCTATTTGCGCCTTTTGATAAATAAATAATAAATAACTTACGTCCTATTCTCAGACCTACTGAATATACACTTCAAATTTCATAAGAATCGGTCGAGCCGTTTCGGAGGAGTTTGGTTACAAACACTGTGACACGAGTATTTTATATATTAGAAGATAAGAAGATATACAACAATATTAGCGTGTTTAAAGTATAACATCAAATCGTAATGAAATAACGGCATTATTTCGGCATTATTTCTTATTTTGGTATAAAAAGACGATCCTAACGGTGAAATATTTTATTCCTGATTTTCATTATATTTTTATTTTGTATTCTTTCTGACGATCTCAATGTGAAATTCTCTTATTTTGACTTGTAAAATATGCTGTAATTTGATATTGAGAAATAAATGTCTATGTCTATAAAATATCAATATATTTCCTAAACTCTTGCGTTACTGATTGAGTGTTTAATATTCCATGAAAACTCTCAACTTTTCCCTAATTTTCAAGCCCCTGGAGATAAACAATACCTAAGCAGTTTGCTTGTTACACGCTTGTGTAACCTTTATCCGCCCGAAAAATTATAGAATGTTTTCGTCTGGGTGTATTTTTCATTTAGATTTATTCATAATTCATGTCTTACGCAATTTAACGAGTATAAACCCCCGGGTTTAGAGCCTTTTGTTACCATTGTCCGTATAAAAGTAAAATTATATTTTATAATAAGCGTGCTGGAAAAAAGATTTTTTTGCAGATCATGAAAAATTGCCCTAATTCTCACTAGATCGTCATTGGAAATAATGGGATACTTAATATTATAAATGCGAAAGTAACTCTGTCTGTCTGTCAGTCTTTTATCTTCAACCCCTGGACAGATATAGATGAAAGTTGGTATAAAGACATACCTAGGCTACTTTTCATCCCGGAAAAACGCATGGTTCCCGCGGGAATGTGATAATCGAGTTCCACGCGGGCGAAGTCGCGAGAACAAGCTAGTCATCTATATCTTTGAACCTAATACACACTTGGAGGGTATCAATAACCTAATTTGTGACAATTCGCCCTCTAAAAGCTTCGGCGGAGGCTGTAACTCGGTTTGATGGCTGGCGACCTTATTTACAGGCTTTTTATGGCTCGATAATTGTTTTAGCTCGATATTTGCACTTTGATTTGCTACTGCGCCCATTTGTGATTATTTTTCCGACTACAAACTTCGAGAGTGGTTAGGTACCGCAATATAGTCATTTTTATGTGTAGGCAAACGAGCGCACAGCCCACCTGATGGTAAGTGATCACTGCGGCCCATGGACACCGAAATCCTTTGATCCCCCATTAAGAAACCATAAGATCTCGAATGCATTGCCTACTCTGAGGCCTAAGATGGAATGCCTCTGTGACAGAAATTTCACCGGCTGCCTTAACCCCTTACCGGAACACAACAGTGCGGGCACTGCTATTTGGCGGTAGATCATATAGACATTTGCAACATTATTAGCTCAAACAATAAAAATAGAAGAGCCTTTTTTTCAATTCCGCTAAAATCACAGGACCTACCCGCATGTTACTCTAAGGCTTGACGGAGGTCAGTCCCCAATAAAAAGAAAAACCTTCATTTAACCACAAAAACATTCCATATACCAATATCAAGCCATTCCAATAAAGACCTTAAAACATGTGGTCCAAACGGCAGTTTTGAAGGGAGTAGACATGGGACCTTTTTTTCTCCGCGATGGACAGATGTCACCCAATTCATTATTAACTAGATACGTGGCATGTGTCGGTAACATTGTGTATAAAGGGTCCACTCAGCTGTCAGAGTGGTAGAAGTCAGATTCAAAATAGAATCCTCAAACGTATGGTAGAGGTTCTTGATGTGGTAGGACTGGTGCTAGGTCCATCCGGGTTGGCACCACCGTCTTAACCGCTAACGTGCCGCCAAATAGCAGTGCTCACACTGTTGTGTTCCGGTAAGGGGATAAGGCAGCCGGTGAAATTACTAGCACAGAGGCATTCCATCTTAGGCCTAGGCACAGGGCGGACACGGCCTATAAAAGCACGATTTCGAACACAATTCGAATGAAGTGTCAATGTTTGCGTGCGAGGACGTCTGTACACTTGTAAATGTGTGTGTGCCAACTACGCGGGCCAGTGATCCACTCTCCATCTCCGGATGAAACAAATGACGGTAAGGGCGAGTTGAGCGCGGGTTGCGCGCCGGCTAGATTCAGGCGGGTGATTCCGTGGCCATTATGTATGTAGTACTATTAAATAGTCTGTGATGTCGATGTACAGTCTACATCAGATTTATTTGAGCAAACAATGTGAAAGAAGTAAAAGCCCGCGTGTAATTCGGTTAGTGCTATGCGTTTACGGAACTATGCATTTTTCCGTAGTAGAAAGTAGCCTATGTAAGGACATAGGCTACTTTTTATACCGGAAAAATGCATAGTTCCGTAAACGCATAGTCGAGATAGTTTCAGTCCCGGGGAAGGCCCCGGGACTGAAACTATCTCGACACCATATATCATCTAAATCGGTCCAACGGTTGTCGTAAAGAGGTAACATACAGACAGTTACTTTCACATATATTAGTATCATGGATGTTTGCCGATGGTAGGTGCAAGGTTGAAGGTTTTAAATAATAAACCAGAGGTTTCTACACTTGAATGCTTGTTTATCTCAAAAGAACACATTATAGCGTCTAGCAAATTAAATGGAATCAGAATAACAGGGGAGATTCTACAGGATTCTTTCACAGGATTCTTTCAACGTGCGTTCAGAAACGAACTACAATTATTATAAAAATAAAAATGTACAATGTTTATGGACAATTATTTAACAAAAGGCCCGCCAAATAGCAGTATACTCGCATTAATGTTATGTTCCGGTAAGGGGTTAAAGCCAACCGGTGAAATTCCATCTTCGTCAGGGTTGGCAAATTACATTTTATGATTTATTATGTCCACGGGCTGCAGTAACCGCTTACTATCAGGTGGTCTGCTCGTTTGCTTACCCAATAACATGAAAAATCAGTTCTGTTAGTATTTATTTTCCAGGCTTGCTGATACCAAGCCTTTTGCTAGATGGCCGAGTCAGATAACGGAAGGTCTATCTCGATTTTTATGTAAACAGGGAAACAGGCTCTAAATATTGCTAGAGATTTTACTGAGGGACCGTACCAAAGGTAAAGTTATGAAACAACTTTATAGCGTCCGGAAGATACTTAACTCTTGGTACTAAAACAAATATATTGTTGCCTAGGGACCTTTTTATACATAAATATACCTATATATGGAGCAGAACTTAAACTAACACTGATTGTACCTACCTACAGTCAAAGCGATATTAATTTTTCACCTGACTAGCTCGAAAAGGATCTCTATTCCATTCGGTTTCTACGTCCAAAAGTTATTTAGCTCTGTGGCGTACTTACAAACTGTTTTTGTTTCGAACGGCAGTACCGGAATTTTATTTAAAGCACGATCCCACAACACGCTGGTAGTGACTTAATGAGGTGAAAATATTGTGTGTTTCACTAGACGGCAATCTTATTTCGCATCTCGTGAGTTGATTGTAAGATTTGCTACGCTCAAGCACAGTATAATATCTAATCGGTACTATCGTACCAGTAGCGATACGCTCCACCCCGCACCAACACAAGTTACCTCGCCCCGCCCGCGGCGAACGTGCGGCTTACCGTAGCAAAATCTTCGGAACGTGCACTCTCGCACACACGCGCACGTTTTGTACAAGATAATATTTTAGTGTGCAGATTACGTTTAATTTTTATGGAGTGTCTTGGGTGTGGCTTAAGTAGCTTCCCTAATCTTTAAATCATAGCCCCCTTCGCTTGCTCAGCTTTTTATATTAGTCGAGTCAAATGCTGACTTTCACCCTTGTTATGCTCTAATAATATAGCAATGGAGTCCCTGTATCAACACGTAATTTGATAATTTTCCTGAGTACTCATACTTATATATCTTTACCCTTTACTGTTCTATTAAAATAACAATTACAACTTAGTGTGGAGAAATTCGTATACTGATGCTGCGGATAAAATATCGTTACAACGTTTTGTTTTACCCGGTATACGTAATAGTACATTACAGACCTAGGGTGGTGAATTCGTAAATGTCCCAGATCGCAGGTTTCTAAATATGCGATATGGGGCTTTACGAATTACCGCCCGTGGTTTGTCAAAAGTTTTACATCTTGCCTTGGCCAAGAAGTGAGATTTTCTCTCCGCGTAGCGGGCAGAAAATCTCACTTTACGGCCAAGGGTGATGTAAATGTAATTTACGTCCCACCAGGCTGAAAAGCGGAATTTACCGCCCTTGGGCGCTACTAAAAATCCCTCTTCACGGCCAGGTGGTGACGTAAAATCGTATACTAACCACGGGCGGTCGTAAAGAAATCCTCAGACCGCTAGATTATAGCCCTCGCCTCCGGCTCGGGCCCCAATTACCCGCGATCTGAGACTTTATTTACTTGACCGCCCTAGGTGTGTAATGTACTATAATAAATGGTCCCATGACTCGAATACCCTTCCATATAAAAAAAATTCGTGGCAAATGTTTTTCTCTGCAAAACGTGGCAATATTTAAAATCCGTAGTAACTCTAGTAATTCTAGATAAAGGAGATCCAGATTAAATATTTGCTTAAATCAAATCCCAACCCGTCTGTGTTTTACACGTAATAGTTTAATTTTCGTTGTAATATTCATGCTTGCGGTGGACCCAAAAGTTTCGGAAAACCAGTTTGGACTGGTTTGAGGCAGTTAGGACGCATTAATGCCTGAAATTACTATTTTTGGGTAACTTCGCATATATCCACTTAGTTCCCTACATATGTTAATGACTAGCTGTTACCCGTTATAATGTTCACGTGCTTGTGAAGTTAGTACATTTGATGCACATGCGAAAAGTTGCTTTACAATGCATATGCTCAGAGAGCCCCCTTTATGTTGGTAAACATTATCACAGAAAGTTTTACTTTCCTGCACGTTGTGCATACTGTGCGGGAATGAAAATAGGAAATGTGTAAAAAATGTCTGTCGCGTCCAAACTAAAGTGATCTGAACAATAAAACTACAAAGTAACATTTCTTTTTTTATTTATCTGGGTGTTTTAAAATTAGTAATGCCTTAATAAATAAAACTTTTACTTCTTAAATATATAATTTATGGTTCCTCGCATGATGCATTGTAAAACGTTGTATGACACTCGTGCGGATAGGTAATTCCCAACTCGTGTCGGGAATGACCTACTTTCCGCACTTATATCATAAATAACTATTTTAGTAGGTACGAGTCTATAGTTATGTTGGCCCGAGAGAAAGCTGGTATCAACATTAGGGATGAAGGAAAGTGCAAATTTCGCACGTGTATGAAACTATTATATGGAGCAAGAAAAATTGTGAGTTCAAGCCTCCTCGTTATTATATAGTAGTAGAATACTGTGATGTATAATGTGATAGTAGGTACTGTGATATGTTTGAGGGGATGCAAAGCATAGGGGTACAGCTACAGGCTGTACTCGTCGATCCTTCTAACTTGCCTTTAAGTATACATTAAGAAAGAAAGAAGAAGAGTTTAGAAGCCGTGGTGGCCTAGTGGTTCGACCTACCGCCTCTCATGCCGAGGGTCGGGGGTTCGATTCCGGCTCGCACCTCTAAGTTTACTTATGTGCGAAATTCAATTTGAATTTACCACTGAGCTTTTCGGTGAAGGAAAACATCGTGAGGAAACCTGCACGCATCTGCGAAGTAATTCAAAGATGTGTGTGAAGTCCCCAATCAGCACTGGGCCCGCGTGGGGACTATAGCCCAAACCCTCTCGTGATGAGAGGAGGCCTGTGCCCAGCAGTGGGACGCAAATAGGCTGTAGTAGTAGTAGTAGTAGTAGTAGTAGTAACTAGCTTATTTCAAACGGGACCCTGACTAAGCAATACTTTGTTGTATTTTCTGAGAAGTTTTTTTTTTAGTATTATTATAGACGGACAACAGGCAGACGGCCCACCTGATGGAAAGTGGTTACCATCGCCTACAGACATTTGTAACACCAGACGCGTTAACGATGTGTTCCCGGTTCCGTACCCCTAGTGTAAGTTGCATTTGACAAAACGTCTCACTGGCGTTTGCGTTTTAATGTATCAAATTATAATGGTCTATTGATATTGTTATTACCATCGACCATCATAATTTGATACCTCGAAACGCAAACGCCAGTGAGACGTTTTGTCAAATGCAACTTACACTAGGGGTACTGAAGATATTTTGTGACAGGCTTTTTAAAACATCCCATATTGTAGCGCAGAGGGAAAATTTCAGCAGGGAGTTCGTTCCAAATGCCTATAGTACGCGCTAAAAAACGTTCTAGAGAACCAACGCGCATGTCTAAATACAAATGCAGTGGCATCTAAAGCGAGCTTCAGTCTAAAATCTATTGGCAGTCTAGAAACTTTTTTAAATCTATTTAAATACGAAAACGTGCTGTTCTAGGTAATTACAAAACTACATACCTACCTACCAGTATTGGCAGTATTCAAGACGACAGCGCCAACAAGCTGATGCGAAGTCGGCGGCGCAATATAGAAATAGAAATAGAAATAGAAATATTTATTTGGACACTCGATACGTAGGTACATATTAAAAAATTAAAAAATTAAAGAGAAGAACAGTATTTACGAGCACCAAAAAGGGTACCCGCTCAACATTATGCCACGGATAATAATATCCGCGACGTTGATTTTCAGGGGCATCCTGCACGGTGGCGACACGAACGCAAACGTGACAAAGGACTTACACTAACATATTTAACTAAAAAAAAAGAAGAACAGATTTAAAAAAAACGATAATAACAGCTTGAAAAAAAAACTAAGACACATGACTGAATATGAAAAAGTAACAATCTAAACAATAAAAGACTACTGCAGTACAAAATTTTGAACACAACGTAATAATGCTCAAAAGCATTTATAAGCAAAACACAAGTATACCCTTGGTCAACGGACAATGGACCATCTAATAAGCGGAACACACTGTGACGAAATTTTGTTGCGAAGAGGCTGTATGTCTCTTATGTAATCTCATAACCATGGTCTAAGAAAACAAGGTCTGCCGATCCGGGTGACGTGTCACCCTAACGTCAAAGTCGAGTTGCCACTTTATTGCAATAAAACAAAAACGAAGGAAATATTTTCTGCCGTTATAATCAGGGATCGGAAATTCGGATACATATTAGCTAAACTTTGGCGGCGGCGTTGTTGTTCAGTTGTATGGAGGCGGACTCAATTTCAATTTATTAATAAAAATCCCCAAATTTTATTAATAACCTATCTTGAACTTATCAATACTGTTAGATATATATACTAATTAATTACTCAATGCATACTTAGATTGATTAATACATTAACCACATACATCGTAACATTTGTACAAGATGTTATTATGCTTACAACAACAACGGTAAAAAACAACCATAACCTAAGCATATTTGCAAGGTATTACGTCTCAACGCGTTTTATAGATTCCCGGAATCCCGGAACTTATAGTATTAAAATAATATTTTTAAGAAGCCGACTCCATATTTCCTCAACTTTTTCAGAGATTTTGCCAAGTTTAGGTAAATTTGTATCCGAATTTCCGATCCCTAGTTATAATGCAAAATAAATTATTTGCGCATTACAATTGTCATTTACTTGTTTAACCACACGAAATGGGACAAGTTAAAAATAAATGAACGTAAAAATTTACCGAAACACTCCCAGGATACATGGGGGTCGGGGATTATTTTAATACACCACTTGCAACACACAGCAGTGCGAATGGGGACTATCGTTTCTTTGCTCACCAGTTGGCGCCACTGTTGACTAAGGTCCAGAGGTATAGCTGTCAAAGGTGACTCTATAAGATCGGCGCCGAAACAAAGTTTTTAATCTTGAATCTCATTAAGTTTATTAATTATAAATAACTATCATCATATCGAGTAGCTATGTCGCATTGTTGTGCAGTTCCGTTTTGTTCAGAAATTTCATTTTTGTTTCAAAGCATTCACATTCATCGCCAAATAATCCATATTTGCGATAATTTCACGAAGGAGATTACTTTTCAACAGTTAAATTAAAGAAATTAATAATTTATATCACGAAGCCCGCCAAAACCAGTGAAAAGTGAATGTTATTGGACCTCACGCGATACTAGCGCCTCTAGTGGCAAATTCACACGCGATAGCCCCCATTACGTTAGGGTGACACCCACACTAGTACAGAATACCGGAGTGGCATACCTGGCGATATTGTATCATGCTCATAACTAGAGATAAAGACAAAAGAAGCCTCGGATGACATTATTTACTGGTGTCCGTCAGAAATTTCGTATTTGGCCACGTGACATGCTGGGATCGCGTTCGTAACCACTGACTTTGCACACAGCGAGGGCTATACCGACTCTAATAGATACTATAGGAAAGCCTTAAAAAAATATACAAAAATCATGTCGAAATTTTGAGACTTACGAGTAATATCCGGGACGCACGGCATACGAACGAAGTGTTAACTTTTGATTTGACTCGTCACTGCCACAAGCGACCAAATCTGAATGTTTGAAATCGTCTGTTAATTCTGTTATCATGAAAAAATGGGAATTATATCCGCAGGTATTAATATTAATGGAGGGGAGTAATTTTACGTGACGGATGAAGTCATCAGGGTTATCCGGATATCCGGTTCCCGGCTGGCATCCATCAAGCCGGTATTTTATTGCCAGTCGCTCTACGCTTGACGGCCCGTTCTGTCAATTTGAAATTATTTGGTAATCTCTGAATGATCTCATAATGTTTGCGTTGGCTGTTTTATTTGATTTCTATATTTCTATTGTCGATTCAAATAGTTATTGAATTACTTGCGGTAATCTCCGTTGGAATTTTGGTACAAAGTGAATATGTAGGTACCTACGTGGCGTAGCGTTCCCAACCTCTGTATTCGATTTGATTTTGATCTGTACTTGGAAAAAAATATGAGAATTAGATTTCTAAACAGAATCATGTTTTTATTTCATGGCGATAATTTACACCGTAACATAAACCTTAATAAATTCAATTTAGCAACACTTTGAATTGAACATACGACCTTATAGGTAGGTTTCCACGTTTTCATTTATTAAAACTACAGTAAAAACCGGTCAAGAGCGAGTCGGACTCGCTTAAGTAGGTATATGAAGGGTTCCGTCGCTACCAAAATTATAACACCCATATCTCAAAAATTACGCGACCGATTTTGTTCACAAAATTTCACGCCATATTTCAAAAGTTAGAGGGGATGGTGGGGTGGTACACACTTTAAAAACGATTATCTCACCAAGTACCTATAAAAATAATTCAATAAGTTATGCAGAAATCTACATGGTACCATTTTCAAATACCTATGATACGCCTCACGGATATGTTCTCTTTTTTTCTCAATTTAAAAAGATTTTATTGAGATAAGTAACTCTTAAATCGAGAAACAAAATAAAACCTTAAAATAAACTAATTAAACTACACTAGGTACAACTAAAAATAGTAACTAAATTAAAAAAACAACTCTTTGAAGAGGGCAAGAGGGCAAGAGGACCCCACGGACCCAAGGTCTCTACACCGAAAGCCACAAAATGATAACCGGCGCCGAGACCCCTGTACTTACTTTTCCTCAATTACATGTATGGAGGTGCCACTCTTAATATTTTTACTCTTAACACATGTGTGCGAGCTGAGACAGCCATCAACTATGCGTTGAGAGTGATGGTGGTGCTTTTTAAATAATAATAAAAAAATGAAGCGTTTTGAAACGTGAAGGCGCGGGACTTTAGATAGTAGAAGATCTCTACATCATTTTGTAGCGGTTCATAGAATACACCTGCCCGCCAAATTTCAGACATATAGTATCCATTGTCTCCGAGTAAAATCGCCGTGACAGACGGACAGATAGACAGACGGACGTCATGAAATTATAAGGGTTCCTTTTTTGCCAATTGGATAATATACGGAACCCTAAAAACCCGACATTTCTTTCGATAAAGTTTCACTCCCCTGAAATGGCATCACGTACCATGCATTTTTCCTTTCAATAGAAAATAGAAGTAGATGGCTGTAGAAAACCAGGGCCTGTACCTCTGTACTGTAAAGTGAGATAAATTATATCATTTGAATGCGAGATAGAATATCGCTGGCGCCCTGAAGATAATTTAAGGAACGCTGCTAGCTGTAATATAGAACTAGTTAGAAGTACAGGCATCGGCACGTAACTTGAGCGGTGACCTTCGATGGGCAGAAGTCAAAAATAAGGTCTCATCGGCAGAGGGGCACGGGACGCAGGGGGCGCTTTGTCGTGCGCACGCTTATTGGCCCTTCAGTCGTAAACATGCGCAGAAATCCCCTCTACTTTTGCTCACCGCTCAAGTTACGTGCCGCGCCCTGTATGTAAAAGTATGTATTGACAACTTGATTTAGCTCTGTTCTAACTGAGCATGAATATTTTGTCGTGGTAGCTTAGTGGTTCGACCTACCGCCTCTCATGCAGAGGGTCGGGGGTTCGATTCCCCCTCGCACCTCAAGTTTACTTATGTGCGAAATTCAATTTGAATTTACCACTGAGCTTTTCGGTGAAGGAAAACATCGTGAGAAAACCTGCACGCATCTGCGAAGCAATTCAAAGTTGTGTGTGAAGTACCCAATCCGCACTGGGCTTGCGTGGGGACTATAGCCCAAACCCTCTCGTGGTGAGAGGAGGCCTGTGCCCCGCAGTGGGACGCAAAGTCTACTGCTGGACATAGTCCTCTCCCATTGCTCGCCACTTAGCTCGGTCTCTAGCCACTATAGCTTCCATTTTTTGCCACCAGCCCGGCATAAGTCATTGCTTCTTACAGGGCGTCCTACGCTTCTTTTGCCGATTTGATATCCATTCGAGATCATCACTGCCACTTCAGCTTGATAATTCTTTGGGCTGTGTCGGTAACTTTAGTTGGGGAAAACTCAATCTGGTGTAAATATAAAAAGAAATTATCAGTTACTTAACTATATAAACTTGAAAAAAATACTACATACATACATATGATAAGACCGCCTGACTGTTTGCCATACTTTTTGTGTATTTTTAAAAATTATGTCTGTACATTATGCCATACTTTCTGTGTATTTTTTTACATTTTGTCTGTACTGTTCCTTGAATGTGTGTGTTCAATATTGTATTTTATGGTATTGGGCCTCCACAGAGGGTCAAATCTGGCTTGCACCTTTGAGTTGACTTATGTGCGAAATGCGATTCTAAATAATTTATCTCAGGAAACTCTTAAACCAAGTATACAGGGAGCTAGAGAAGCGCTTGAGGGAGGCAACGGGAGACCCTCGCGCCGGCAGCTTTCTCGCGCAAAGACTGGCTATTGCCATACAGCGAGGGAATGCTGCCTGCGTGATGGGAACCCTTCCGAAAGGCCCTAATTTAGGTTTTTAGGTTATTTTTTAGCTTTAATTTTTCTTATTTCTGTAAATTTAAATGCTATTTGTAGTTTATTTTGAATTTTTCAACTTGTTCTTTTCTGAATAAATTACAGAAAGTATACTAGAGTTTGTTAAATAAAATTCTGCGAGTTTGTCAAATCGCGCCCACATCCCTACCTGAGGAACTTTGCATCGCTCCGAGATCTTGAATACCAGCCGTGGCCTAGTTTAGGCGGCTCGGGGCAACCTTGAACGAAGAGCGCTGAAGATGTAACGTACCTAGTGAAATTGACACCGTATAGCGAATAGCCAAGCACGTTTACACGAAGATTATTTTATTTTGTGTGCACAATACTTGGGGTCCCGGGAAAGGACATTTCCGGAAAAACGCATAGTTTCCGCGTGAACGCGATAACCGAATTCCACGCGACCAAATAATTGATTTGGTTTTGGTTTTCGCGCCAACATAACTAGGATAGGCGATATAGGATCTGCGTGATAGAATCAGAAATGAGGATATCCGTAGTAGAACTGGGGTCACCGACATAGCCCGAAGAATTGCGAGCCTTAAGTGGCAGTGGGCGGGGCACATTGCTCGCAGGACTGATGGCCGATGGGGCCGGAAAGTTCTCGAGTGGCGCCCGCGAACCGGGAGACGAGCTGTCGGTAGGCCTCCAACAAGATGGAGCGACGACCTCGTGAAGGTAGCGGGAAACCGGTGGAAGCAAGTAGCACAGGACCGGTCTGAGTGGCGAGCCTTGGGGGAGGCCTATGTCCAGCAGTGGACGTCTTTTGGCTGAAATTATGATAACTAGGGACTCGTGATAAAATGACAAACTTTTCGCACTCGCTTCAAAATATACTATTATTTATTCTATTTCCACAGTCACTTGCAGAACGGATCCGCTGTCATACATTACGAGCTGTCGATTCGGCCGTTTATTTCTCGGTCTGCTAGAGTGATGTATTGGTCCGCTTAATATGACATGGCGACCTTTCCTACCCTTCAATAGGCCTTCAGAAGGCTTACTCTGCCTTTCCAAACTAATCATTATAGATGCGAAAGAAACTCTGTCTATCTGTTACCTCATAAACGGCTGGACCGATTTAGAAAGAAAGAAAGAAAGAAAGAAAGAAAGAAATCATTTATTTATAACGACATGCACAATAAAAGAAGACATACACATACAATACAAAACATACAGTCGCTATAAAAAGGCCCCGGCTCAGCGTGAGCTGGCTACCAAATTAATAGCCAGCGCTGGTCTTCCGCCGGGCCATACGAGTAAATCACGGAATGCCACACAAGACAGACACAAACGTAACAATATATAAGAGAAATTAATTATATAATATCTTATACCTAACTAAAAGAAGAATACAACAAAAATATATGATACAATACATACAATTTTACATAAACAATTACCGTGGCTGTATAGTCGAAAAGACCATAGCCTAACATGAAATAAAAGTAAAGCAGTGACAGAAATAGAAAATAGAAATAGAAAAAATAGATGTGAGATGTTGTTTTTAAAATGGTATTTAGATGAGATTTGGTTTGGAGATAGTTGGAGTTCCGGAGGACATAGGCTACTTTTTATCCTGGAAAAAGGTATAGTTTCATCGGGAACGCGATAACCGAATTCAACACAAAAGAAAAGCTGTCTGCCTGTTATCTCTTCACGCTTAAACCGCTGGATCGATTTAGATGAAACTTTGTATGGATATCGTTGGAGTCCCGGGGAAGGACATAGGCTACTATAGGTAATTCCCGCGGGACTGCGATAACCGAATCACGGTCGAAGTCACGGGCAGAAGCTTCGTAATATAATAAATGCGAAAGTAACTCCGTCTGTCAGTGTCCGTTACCTCTCGTCTCGCCGCACCTTCTCGTTTGCTCACCTATCAACCTACCATAAAAACAGATAATGTATTTTCATACTACTACTACTACTAATACAGCCTATTTGCGTCCCACTGCTGGGCCTCCTCTGCCTCCTCTCATCACGAGAGGGTTTGGGCTATAGTCCCCACGCGGGCCCAGTGCGGATTGGGGACTTCACACACATCTTTGAATTACTTCGCAGATGCGTGCAGGTTTCCTCACGATGTTTTCCTTCATAATAAATTATATTTAAAAACCTTCCTCGGGAACTACTCTATCTATTTGTGAAAACCGCAGCCAAACGCGAGATAATCGCGAACAAACATACATACAAAAATACAGGTCAAACTGAGAACCTCCTTTTTTTGAAGTCTGTTAATATTAAAACGGTGTTGATTTTATAACAGGTCTAATAGCATCACTGCCTAACCCCCGTACACATACATATTTCAGCCGTTCCAAACTCACTGCGTAATTTATTATTAAAAGGGATGTCAGTAAGCTAAGTAAGGTCAGAGCAAAAATGTTCAAAATACCCAAGATAATGAAGGTTTATGTACAAAGCGGGATATGCTTTAATTACTTGTTTACTGAGTTCATTATTAGATAGACAGTTTGTTCGTAGTTACATTCTATATACTTATAACACACACACACACTTGTCTTGTTCCTTTGTTTTTTTTTTGTTGTCGTGTTTGTACTATTATTTTTGTGAATTTTTTGTGTATTTTTTGGTGTAAACTGTGTCTTCTGTGCAGCGAATAAATGTCTTTCTTCTTCTTCTTCTTCTTTATAAGAGACTATATCGGTGACCCAATTAGCTCTACTGCTGATATCCTCTTTATGTCTGATTCTATCACGGAAAGAAACCCTGAGCATAGCCCTCTGAGTGGCTTTGAAGTTTGAGCCTTCTTATCAGGCCCATCGTAAGCGGCCACGTCTTAAAACCTAGCAACCCATGGGATAAAATAACAATCCGTCACTGTCTAACTGACTGATCAAAACGCACAGCCGAAACTGCTGGTCGTAAAAAGCTGAAATTTGGCGTGTATGTTCCTTTTTTTTATACTATAGGGGGGCAAACGGGCAGACGAGCTACTTGATGGGAGGTAGTCATCGTCGCCCATGGACAAGTGCAACACCAGAGGAGTTGCCAATGCGTTGCCGGCCTTTAAGAGCTCTATTCACTCGCTTCTTGAAGACCCCCATGTCATAGCGCGACGGAAACACCTCAGGAGGAAGATCGTTCCACAGCTTACACGTTCTCGGAAGAAAAGAACGCGAAGCCCTAACGTTTTTGGGTTGCCAGGCGTCCAGCAACACGTGGGGGTGGACCTTACTCCTGAGGCGGAAAGTGCGGGAAGGGTCCTTGGGGAGTGTACGAGAGCACTATGAGAGGATTTACCGTAATTACTAAGGTAACTGGGAAAAATGGTAGCTATACCGGCTATACCGCCCGTGGGAGATGACTAGTAAGGAATTCTGATACTTCATTACGCTAATGAAGTAACGAAAAACGTAGACAGCCATTAAGACGGCGAAATACACAAATAATTTTATTTGTTTCATAGCAGTCATTAGAGCTAATGGTTGTTTATTCGTTCACGTTTATAATTATTATTGTGTTTTATATGACTTGTATTTAATAGTAGTTTATGTAACTGCTACATAATAAAGGTCCTTAAAATACTAATAGGGTTTGCATACACAACTTTATCTACACTCATTTTATTAATCCTCTAAGATGCTTCAAAATCTGTCCACAATGGCGGCAATTCAAATACGTCAGTGTCTCACATTCGATTTTCACAAAGCATAGACTTAATAGAGCCGACATTTGAATTTAGAAAAAAATTCGCTCTCTCTGACTGTCACAGCTATTAGAACATTTTCACAGATAAGAAATCTGTTCTAACTAAACAGTTTATCTTAATGCTGGTCATAATTTGCGGTTTTTGAACGCATCATAGAGGGTTTATGATATGTGTGATATTTGCAATTAAACACCGAAATTAATTAATCCAGCGTTTATTGTGAAAACTAATTTTATAAATCGAACATTCAACAACAACTGAGAAAGGCACACTTGACAGATACCAAAAGGGCATAGACAAAGGAGAGTTACGCCCATAGAGAAATAACGGATGCGTTCCGGATACCACACTCTCCACCGCCTATGTTAATGTACATCAAAGCTGTAAATTAATTTAACTCTACAATCTAATAATAATCTTACATTAACTTAAATAACCTACTTCTAAGTTTTGGCCACACGGTACCATTTGGTTCACGTGGCGCTTCCACTGAAAACCCTCTACATCTATAATATAGCTAACGCCTGGTATAGACTCTCCTATAACCAAATCTTGAATCCATGGCTTCCCTCCCTTCCTATAATCCTTAACCATAACTTTTTGACCCAATTCAAACTTAGTTTCTCTGTTTCCTTGATCCCTTTTGCCTATCTTCTCCGTCACATAATCAGACAATGGAGGGGGCCTCAGTAAGCTGAATCTATTTCTGATTTCCCTGCCTAACATCAACCGGGCTGGTGAAACACCAGTAGTGCGTTGAGGAGTGCTCCTATAGTCAAACAAAAATAGGTTAACTGCAGAACCAATACTATGACCACTTTCTTTAATTTTGGTGATTGCTGACTTAAATGTTTCCACAAACCTCTCAGCGGCCCCATTAGTAGCTGGATGGTATGGTGCTGTCATAGTATGTTTGATTTGGTTTAATTTACAGAATTCTTGAAATTCGTGACTGGTGAAAGAGCGACCATTATCAGTAACAAGATGCACAGGATAGCCAAAACGAGCGATTAGAGTCTTAAATATTTCAATAGTGCGATTACTTGTAATGTTAGTCATTTCAAAAACTTCTGGCCACTTTGAAAAACTGTCCACTACTACTAAAAACATTTTGTTGTAAAATGGACCAAGGAAATCCGCATGTATCCTATACCACGATGAAGGGGGTACGGGCCATGGTTTCTGTGTTTGGGTGGGAGTTTTGCTATTTTGCAAACATATTAAACAAGTTTTTGTTACATTGTCTATGTCTAAGTCTAACTTAGGCCACCAAAAATATGACCGAGCAATCTCTTTCATCCTGACTATACCAAAGTGGCTTTTGTGAAGCTCAGTCAAAACTGCTTCCCTTAGTACCAGTGGAACTACTACTCGATAGCCCCAGAATATGCAACCTCTATCAATAGTTAATTCATTTTTTCTGTTGTATAAAGGTAATAAGTCTTGCTCAATATATGTTTTCTCAGGCCATCCATCTGTTAAATACCTCGTTATTTTAGTTAACATTTTATCTTTTTGAGTTTCTATCTGTATTTCCTTCCAACTTAAAGCTTTAATTTCTGCATCATTAGTGTAATAAATAGTGCTAATATTCCCGTTAAGACATAATGAATGAACTTCTATTTCCTCACAAGGGTTTTCCACAGTTCTAGATAAAAAATCGGCAGGGTTTTCAGACGATTTTATGTGCCTAACCTTGTAGTTAAACGCAGAGAGGAAAATAGCATAGTGCTGTAATCTCTTCGCAGCCATTTTAGGAATGCTTTTGGTTGGACCAAAAATACGCACCAATGCAGCATTATCGGTCTCGAGCTCAAATTGACGACCATAAATATAATTATAAAATTTAGTTATCCCAAAAACTACCGCCATAGCCTCCTTGTCGATAGTTGCATATCTTTGTTCTACTTCAGTTAATTTTTTACTGGCAAAAGAAATAGGTCTTATTATGCCATTTTCATCTCTGTTCGAAAGCACTGCCCCTAGACCAGTATCTGATGCATCACACGTTAAAATTAACGGTAATTTCTGGTTATAATGACTCAGGTTATTGACGGATGCTAATTTTTCCTTAATGATTTCAAATGCTTTGTCACATTCAGGTGTCCACTTGAATTTGTTTAATTTGGTACAGTTATACAATGGTGTCAATATTGATGCCATATCTTTTAAAAACCTGGAATAATAATTTACTTTGCCCAAAAATGATTTTAGCAGTGTTATATTGTTTGGAGTTTTTGCATTTAAAAGAGGTTCAATATTTGACTTTATAACACTAAGACCATTTTTGTTTACAGAAAAACCAAATATTTCAAGACTAGTTGTGAATAATTTACATTTAGATGGCTTGAGTTTAAATTCACTTTCTTGTAATTTTTTCAACACTTTACACAAGGTTTCATATGTGTTTTGTAAATTACTACCCTTAATGTAAATGTTATCTATAAATACGACGACATTTGGTATGTTTCCTAGCTTTTTAGTCATTAAGCGTTGAAATGCCCCTGGTCCTGAGCTAACCCCAAACGGTAAGTAATTGTATTTAAAAGTGCCAGCCTCAGTTACTATAGTAGTACAGGCTTGACTTTCAGGACTAAGCGGTGCTTGTAGGTATGCTTCTTTTAGATCCAGTTCGCAGTAATATTCTCCATGTTTTAAAGTATCTAAAATATCCTCAATGTGAGGCAATGGAAAGTGGTCCACTTCAAGATGTGGGTTGACTGTTAATTTATAGTCACCACACAATCTAACTGAGCCATCAGGCTTTAATATTGGTACTACAGGTGTTCCCCACTCACATTGTGTCACCGGCGTTATACGACCATTTTCTAATAATCTAGAGATTTCATTGTTTACCTTGTCTTTCAGGGCAAATGGAACTCGTCTTACTGGTAAGCATCGGGGTCTGGCATCTGGTTTTAACTTCAGTGATATTGATTCTCCCTTAAAATTTCCCCATCCTGGACTGAATACTTCTGCGAACTGGGTCTTTACAAGTTGCTCTGTATCTGAAACATTTTGGATCTGATTAGTGCCTAAACTTAGGGTTTGATCTACCATAGGAGGCCACAACTTCAATTCATTTAACCAGTCTCGACCAATAACTCGAGGACCATTATTCTTAACTACATACATACTTAAATTTTTATTTACACCATTGTATTCTACTTTCAGGTTATTTAGAATACCTATTGGCTTAGTAACCGTTTGATCAAAATTTTTAAAAAGCACATTGCATTCTTGCATTTCTTCATTGTTGAAGTATCTGTCTTTGTCACAAATTGATATCACTGTGACATCTGAACCTGTGTCCAGTTCAAAAGAGAGTGGTTGATTACAAATATTTACTGTTAAAAAGAAAGGTGGTATCTTACTTACACCTAATTTATATGTGTTGAAGTCTTCTTCAAATAATTTTTTTTATCGAACCTTCCACTTCTTCCATTTCTTTTTCATCCTTTTCCACTAGTGTTTTTATTTGTCGTTTATTACACATTTTGTAAATATGCCCTTGCTGTCCGCATTCACTACAATACTTCTTGGTCAATCGGCATTCTGACCTCAGGTGGTTACTATTTCCGCAGCAAAAACACACTACTTTAGTTTTGTTCTCGTTCTGTTTAGGTCTCGACCATGTTCTAGAAGGTTTTCCTTTTTCTTGACGCCTTTGATTATAAAAGATGTTCTCCGTGATATGTTGTCTTGAACCCTCTGTGTGTTGCAATGCTGCTTCCACTGATTTGCTAACCTCTAAACATTTCTCCAACGATAAGTCCATTGAACTTTTCATTAGTTCAAATTTTATGACTCTGGAGAATACTCCGTCAATAAATTTTTCTTTTATTTGGTCATCTGGGTCCTTGAACTGACACTTAGCTGCTAGTTTGCGGAGTTCTAATAGATAGTCTTCAATACTTTCATTTGGTAGTTGGTTTCTTTTCCGAAACTCAGCCCTTTCCAAAGCTGTTGGTAGGGGTTTTGCATATTTCTGTTTGAGCTTTTCTTTTAATATCTCAAAGGTTAGGTTGATTGGTTTCGTTGGTGAACACAAGTAAGTTAGTGTTTCAAAAACGTCAGGAGTTAATTTGGTTAGCAATAAGGGCACCTTTTTGCTGTCACCAATTTCATTTATGGTGATAAAACAATCCAATTGTTGTTCGAATACGTCCCATTTTTGTCCGTCGAACGATTTTACGTCTCCGCATACCGGCATTATTGGTTTCGATTGTGCTTGTTTCAGATGCGCTGACGTGTCTTTATATTTGTAGTAATCGCTTAATATCTTACGAAGTCCATCCAATGTTGTCTCCGACGAAAAACTGATGTTTTCCTCCACCAGTACTCGCTGCAATTCTTCCTTTGAACACTTGTAAATGTAGGTTCTTTGTCCGGCTTTGATTAAGGTTATTTTTTCTTCTAATTCTAATTCTTTTGGGTCACTACTTTTTGTTTGATCTTGAGCGTCCTGGTATTCATTTTTGGACATTACTCGGGTTCTTATTAGTTACTCCTCGTCGCCAATGTGATATTTGCAATTAAACACCGAAATTAATTAATCCAGCGTTTATTGTGAAAACTAATTTTATAAATCGAACATTCAACAACAACTGAGAAAGGCACACTTGACAGATACCAAAAGGGCATAGACAAAGGAGAGTTACGCCCATAGAGAAATAACGGATGCGTTCCGGATACCACAATATGAATGTAGATAAAGTATATTCGTTAGCCGTGAGTTGGTAGCATAGTTGTTTGACCTGACGCCTCTCGCTTAGAGGGACGGGTGTTCAAACTGCCTACAATGACACTGTTTACGAGCAAGTGTATTTTTTTTAAATATAAACTGGTCATTTCCCGCAATGCAAAAAGAAAAAGGTTTCCCGTAGAAATATCGGAATAAATGTGTGAAACTGTGATAGGGTACCGTTTTATAAATTAAAATGCCGCGATAGTTGTAATTACAAATTTAATCAAGATCACACGTACGCGCCATATTGTTCCCACAAGATACGAGAGTTGCCAGTTAAAAACTACTACTACAATGTTGCCAACACAAACTATCTCCATACCTACCAAATTTCATCAAAATCAGGTGGCCTGTGTGCTCGTTTGCCTACCACAATAAAAAGGAAGGACAAACAAATACCCTTTCATATATACCTATATAGTCTTCGTCCTTCCGGAATTCCGTTACAGCGTTCCCGTGGGAAATATACCAGTGCTGGTTAGGACTGTGGATTAATATACATAAACATATAGTATGGAACTGCTTTCTTGATATTTTCTCAGCATCCATCCTATTGACAGATTGACAGATATTTTTACCCAAAAATACACCTTTATAGTTAGTAATCTTCAAAAGAAGCATTAGTGAAGGGATGGAACGTACGATCGCACGAAATACTCTTAAAGGATACTTTCTATTCATCCCAAAAATCCTGTTACTTTGATTCGATTGGATTCCTTTTGCAAATTGACTTACTATCAAATTCGTTCGATTGCTTCCGAGCACAGGTTCGGAGGGATAGGTACTAAACATTTGACAATTTGTAATTCTTTGATTTAAGAGCAAATTGACTTACTGTCAAATTCGTTGGATTGCTTCGCAGGGATGCTTTATATCTGACAATTTGTAATTCTTTGATTTAAGAGACGGTATCTACATGCTAGGTTCTAACACTTAGTTACGTTTAAAGTTTTCACAAGAAAATTTTGATAGTTACACTGGAGCAGCCACTACTAGCATTGTAAATGGGACATAAACTATGTACCCTCCTTCTGGCGCCGTCGGGTAAAAAGGTTCACGATTGTTTTCATTTTCTTTAATAAGATTTCAAGCAGTAATTCATTTTAATTTTTAATTTCCTAACAGACAATGATCATCGCACTATGCGTGCAAAGTTTCGGAAGAATCTATCAAGGTCCGGTTAAGGCAGATTGTCTGTGGAGTAAATGTCAAATTTTAACAGGGCGTAGCCAAAACGAGCCGTGGTGGCCTAGTGGTGCGACTTACCGCCTCTCATGCCCTCGGTCGGGGGTTCGATTCCAGCTCGCACCTCTAAGTTTACTAATGCGCGAAATTCAATTTGAATTTACCACTGAGCTTTTCGGTGAAGGAAAACATCGTGAGGAAACCTGCATGCATCTGTGAAGTAATTCAAAGATGTGTGTGAAGTCCCCAATCCGCACTGGGCCCGCGTGGGGACTATAGCCCAAACCCTCTTGTGATGAGAGGAGGCCTGTGCCCAGCAGTGGGACGCAAATAGGCTGTAGTAGTAGCAGCCAAAACGAGACATATGAACCGGGCGTAAGATAAACAGGAGTAGAGTAGAAACGTCCACCTGCAAGGTTTTACATCAATTTCCAAGCTTCGAAAAGTGAAAGCTAGAAAATAATTTTGCCAGCGAACTCGTGGCACGCCGTCCAGTTTACAACAACCTTAGTAGACCCATAATTTATCACAAGCTGACGACCCTTTTCGCTTACAGTTCAGACTCGACTTCACGCATTAGCGCCAAGCGTTTTTAACAATTTAAGGTGTCACGCCAAGATCTTTGATTGCCGGTCGAATCTGGGCTGGATCGTTTAGCTAAACAAGTCATCTTCAGCCGAAAGACGTCTATTGCTGGACATAGGCCTCCCCCAAGGCTCGCCACTCAGACCAGTGCTGTGCTACTCGCTTCTACCGGTTTCCCGCGACTTTCACGAGGTCTTCGCGCTTTGTTGGAGGCCAACCGACAGCTCATCTCCCGGTTCGCGGAGCCCTGCGAGCAATGTGCCACGCTCACTGCCACTTAAGGTTCGCAATTCTTCGGGCTATGTCGGTGACCTTCGCTCTACTGCGGATATCCTCATTTCTGATTCTATCCAGAGAAACCCCGAACCTTCTTATGAGGCCCTTCGTAAGCGTGCCCACGTCTCGGAACCATAAGTCATGACTGGCAATACACACTGGTCACTGGTCAAAGACTTTGACTGTAAGCACTGCGCTTGCAGTATGCCCTTCTTACGTATTGTGTGTTTAGAAATAGATACATATTTATTTGGAAACTCGATACTACACATAAACCAAGTTTAAAAATTAAAAAAGTAGGTCTAGTGTATTTTTTACACCAAAAATGCAAAACGATGTCACGAAGTTATTCGAGTAAACTATTCACGATCAGTTTTGTTTTAACACGCGAGTGTAAGCTTCAACTTCGGGCTCGGTTTGTTTTTACCTCTTCTCACATGAGTGTAAATCTTTATTTGCGCTAAACGCATCGAACGCGTTTTAGTTTATTCATCATTTTTGTATGAGGACATAAACAGCACCCCTAGCGGCAAAACATGGAGTCAATTCAGCGAGTGACATTTACTTTACGAAAACGGATGTGAATTCGTTTACACGTTTTCTGACTAACTGCGAGTGTAAGCTCGTATTTGACAGTTTGAAAAGTAAATTAAACGAAACGCAAGAAGTAAAGTTACTCACCCGATTTTATCACGTGAGAACGTGAGAACTTAGGTTTTCGAACCTGTCGAATCCAAATTTACTTCAAAATTTTAGATTTTTCAAGTGAAATAAATGATATATGTATGTCGTCTATGTCTTAATATGCTTGTATTGTGTTCTTGAGATAATTTTTACTAAGTATGTTATTTATTTAAGCTTCTTCGCATACGTATAAGTGTGTCTTTCTTTTTTAATGTTGAGATACTCCACGTTTGTGACGAATATACCTATAACTATGTACTTCTATTTGGTTTAACAAAAAACTAAATTACATAAATTACTCCGGGTTGCCTAGAAATTTTAGAAAATGTAGGTAACTTGGCAACACTTATGGCCACTTTGACAATTTTGACAGAAAAAACCTGAAGAAACGCAAACGCGATCGAGACGTTTTAACTCACTGCCTTCCGTCACATATTTGACATTGTCATGATTGACGTTTACCAAGCCTCCTCAAATTTGATATTAATGATAATTTAAATGTTTATTATTGAATAATTGCCGGCCTGAGGCCAATATTTTGATACTGGCGAAGTGTCCAAGACAGAAACCATCAATTTTATAGTGTATAGCGGATGTCGCAAATTGATGGTGACAATACATGAACGTGTGCGAGAATGGTGTTGACAAATGCACTCAAAGGTTAAAGATGAACGCTTTACGAATAGTTTACTCGAAGTGTTTGGAGTTGAGAAGATGGACGTTGACGTTTGTTTCACCTCAGCCTCACCAAGTTTACTTGATTTATCTTTTATATCGTACATTAATTGTTTCCTCCATACAATGCTCGGCCCGTAGGCCATACTTGAGAGTGGCAAAATTGTCTTGCATATACTTAGAAAGAAGCCATTATATAAGAGAACAGAAGAGAAGAATTATATTTTAAGATCCATACTTTGAATTGAGCCAAATTTCTTGTAACGTAGAAAGAATTGGCGCAGCTCGTGTTACTTTTATCAAATACAAAGGAGAATGCGTGCATAGAAGCAAGAAACAGTAAGTATTAGACATAATAATAGTATTTATTTTTATTTGACATATGCAATACCCACTGCTGCCACCTCTCATCACCAGAGGGTTTGGGCCCTACACAGGCGCAGTTTGGATTGGGGACACACATGTACCTACATTCTTGAATTACTTCGCAAATGCGTGCATGTTTCTTTACGATTCACTATGTTTTCGTTCACCAAAAGCCAAGTAGTAGGTAATTTTGCACAAAAGTAACTCAGAGATGCGAGTCGGATTCGAACGCTCGCCGATCCTCTACATGAAGAGTTCTATAGGTGATGGTATGGGTGAAATGGTTCCGAATGGAGGACCGATCACCCGCCTGATCCAGGCAGTCGTCCCCTTTCATAAATAGGTGATGGTGGCCTAGTAGTTGGCCACCATCACGGCTTCAATTAAATACCTAATATACACTTACATTTTCTTTCAGTGTTCCTTCTGGCTCTGCCCCAGCAAGTCAAGTGGAACTGTGGCAACTTTAAGACCAGACCCCGTGGCTGAGCCAACTGCTGATTCCTACCAGAATTTCATCAAGTTTTAAGTAGTTTAAACACTAATAAATCATGCTATATATTCCATTGAGTTTATTATTGGTGTTATTTATTGTAAGTATGTACGAGTATATTTCTTTAGCAAATGTCAGCAACTAGCAACTGATCGATCAAAGCACAACCGAAGCTACTAACCGCAGAAAGCTGAAATTTGGCATATAGGTTCCTTGGGGAATTGGGGGGTGTTACTAAGCATAATTCCCGCGGGAACGCTCCGAATTCCACGTGAATGAAGTCACCGTCGGAATAAGCTAGATTGATATAATGCTTTTAGGTATTTGCATCAGTCAAGAATGTTGGCCGCTCTATTTAGCTATAAGTACCTACTAAGCCACAATTTTGCATTTATAGTATTTCCCTTTACATGATTTATTTAACGTTAATCTACCACATATGTAGCGGGAGTGGTGATGATGAGAACAAACTACTTTCTTGGTTAGTTTCAAGTTGATTTATTTCATAATAATTTAGAACGCTTAAATGGGTGAGGCTCACAAGAATGTGCCGTCACACACTGGAAATTCTTGTGAGCATCACCCAATATGTACTTATGTCTACCGAAACGATAATCCATGACACGGCCTATCTCTCTTCCGTGCCGTGCCTTGTGGACGATGCCGATGGTGCTGGCACAATCCTCCACGCCTGGAAAGACTATTCCTATATCGACTACGTCGCGATGTACGCCTCTTCATCGTTCAGCAAAAAGGCTGGTTTCAAGCGACCCATTGATTCGCACGTCGCTTTGCCTTCTCTATTAATCAGGTTCCCACGCTTTGCTTCTCCTCTCAACCACTATAAATGGGCCATCATAAGGCGGCGTTAGAGTAGGGCGGAGTATGACGCTTCTTACGCTGTACACATTTCTGTAATTGGCCTTTCCCTTCTTGGACCGAGACAACATTAGCAATACTTAAGTATCTTCCCTTAAACATCTCTGTAAAACTATCGTAGGAACAGTTCCTCATTAAAAAACATTCCTGCGGTAGCCTAATCTGTATTCCATATACTTTCCTCGCAGCGCTATATCCGGTTTCTTCCTGTAAACTATGCTTGTAAACAACTCCTAAGTCCCAACTATAATATGGTAGGAAACTCTTCAACCGAGTTCTCTCTTTCGCTTCTTGCCCAAATACTAGCTATACAGATAGCCATGTAGGCAATACCAGCAATTTTGTAAGGCACTGAAAAGTCCTGCATGCCGCGTGTCTTCTAAATTTTATCTCCATGTTTAGTATCTTCAAAAATGTTCAAACTATTAGCCTGACAGTGACCTTGACAGATCGAATTGCGTATACTACTGCGTTTCTGTCATACTAAAAGTGACTCGAAAACGTGAACGTTTTCGTTTACTCACTTACTCGCTCGTCACTCATTCGTATTAATCAAAATACACTCGCTAAACCTTGTTACAAAACGTACCGTTAGGGGCGCTGTTCAAGTTTTCATACAATCTTGATGTAAACGCAAACGCGGTCGAGAAGTATTTTCCAGGTCCGAAAAATACACTTGAGGTACTATTGACGAACACCAAAAAGGTTAACCGATCAATAAAATTATACCATGGACTAGCTTCTGCCCGCGACTTCGCCCGCGTGGTATTCGGTTATCGCGTTGCCGCGGGAACTATGCGTTTTTCCGGGATACAAAGTAGCCTATGTCCTTTCCCGGGACCTCAACTATCTCCATGCCAAATTTCATCTCAATCGGTCCCGCGGTTGAAGCGTGAAGATGTAACAGACAGACAGACAGACGAGTTACTTTCGCATTTATAATATTACTAGCTTCTGCCCGCGACTTCGCCCGCGTGGTATTCGGTTATCGCGTTGCCGCGGGAACTATGCGTTTTTCCGGGATACAAAATAGCCTATGTCCTTTCCCGGGACCCCAACCATCTCCATGCCACACATCAATCGGTCCAGCGGTTGAAGCGTGAAGAGCTAACAGACAGCCAGACAAACAGAGTTACTTTCGCATTTATAATATTATAAATAATATGGATTAGTATGGATATCCGCGACGTTGATTTTAAATCTGGGGGTAAATAGTACATAATGATACAAGTTTGCTACGTTGATCATTACATAAAAGACGGTATATTGCACGAGCATTGTGAATGGGAAAAAGGGATTTTTCACGCCTCCTATTCGAAAAGGAGTACTTTGTTCCCAGTCCATTCCCACAAAGAAGGAACAAAGTAAGATTTTGCTCTCTAGGGAGCAAAGTACGATTTTGTTTTCTCATAGCAGGGGTGAAAAGCAGAGTGTGCAACACGGTAGCAAAATTATTTAAACCTTGGGTGACATAGCTTGAATCCCTCGCTAGCTCAAGATTCCACGTTAAAATCCCTCGCTCCGCTCGGGATTCTATTCTGGAATCTTTCGCGTCGCTCTGGATTCAATCCGTCACCCGCGGTAAAATATACCATTTTGCTCCCTAGTCACACAATCTACTATTACATGAGCGCATGGCAAAACTAGGGTGCCAATATTAGTAAAACGCTCTCCGCCACCGCTTATCGCTCGCAGTCGCGACCGAACGATTTTCACTCAGCAATTTTAGCCCGAAATATACTAGGGTCCGTTCCGTATTAAATAAGACAAATCTGTAGACGGTTTCTATGATATCTACGAATATGATAGGATTTATAGGCGTGAAATCTGTTTGTGTGGATGATTTTAAACATTTTCAGCAAAAGAACGCACTGTGTGAACGCAGTGACTTAGGACTATAAATAATAATAAATATCTCGGGACATTTCACACATATTGACCTAGCCCCAAACTAAGCAAAGCTTGTACTATGGGTGCTAGACAACGATATAAATACTTATATAGAGAAATACATACATATATAAATACTAACCTATGACTCGAGTACAAACATTCGTGTTCATCACACAAAGTTTGCCTCGAGCGGGACTCGAACCCGCGACCGTCGGAACAGAAGGCAGGGTCACTACCAACTGGACCAATCCGGCCGTCGTTACTATATAATATATGTATGTAAAGCCGTATCGTTGACCTACCGCCTCTCATGGAGAGGGTCCTCTGAAATAATTTATGAGTGAAACTAGCTTCTGCCCGCGACTTCGTCCGCGTGGAATTTGTTAATAGCCTTCCCGCGAGAACTATGCATTTCCTCGGGATAAAAAGTAGCCTATATGTTGACCAGTGTTATAAACTACCCCCATACCAAATTTTGTTTCAATCCGTCCAATAGATTTCGAGTTAAATCCGGACATACATACATACATACATACATACAGTTTTTTTTTTTAATCGTTATTTTGTGTTCAGTATCGTTCATATAGTCCCTTTGACTTGATAGTTTCTTTTAATTTTCAATTTTCAGGCGCGACTTCTACAGAATTATTATTTATTATATGTATAGATTTTTCCTTTTTTTTCTCTGATTCATTGATCTCTTATGAATAAATAGTTTAGTGCCAAAATTCATTATTTAGGTAATAGCAGACTGGTTTAAAGAATGTTTTAGTGAACTCATCAATCATTTCCTTTTTACTGGACAATAGGCAGGTAATCTAACAGTAGGTAATTTGCATAACGTGTTTCTTGAAAGTGTTTGTAATCTAGGATTATAATTTAATTTTTCCCGTTCCCGTGGGAATATCGGGAAATCCTTTCTTAGTGCTCCCCTACGCTCCCCAAGGAACCAGCATGCCAAATTTCAGATCTCTACGATGTTTCCCGCGACTTCGTACGCGCCTAAACATTAAAATGTAAAAATCCCATTTTTCCCGTTCCCGTGGGAATATCGGGAAATCCTTTCATAGTGCTCCCCTACGTTCCCCAAGGAACCTGCATGCCAACTTTCATCTCTCTACGATGATCCCCGCGACTTCGTACGCGCCTAAACATTAAAATGTAAAATCCCTTTTTTTCCCGTTCCCGTGGGAATTTCGGGAAGTCCTTTCTTAGTGCTCCCCTACGCTCCCCAAGGAACCTGCATGCCAAATTTCAGATCTCTACGATGTTTCCCGCGACTTCGTACGTGCCTAAACATTAAAATGTAAAAATCCCTTTTTTTCCCGTTCCCGTGGGAATTTCGGGAAGTCCTTTCTTAGTGCTCCCCTACGCTCTCCAAGGAACTTGCATGCCAAATTTCAGATCTCTACGATGTTTCCCGCGACTTCAAACGCGCCTAAACATTAAAATGTAAAAATCCCTTTTTTCCCGTTCCCGTGGGAATTTTGCAAAATCCTTTCTTAGCGGATGCCTACGTCATAACATCTACCTGCTTGCCAAATTTCAGCCCGATCCGTCCAGTGGTTTGGGCTGTGCGTTGATAGATCACTATATCAGTCAGTCAGTCAGTCAGTCAGTCAGTCACCTTTGAGTTTTATATATTTAGATTCAATTTGAATTTAGCACTGAGCTTTTCGGTGAAGGAAAACATCGTGAGGAAACCAACACGCATCAGCGAAGGAATTCATAGATATGTGTGTGAAGTCTCCAATCCGCACTGGGCCCGCATGGGGACTATAGCCCACACCCTCTCGTGATGAGAGGAGGCCTGTGCCCAGCTGTGGGACGCAAATAGACTGTAGTAGTAGTAGCTCGTTTAAAGATTAGACAAGATAATAACATTCACTAGAATCCAATATTTGACAAGTAGTTACAGCCAAAACAAACGCAGTTGATGTCACAAAAAAGTGACAAAAGCTCCCAGTCAGGCCTGACCTTTAACTTCCGACGTCGACGTCGCGGGATAAAGAGGGCTAGGTCACACGGCCTATAAAAGCACGATTTCGAACACAATTCGAATGAAGTGTCAATGTTTGCGTGCGAGGACGTCTGTACACTTGTAAATGTGTGTGTACCAACTACACGGGCCAATGATCCACTCTCCGTCTCCGGATGAAACAAAAGACGGTAAGGGCGAGTTGGGCGCGAGTTGCGCGCCGGCTAGATTCAGGCGGGTGATTCCGTGGCCATTTTGTATGTAGTACTATTATATATTCTGTGACCAGGGTGATGACTGATGTGATGATTCATCTAAAGTAAACAACAGTTAACTAAGGAAGGGGGGCTTGAGAGATAAGTTCTGATTTGGTCACGACAAAACCAGGTATCAGCATAGAAGAAGTACCTTACTTCTTAGAATGGTTAATGTCGCATCACTAGAAGTAAGACGAAAGCAATCTGACCTTAATTTATCTGTATAAAATTATCCATTCTCATATTGATTCTCCTGATCTGTTGTCTCTTTTGAATATCAACATTATATACAGGATTCGTTCACCGAATACTTTTATTCTCGCTGTTTACCGAAATAATACATCGTATTACAATCCTATTGTCCGCATGTGTCGGGAATTTAATGATTTGGTTCGCGTCTGTAAAGATCTTGATGTTTATGTATCCAAAATTTCTCAATATAAAAAATTGGTATTTTTAGCCACTAGCAGTTAAATTATTCAAACACAATTTAAGAACCTATACTAGTGTTCCTACTGACTTCCATTATCACTGTTATTGTATTAAAAAAAACTTAATATCTATCTAAAAGAACTGTTTTTCTCCTGGTTATATTTATTAGGCATATTTAATGTTTAAATTACAACTTATGGTCATGATGTGTACATATATTTTTGGACTGTAATCTAGTCTTAGGTGTTTATCCTACCTATTTTATGTTAATTTTGATTGCTGTCTGTTTTATGTACCTTTTGAAATAAATAAATAAAAAATGACAACCTTCAAACAAATCAGCGTACGCCCGAAATAAGTGTTAAATGCGATAATAGATGTCGCTGCCTAGGTAGCCTGCATACAATTTTGAACTCTATGATGGCGCTTTACAGGCAAAGTATGAAATTTTTAAGCTCCATGGATAGATATATTAGAAAAATCATTATCCAAAGGATAGATTTAATGGATAATTCATTAGGTATTAACGGACTTCAAAAAGGCTACTTTTTATCCCGAAAAAAAAAAACGAATACTTAATTCCCGCTGGAACGTTACAAACGTATTCCACTGAAAGAAGCTAGTCTTTCATATCAACAACGAATAAAAACACAGCTAATTTTAAAGGTATCCCGAAAAAACCGGCCAAGTGCGTGTCGGGCCACGCGCAAATTATAGGGTTCCGAAGTTGAGGATGCCCACAGTACCTTTCTAAGACTTATTAGCATCTAGCTAGCCTGTGGTATGACGTGCCCGCCCGACGCCCCTGCCACTCGAGAAAAATCATCATTATAAGTTGGTCGACTATTACTCGTAAGTTTGTACAGCCTACTTAGCTCTGATAGTTTTCCTTTCAACTACGTTATATATGCCACAACCGTGATTTTTTTCAGCCATCCAAATACCACCATTTAGCTGGCAGGGGGGGGGGGACACGTGACTCTAACAAAAAATAGCACTTTAAAGCTTAATATTTCACAAACGCATCACTTAATCGAAAAATGATTTTAACAAACCCACAATATTTTTTCAAGACCTATTCAACGATATGCCACAACATGGGGTACGCAAGAAAAAAAAATTACATCCCCGCTTTACCAGTAGGGGAGGTACCCTATAAAAAAATATATTTCAAAATTTTATTGTACCACTTTGTCACCGTAACTAATATGTATATTCATACCAAATTACAGCTTTCTAGAACTAAGCATCTCCGAGCAATAGTGCGGACAGACGGACGGACATGGCGAAACTATAAGGGTTCCTAGTGGACTTCGGAACCCTAAAAAGGGCTTTGGAAATATAGTGTTAAATTCCCGGCAGACGAAGTCACGGGTAAAAGCTCGTACGTTATAATAGGGATGACGACAGGGTGAAGAATTCGAAATTCTAATTAGTCCGTCAGTCAGGTAATAAAAAAATATTAGACACGTATTTTTTGTTTTATCAAATTAATAAAGAATGACTAAGTTAAAACGCATTAAAGTTGGAGAGTGGGGGCTAACTACGTCACCGTTAGGTATAAATCGTACCTAACCGTGACGTCACGCGACATTTCAACTCAATATATCTCCGTATAAGTTTGATTACGTGAAAAAAGAAAAAATACGTGTCCAATACTTTTCAATAATCTTCCTGATAGATTAAGAAAAAAAAAGTTGTCGTCATCCCTAACGTGATTTAAAACGAAACGAACTGTACTGTTTGATTGTCTACGACCTTTGAAGCCCTTTAGACCTACATCCAGAGTCAGAACAGTTTCAAACAGTCCTTACGAAGGCTATAAACGGTTATACTTACCTATACACACACAGGTATAGTTTCAACCCTTTGCCGTTGAGTATAAATCCTGTAAATCAAGTACGAAGCCGATTTACGCCTAGGGATGGGATGATTTCTATCGATAACTTTTAAAATTCAATTACAAAACGTGTTAATAAAAAATGGGCTGGTGTTAATAAAACTCGACTACGCGATTATCGTTCATCGCAAGTCATAATGACATTCGGGTAATCGCCACCACGCGCCAGCAACCCACACTCGACGATGGTCTCGTGCGATAATCGCCTAGTCGCATTATATTAGGACGATCACTTATCGATGTCCACCTGTTAGATGCCTGTTAGCCACTGACTTATTGGAATTGCCGCCATTGTGGACAGATTTTGAAGCATCTTAGAGGATTTATAAAATGAGTGTAGGTACCTACTTAGATAAAATTGTGTATGCAACTATACATAATTAGGCCTTCAAACTCGTGCGATATTATTATGACACTCGCCTAGCGGCTCGTTTCATAAAGCCCCACTCGTGTTTTAAGGACCTTTATTATGTAGCAATTACATAAACTACTAATTTCAGTTAAGATTCGGTATGAATATTGTAAATCCTGGTTATTATAGTGCTTTTCATTTAAAGCTACCGAGAAGTACCTACTTAGGTACTAATTGGAAGGAGAGAGAGGAGATCTTTACTATATTTTTTCTAGCTTGAACGACCTTACTGATTTAGAACCTACCTGTTCTTACATAGTTTGAAACCTATAGATATTTTTATTAAACACACTATCACCGGGACTTAATCTTCTCGTGACCACGGCCGTTGCATCGCGGCCGAAACGTCGAGGTAAAATATAAATAGTTTCTACGCGATTAAGTCCCGGTGATAGTGTGTTTAATAAAAATGTCTATAGGTTTCAAACTATGAGTGTGTATCGCGAAAGTTAGAGACAATGTTTTCTATAGTTTTCTATAGACATCATTTTCTAGGAAATAATAAGTTGTTACTATATATCTGTTTGTAACTCAGGATCTGCTGATCCAGGCATTGTCATGCTTAATAGGAAATTCCAATCTTTTATACTGTTATATGTACCGGATAATGTAATAATCTTTAAAATTTTCCTTTAATTTCAACTCGAAAACTGCGTGACGGATTGTCACGAAATTTTACATTGATTGAAAGCAAACAAGTCACGGACGGGAGCTAGTTGTGATATGACTTAGGAGTAGGTAGTATTAGATATTCTGTTACATTCGTTAGGAATAAATCTCAAAGCAGGTGTAAGCTTAATCCTACATTAATAATTGGCTTAAACAGGACTTAACATAAATTACAATCAACTCCGATTTCCGAAGTCTCTCACCAAAGTTCGTTTGAGCTTTCGTGCCTTATTAATTTTGTGTACCTACTGCTTCGGAACTTTTGCAAAAGCCCCACTTCGCTTTGTTTATAGTTACTCCTTTTTAGGGTTCCGAAGTCCACAAGGAACCCTTATAGTTTCGCCATGTCCGTCCGTCCGTCCGTCCGTCCGTCCGTCCGTCTGGGTTTGTTAAAACCATTTTTTGATTAAGTGATGCGTTTGTGAAATATTAAGCTTTAAAGTGCTATTTTTCGTTAGAGTCACGTGCCCCCCCCCCCCCCCCCAGCCCCTGCCAGCTAAATGGTGGTATTTGGATGGCTGAAAAAAAATCACAGTTGTGGCATATATAACGTAGTTGAAAGAAAAACTATCACAGCTAAGTAGGCTGTACAAACTAACGAGTCATAGTCGACCAACTTATGAAATGATTAAAAAACCAATGATTTTTCTCGACCGGCAGGGGCGTCGGGCGGGCACGTCATACCACAGGCTAGCTAGATGCTAATAAGTCTTAGAAAGGTACTGTGGGCATCCTCAACTTCGGAACCCTATACTTTGCGCGTGGCCCGACACGCACTTGGCCGGTTTTATTTATTTATTTATTTATTTCAATAAGCCACGCCAACAGCATACATGTTCAACTTTAACATAAACACTTAAGGGTAAGATCTATTCCGATACGTATGCCTATAACAGGCATGTACAACATTCTCTAAATAGTTACATGCAACATCTTACTTAATATTAGTTAAATAAATTCATAAGGTATAAATAAGGGTATTTTTATCTTTACTAATAATAAGTCAGTAGAAGAAGTCGCGGCCGAAACTTGAAAATTAAAAGAAACTATCCAGTCGAGGGGACTATGTAAGCGATACTGTACTTACACAAAAAAAAAATAGAAAAATAAGGATGACGACAGGGTGAAGAAATCGAAATTCTAATTAGTCCGTCAGTCAGGTAATAAAAAAATATTAGACACGTATTTTTTGTTTTATCAAATTAACAAAGAGTGACTAAGTTAAAACGCATTAAAGTTGGAGAGTGGGGGCTAACTACGTCACCGTTAGGTATAAATCGTACCTAACCGTGACGTCACGCGACATTTCAACTCAATATATTTCGTGAAAAAAGAAAAAATACGTGTCCAATACTTTTCAATAATCTTCCTGATAGACTAAGGAAAAAAAGTTGTTGTCATCCCTATTGTCTGTATGTATATATGTAGGTATGTCCGGATATAACTGGAAAACAAAATCACAAAATCGCTACGCGAAGGTGTCAAGCGGGGTGTCGTTTAGAGAATACCGCTGTATAGAGCAATCTTACTAATATAAGTAATAAGCTGAAAGTTTGTTTGGATGTTTGTTACTCAATCACGATAAAAGGGCCCAACCAATTTGCATAAAATTTTACAAACAGATAGTTTGTAACCTGGAATAACACATAGGCTACTTTTTATTGTGATATTTAGTATTTATAAGCAATTATTTTCTATTTTATCGCGGATTTGGCGGGATAGATGGCGCCACGGTGTCGCAGTCTAAGTCAATCTGTCAACCTGAGTGACCATTGGACCTTTACGCTTTTTTAGCTTTTAATGCACTAACTTTTGAGAGTACGATAGCGTGTAGGCACACATTTGGCCTAATTTGAAGGGGAAGTTTACTCCGAAAGTCTCTGCAGACGAAGTCACAGGTAAAAGCTCGTAGTATATTTAAGTACATCGATATGTCGTAAATCCCAGCCTTTAGGTAACTTTTATAGCGGCGATAGTGGAGAAACGTGTATACCGCGAATCTATATCAAGTTGTCCCTACGCTCAATAGAATTTTGTCACTTTTACTGTTTCGGGGGATTCCTTTACGTTGCGGAACTTTATGACATTATAATCTTGTATATCGTCATAAAATACTATTATAAACGCGATTGGGCCGCCGGTACTGGCGCTATATGACCATGATTTTCTTTTTCGTCATTACGTAATTTCTGTGCCGTCGGCGTCTTGTAATATGTATGAAAATTCTTTGACTTTTCGAGCTACTCGGTTGTGGAACGGCTTAACCAATCGAGATTAGGCAAGCGAAATCTCTACCTATTTTCAAAAATCAGCTTAGGAATCACTACCTATCACTTCCGCAACATTACCTACGTTTCACCGTTTTTAAAATACTACTTTTTTGGCTAGCTTTATTATATTTATGTGTATATGTATTATATTATGTATTCATATTATTTATGTATGTTTATACCTCCACTTCAAATTATATTCTTCTCTCCTTTTCTTTCGATTTACTTCTTAATTTTACACCGCCCATCGTTGCTTTCTTTTCGCCTTCTCCACTCTCCTAAGGTTGACTGGAAGAGATCGCTATTTAGCGATAAGTCCGCCTGTTGTTTACCTATAATAGGTAAATAAAATGACTAAATTTTATTGTGTATTATTTTTGTATTTTCTTTGTTTTGTTTATATGGTGTTCAATGAAGAGTATTGTTGTTGGTTGTTGTAATTATACCCCTGTAGAGTCGCCAGCCTGGTACAAATGGTTCAGAATTCTCTGTCACTATCTCCCGGTCTTTAAGAGAACCGGTGAATTTATCAGAACAGAGGCATTCAATCTTGGTCCTCGGGCTGTCAACGTACCTATTCGCAGTATTATGATTTTTAGGGTTCTGAACCTCAAGAGGTAAAAACGGAACCCTTATAGGATCACTCGTGTGTCTGTCCGTCCGTCTGTCACAGTCGATTTTCTCCGAAGCTACTGGACCGATTAAGTTGAAATTTGGTACGTATATGTAATTTTGTTACCCAAAGACGGACGTGTAACGAAAATAAATGAATTTTAAACATAGGCCCTATTTTTGGGGGCTAAATTTGAAAAAATATTAATGAAGTTTTTCAAACTATATCGTGTGACATATCAAATGAAAGTACTTCTTATGAGGGTCTCAAATATATTTTCTTCATTCCTTTTTTGTCAATAATTTTCGAATTATTTAAGAAAATAGGCGAAAAATTACCATGCCCCCTTATCTCCGACACTACTGGACCTAAAATTTCGGAAAAAATACGGAGGATAGTTATTGACTTATAGATTACAGAAAAATTATTAAGAAGTCCATGGTATTTGAAATCTATCATACAAAAGAGCTTATCCTGTGAAACTGTTTGAAAATGACGTCATTGAGAATAATCAAGGGTCGGAACCCTCTCCATGCGAGTTTAACTCGCTTCTTGGCCTGTTTTTTTTTAAGTCGACGGGCAACATTGACTAGACCTACTTATCAACAGTCCGGTGTGGTTGCTTGCCAAATTCTAAAAATACCCAATATACAACATCGAACTGCGCAGTCAGCGAAAATAATTTCCTCATAACTCTCTCATTAGTTCAGTAGCTATCGTCGAAACAAGAAACTCGGAGTAATTCATCACTAACGAAGTGTCAGAACTTGTTTCGCGACCGGCTTCACAGATCGATCGGGGCACTTGTTACTTTCTTGTTACTTTACCGTCCGTTTTTGTAACAGATGTTTAACGTTTTGTTGTCGATAAGGGGTATAAGAATAGCGTGCGAAATCTGTTTGGGTTTTTGGAAAGATACGATTTTGATAGGTCGGTAACCTTTTGACATAAGTGTTTTTTCGTTCGCTCCAGTTAAACCGTGGAAGCCGTGGTGGCCTTGTGGTTCGACCTACCGCCTCTCATGCTGAGGGTCGGGGGTTCGATTCCGGCTCGCACCTCTAAGTTTACTTATGTGCGAAATTCAATTTGAATTTACCACTGAGCTTTTCGGTGAAGGAAAACATCGTGAGGAAACCTGCACGCACCTGCGAAGTAATTCAAAGATGTGTGTGAAGTCCCCAATCCGCACTGGGCCCGCGTGGGGACTATAGCCCAAACCCTCTCGTGATGAGAGGAGGCCTGTGCCCAGCAGTGGGCCATAAATAGGCTGTTGTAGTAGTAGTAGTAAACGCTCCGATTTCATGAAAAAGCGCGATCTCCTTATCTTGTAGAGTTATGAAGATATGATATTCAAAAAAGGCTCAAAAAACGCGTTTTTACGTGAGCTGTAAAAATAAATTCGAGAAAGTAAAAAACGTAAAAAGTTACAGCCGAAAAAAAAGATATTTTTTCAGGGCTTTTTGATTTTGGCGCTCGATATTTTGGAAACAAAGAATGATAATGTAATCAAAAATTCGAGAAAAATCTCTCTGGATAATTTAGTCTCTACAATTTGAGCCTAAAACAAAGACGATCGGGTCAAAGGTTTGCCCTGTAGCCTAACCCTTTTGAAAAAAGTCAAAAAGTCAGAACGACATTTTTCAATTCCGTAGATTCATTTCCAAGGAGCTCGATAATTGTGTGTGAGAAATCTGTATTTTTTTAATTATTTACCATCTCTCAAGCAGAGGGTAGCAGAGTCGGGGGTTACGTTCAAAATTCAATCTACCCCTGTACGCTTCTGTGATGTAATTCAGGGATGCCCCAATCCGCGCTGCGCCCGCGTGCTCTCGTGATGAGAGGAGGCAGATGTAACCCGCTGTTATGGTGACCGTCTGTACCTTTATTATTATTATTATTTCGGGTGTTATAGGGCAATTTATGTGTCACCTCGACCATTGCTGATCTTTTGTGACAGCCCTTAGTGTTGTTATAGTTCACCAGAAATACCCGTTGAGTCTAAAAAGTTCCAAACTCTTTGGGCGGTTTTTTTTTTCATCTCTTCCGGGTGTATTATGTGACTCCCTAGGATACTGCGTTTGTGGATGAGGGGTCCACACTCGCAGAGGATATGCAACGACGTCTCCTCCGCTTTGTGGAAGAATCTGCACATTATGTCCTCCCTCATTCCCCATTGGAGTCGTATTCGATGCGCGCTGCGACGTAGACGCATTCATGACTAATTAATTTATTTATTAATTGCGGAATTAGCGCGGCTCGGCCGCCGCTAATAGTTTTTTGTAACGATGGGTGAAACCGTCGTGAATAAGCTTCTCACCTTTCTGCTGCGGTTACTGCGGGAAGATGAGCTGGACGCGGAGCAGGTCTGCTTGGCGAGCTTCAGTGCCGCCGACATCTGCGAAGCGAAGAAAGTGCTGTTCCAGGCCCTTGGGATTGCCGGCACAGTTGTACTTCACCGGAGAGGAGACGAAACCGGGATAAAGTCCCTTAAGGACATCATTGATGTTCTGAGGGAGCGTGAGGGCGACTTGCCGGAGTTCGTGCCGACGGAGGTCTCCAGATTGCCGTCCTGCACTCCAGAACATGTCGACGTGAGTGGCCTGCTGAAGGAAATCGTGGCCCTTAAGGCAGGCATGGCAGAAATTTTGAAGAAGTTTGATGATTCGCAGGCCGCTATTGCTGAGTTACGCAACGAAGTTATTAGTTTGCGTAATAATGCCCCGCTAACTCGGTCACCTGCAGCGGCGTCAAATTTCAAGACTAATGACCGGGCGCCAAGTGTCGACGCGGTCAGTTCGCATGTTGCTGACACTGCGCATGCCGTTGCGCGGCCCGTGTGCCCCCTCCGCGCCGGGCCGCCGCCCCCTGCATCCTCTAAATCACGTCATCGCTATGCGGATGCCGTAGCTGGTCGGTCTGTCGCAGCCAACCGGAGTGTCGCGCCCTCAATAGCGCGTGAAGTTCGGGTTCCTCCAAAGGAGCCCCCTAACACCAATGTGGACAAGGAGGGTTTCACTACGGTGTCGAGGAAGCGCAAGCCGCGCAAGAGCCAAGGTGGTACTGCAGAACCGGTTGGTTCTGGTCTGCACGTTGCCACACCGAGCAAGGCGCTATATGTTTCGCGCCTGCATTACTCCGCCACGGCTGATGATTTGGCGGAGTATGTTCGCCAGAAGACCGGCTTCTCCCTGAGGGTGTTCCCGCTGCGTTCGCGCCACTACGTGCACTTCAGCTCTTTTGTGGTGCGCGTGCCGCGGCCGCTGCTGGAGAACATCGAGAGTGCTGACTTCTGGCCGAAGGGTGTCGTGTTTCGACGGTTCCGGGGCAACCTACCGAATCCTACGCCGGAGATGACGACGCAGCGGAGCCACGCCGTTTCGTCGCCTAAATAGTTTTTATTTCGTTTCATGACGCATTGGCGTTAGCTGTAAGGTCATGTTAACTTTTATAAATAAATAAATAAATAAAATAAATAAATTGTGCTAAGTGTTTATTTAGTTTGCAGAGTCCAGTCAGGCTCCTGGTTACTGCACATGTTTTGAATCTTTTGAGTTGTAGGAACCCTTTAGATTTTTTTTCTCGTAGCTCCTGATTAGGGTTTTTGGATGTTTTTGTCCTGGTATGGACTTCCTTTAAGTAACTCCCCACCCGTGTGGGGACCATAGCCCAAACGCTGTCATGAAGAGAGGAGGCATGCGTCCAACAGTGGAACGCAAACAGGTGGTTATGGTGGGAGTTTTTGTTTACGTTTAAGGGGCCGCGAATTGGGGAATGAACAACACACCTATCGATTCCTGTGGCAGAGGTAGTGTCCATAAAATGCAGTGTCTAGTAATCCACTACAATAATAACCACGGCTGGGAGTTCGGCACCGCTTGGTCCCTCAAACCACCAGCCTTGGTACCTAGCTATCATATATTTTATTGAATATAATTTTCATTTTAAATTCTTTGACATTCTATTTATTATTGCAATATTGACATAATTCTATTATTTTATTCCTTATATTTTTTATTGCAATATTGACATAATTCTATTATTTATGAATGGTTAGAAATAAGTAATTCGTAATTTACTCGACTAGCCTAGTTAAATTGCTGTGCTCACCAGAGCTCATGTTTGATACACACTAGTTATTAAGATCTGACTGTAATACAACATGAAATTGCAATAAGCCATCTTGAAAGCTTAGGCCTCGCTCAGGAGCCAGCGGCGACATGCGCGGGGCGTCGGGTGGAGCGTCGAGCGACAAAATTAAACATGTGTGGATTTATGATACTGTTCATGAAGTAGCGTTGTGTCGCGCTTATTCACTACGTATTAGTATTTTACGTCACACCAGACCGAAAAGCGGGTTTTACCGCCCTTGGGCGCTACGAAAAATCCCGCTTCACGGCCAGGTGGTGACGTAAAATCGTATACTAACCACGGGCGGCCGTAAAGAAATCCTCAAACCGCTAGATTATAGCCCTCGCCTCCGGCTCGGGCCTCAATTACCCGCGATCTGAGACTTTCTTTACTTGACCGCCCTAGGTGTGTAATGTACTATTACGTCGCTCGACACGCCACCCTAAGCTTAGTAGGCGACGCCCAATAGGATCACCTGAGTGGATGACCCAGGTGATTATGTTGGACGAATATGCCCACTGAGATCATCCTGGTGTTCCTATTGGACGCCATGTCCAGCACGATCTATTGAACGTCGAGACGACGAGACGAACACGAGATATTGGACGTCGTGGCTTATAGTAGGTACCTAGCTTAACTTAAACTAAAAGTATCTTAATTTAAACCGCTATACGTAAAGGTCACTCATAGCTAGGTGACATTCTCAATAATGTATAATAATAATAAGTCTGTAGAAGAAATCGCGTCTGTAACTTTAAAATTAAAAGAAACTATCACATCGAGGGGACTATATAAACGATACACAAAAAACAACGATTTTTAGAAAAAAATACTGTATGTATGTATATTTAACTCGAAAACTACTGGAGGGATTGCAACAAAATTTGGTGTGGGGATAGTTTATAACACTGATCAACTTATTGGCTACTTTTTATCCTAGAAAAAAGCAAAACGGTAACCCGCGGTAACTTCCGAATTCCACGCGGACGAAGTCGCGGGCAGAAGCTTTAGATGAAGTTACCGCCACAAAAATAACGCGAAAAAGCTTGGAAACCAATGATACTCTTCCAATCTGGCCCGGCTCATTCCCAATTTAACTTTGCAGTCTGTCTGTACGTCGGACGGCTGACAGGCCAATTTATCACCCCCGTGACTGAGTGTACTTTTCGCTTTTTAAATCCAAAAGTTGAGAGTTTCCAGCCAATTGTTTTATCGCGTCAGTTACGGAATTGTAACTGGACTTTTCGTGATTTGAAAAATGTGTTTTCAACTTCGCTAAGTACCTATATATAGAATAGAATAGAATAGAATAGAAAAACATTTATTGTCACATACAGATATACAATTACATTATTAGACAGGAAAAAAAACAATAAAAGAAAATAGCATAAGTAAAACATACGTGCCTATCAAAAAAAAAAGCAATAAAAGAGTGACAAAAGGGGTGGACTCAGCGTGTGCTGTGAACGCGGGCCGGAGCCTGCCGTGTCACAGCGCTGGTTTTCAGTCCGTCCCTGAGATCAGTTCAAATTTGCAAAGGCTGCGGGTAAGTAAAACAAAGAAAAAAAAAAAGAAAAATTACAATTACAATATAATACATAATTGATCGAGCGAGTTCAACTTGCGTAAAATGCTGTCGTTTATCCGGATTTCAGGATAGTGTTTGCTCTCTTCGGCAGGTCGCATTTCCTCGACTGATTTTCGTGAATTTTTGTAAGCAGATTCGAAGTTTAAATTTTCTAGTGGGGTGGGGCCTGGTGCTAGGTTCGTCCGGGGAGATACCACCGTCTTTCTCCGCTATCCTGCTGCCAAATAGCAGCGCTTGCACTGTTGTGTTCCGGTAGGGGGTTAAGGCAGCCGGTGCTGGCACAGAGGCATTCCATCTTAGGTCTCAGGGTAGGCAACGTATTCAAGATTTTATTGCTTCTTAATTGGGCATCATAGGATTGCGGTGTCCATGGGCCGCAGTGACCACTTACCATCGGGTGCGCTGTGTGCTGGTTATACCATTGACAAAAACGATTTTTTTTCAAAATGGCGTACGGGGCTCGTTATGTTTGAAAATGATTCAAGGTATGCAAAAGTAGGCCTACATTTCTCAAAGCCAGTAGTTATACAGCATACAGGTTTACACCATATAGACGAATCGTATTGGTTCAGTTGGCAGTGCCCCTGCCCGCTGTTCCGATGGTCGCGGGTTCGAATCCCGCTTGAGGAAAATTTTGGAACCTGGCCACAAAGTTTCAAACGAATCTGTTGAGAAATGCGACCTGTAAATAAAGGAGAACAGACATCCGGACAAACGAAAACATTTTTGGCCACACTCCTCTCTACAGACTATGCCATTCTCACAATACCAAGTTTCTGTCAGTAGATCTGTTTAATTGTAATAAGCATACTTTCAAAAAGGAGATAGGTCAAATACAATCCCATTTAAAATAAAACTATGTACATTCATCGTGTTACTGTGTAATTCTTTTATTTTTAAACACAAACTAAATACTTACAGTAAAAATAAAACTAAAAACTAGAACTAAAAATAACTTATAAATAAAAAATTTGGCACAGATCAGTGTCGCTCGGCAAGGTTCCCATCGTGTTACTTGTTTAAAGACTTGTTCAGGAACCATAATAATATCTTTATATACAATCTCTTATATCTAAATTTGTTTGTTTATACCAACAGCATCCCCTTGAATATAATATGTATATACACATCATATGTTTTGGTGAAGAACGTTTATAAGGGAATATGCTTATTATTGTTTATGTTCAGTTTACTTTATGTTTTTTCAAGTGTATTTCTGTTATTTGTCCAAATAAATAAATAAAGTTGAAACGGAGATGCTTCACTCACTTGGTCAAATATAAGTATAATTGATTAATAAGTATAACCTATGCACAGCCAGCCGCTCCCTTTTGTAACATTCTGAGCAGATGTTACAGTCATACAAAATGCTTTCAAATATTCCTTACTTGGCCATCAGCCAATTCAAGCTGGCTTGTTTTTAGCGAACACGAAAAAATATAGCCGAAAGCGAATTTTAAACTGGTCATTTTCAGATTGAAACTTAGCGATTGTGCCCGAGCTACTGATAAATAAAAAAATGAAAACCGACTTCAATTTCCGACAGCCAGCAAAGTCGGTGTCAAGTGAATCGATCCAAAGCCGATGACAATAGTGAATTTGGCACCGACTTTGAAGGCTATCGGAGTTTGGAGTCGGTTTTCATTTAAAATTGTTTTTTTTTAACTACAGTTTCTAAACATGTTACAACGCGACGTAAGTCTCACTGTAGTTTTTGAAATTGATGCCAAATTCATACACGTGCTAACCAATTTCGAGTTTCCTTATTTTCTCATGGATCCCATCATCAGAACTGAACCAAATTAAAATGAGACCAATGCGGAGGTACCAACCTTTCGTACGATTAAAAAAAAATCATCGAAATCGCTTTTTATTAGATTAGACAATACGTAACACATTTAAGAGTTATATAATTTAACTACACTCAATAGCAATGTAAACTGGTAACTTTGTATAGGATTTTTCATACGTGACCCGTTTTCATTGCTCTTGAGTGTACAAATCTAAATAAAAACGACTAAATATTCAATAAATAGAAGGTCGAATCTAATCAGTCACTTCTTTTCCTTCTTAGCCAGTTTCCACATAAATAATATTACTAACATAATTTTCCTTCCAACTAGAAGTAGGGCAGGAATGAAAACTTTTTATACGACACAAAGAAAGATGGTAAGAAAAAGCGTCTAGAACAGCGTTCTTTTCTTAATAATCCTTTGTTTGGCTGCGTTCTGATAACTCTACTTTACAGCTTGTTTATTTATTACTAGCTTCTGGCCGCGGGTTCGTCCATGTGAACTTGATTAGTGTGTTCCTTTTCTCATATTATTTTTTCCAAACAATTCCTTTTTAACTAAATATTCAGAATGAAAAAAATATAGAAAAGTAAATTTGCTAAGGGCAAAAATTGTATACTCTGCTAAAACATCAAAATATGTATACAGCGACTATATTGGTATGTCATTTCATTAGAGTTGCTGTATACGTATTAGGCCGCATTGGACGGATACATATGTATGCCCTTGATTCATCATCATCACCATCATCATCATGCTGCTGGACATAGGCCTTCCCCAACGCTCGCCCCTCAGACCGGTACTATGCTACTAGCTTCCACCGGTTTCCCGCGACCTTCACTTGTTGGAGGCCTACCGACAGCTCGTCTCCCGATTCACGGACGCCACTCGAGAACTTTCCGGCCCCATCGGCCATCAGTCCTGCGAGCAATGTGCCCCGCCCACTGCCACACAAGACTCGCAGTTCTTCGGACTATGTCGGTGACCCTAGTTCTACTGCGAATATCCTCATTTCTGATTCTATCACGCAGAAAAACCCCGTCCGATTTCTCTGCTCTTGATTCTGCGTAGTAAATAATATTATTATAGTACGTGGGATTATGTAAACATTAATTTTACTGAAAATATTGAAACAACCACAAAATTTAATTGTATTCTTAACAAACAAGCTTTGAATCGTTTCGTATGTAATTATAACTTTGTTTTCCCACTTGTAACGTTCGAGTTCATGAATTTGTTTTAATAAAATAAGATTAGGTTACTTTCATATTTCAATTACATTCTGTATTCAAGTTCTGTTGACTTAAATGTAACAACTACGCTACTACAGCCTATTTGCGTCCCACTGCTGGGCACAGGCCTGCTCTCTTCACGAGAGGGTTTGGGCTATAGTCCCCACGCGGGCCCAGTGCGGATTGGGGACTTCACACACATCTTTGAATTACTTCGCAGATGCGTGCAGGTTTCCTCACGATGTTTTCCTTCACCGAAAAGCTCATGGTAAATTCCGTTTTAATTAACAAACTGCTTATCAGATTGGCACCAAATTTTACAAGTAATAGTGGAGCAGAGATATTAGTGTCCAAAATACACTTTGATTGTAATAAATTGAATAACAAAGAAACTAGGACCATTTTAGTTTCCTCCATACAAACTTGAAAATTCAGTTTTTTGGCTGTAATTTAATTGTGTTTTATTTAACAACGACATTTACTATTTTCGGACACTCACAATAATGATTTTGTTATGTGTAGGTACCTAGTATCGAGTTAATCTGTTTAGTAATTTGGGAATAAAAGCGAAAATACGTTTGTATGAAAAGTTGAGAAACGCCGTGCGTACCTACTGGGGACTCTTAATGAATTCATCATCCGCACTGGGCCCAACATGATACTGCGACCCAAACTAATTTGTGATATATGGAGGCCCGCGTCCAGTCGTGTAGCATAATTTTATTATCTTAATGAGTATTAATAATATTATAAAGATGAAAGTTTGTGTTAGATGTTTGGATAATAATATGTTTGTTTAAGGCAGCCGGTGAAATTTCTGGCACAGAGGCATTCCATCTTAGGCCTCAAGGTAGGCAACGCATTTGATCTTATGGTTTCTTAATGGGGATCATAGGATTTCGTTGTCCATGGGCCGCAGTAACCACTTACCATCAGGTGAGGTGTGCGCTCGTTTGCCTATACCATTGGTTTAAAAACAACTCAATCACGCTAAAACGGCTCGACAGAATTTATATGAAAGTTGGCATACAGATAGTTTGTAACCTGGATTAAAACGTAGGCTACCTATTATCCTGGAAATCCCAGAAAATCCCGGAAACTAATAAGAGGGACCCCAGAAAAGGATATTGGAATGAAATCCCGGGAATCCCAGAAAATCCGAGCAATTCCTGGAAAAGGGCTTTGGAAATATAGTGTTAAATTCCCTGCAGACGAAGTCGGGGGTAAAACCTCGTACGTTATAATAGGGATGACGACAGGGTGAAGAAATCGAAATTCGAATTAGTCCGTCAGTCAGGTAACAAAAAAATATTGGACAAGTATTTTTTGTTTTATCAAATAACAAAGAATGACTAAGTTAAAACGCATTAAAGTTGGAGAGTGGGGGCTAACTACGTCACCGTTAGGTATAAATCGTACCTAACCGTGACGTCACGCGACATTTCAACTCAATATATCTCCGTATAAGTTTGATTACGTGAAAAAAGAAAAAATACGTGTCCAATACTTTTCAATAATCTTCCTGATAGACTAAGGAAAAAAAAGTTGTCGTCATCCCTATTGTGGTATTTAAGCATCTTCTCACTAGGTCTTAAAAATAAATACAATATACAAAAATATAAAACCGATTTTCTTCTTGTTTCAGATTGCGTCGTGTGAGAAAATGCAAACCACGCTCCGTCTCGTTTCTCGTTCGTTCACCGGCCGGCAGATGGCGCCGTTAACGGTGGTCGTTGATCAGTGTCGCTAACAGATGGCGTTGAGTGTTTTTATGGTGTAGTGTTGGTTTTATAAGTGTTAGTGTGCTTGTGAAATGCGAGACGGGTCCAAGCCCGGCCCCAGTGGTGCCTCGGGGCAAGGATTCGAGAAAGATGACGAAGGTAAGACTTTCTCTTTCATTCTTCTATACTCTATTCTATATCTTTACTAATAAGTCTTAAGAAGGAGTCGCGTCTGAAACTTGAAAATTAAAAGTAACTATCAAGTCGAGGGGACCTATATAAACGACATTGAACACAAAATAACGTTTTTTTTTTTTTTAATTTACTGTACGTACCTATGTCCGGATTTAACTAAAAAACTACTGGACGAATTGCAGTCAAAATTTTGCATGGGGATAGTTTATGACAATGGTCAACATATACGCTAATGCCGGAAAATGCATAGTTCCCGCGGGAATGCTATTAACGAATTCGACGCGGAAGAAATCGCGGGCAGAAGCCAGTTAATAATAACTCTGTTGAAGTCATAACATGAGTCTCTGCTTTTTATACCGTAAAACAGTATAGTTTCCGCGGGAATGTTTAACCGAATTCCATGTGGACGAAGTCGCGGTCAGAAATCATTAGACAATAACTCTAAATTGATCAATCAAAAATTCCCTGACGGAAAATTATAAAATATTTATTTATTTAAACTTCATTGCACATACAAAATGTATACAATTGGCGGACTTAATGCCTAAAGGCATTCTCTACCAGTCAACCATAAGACCAAACAGAAAGAAAAATGAGTAACATTATTATTTATAAGAAGAAATCAACGGTTTGACTACGGCCCCATGTTGGGCGCCACTTAATAATTTTTGGAAGTATTTACCTGCGGGAAACATACGTTCTTCAGGTATAAAAAGTAACCTCTATTCACCTATATGTTGAACCGAAAAATCGTTTTTCTGAATTCAGTATTGTTTGTATAGCCTCCTCTACTTAATCGCTTTTTCTTAAGATTTATTATTAGTATAGTTTAGATTTGGGTCACTTGATCTTTTTATGAAAGATTTTAAAATCTTAGAGCTCGTATCTCAATCTGGATTCTCTGAGGCAAATTATTATGAAATAAATGAGATATACAGAGTGCCCCGAAAATTTTACTCCAATGTTCAAAGAAACGAAACTTCAAAAATAGTTTCAACAGTATGTAAGTAAAACTTTGTCCTATCCAACTCAAGCGAGTTTAATAGCGAGTTTAATATTCTGAGACCATTAAAATCCAAACTGGACTAAACTGGAATGGTCCAGTTATGAAAATGCGAGAAATTTTCGTCGACCCATTTTAAGAACTGGGTAATAGATTCTTTCATAAAACGGCAACTTTGAAAATTCATATTTGTCGAAACGATAACAACTTTTTTTAACTTCTGTCGGAAAAAACAAGTTTGGCACTAAAGTATTATTAGTAGAGTAGGTACATAGTCATTTGCGAAATAAAATTTTAATTTACCACTTAGCTGTTCGGTAAATGAAACACATCGTGAGGGTTTCCTCACGCATCCGCAAAGTCCCTAATTCCAGGATGTGCGTGAAGTCACCAATCTGCACTGGACCCGCGTGGGGGATCCCAAAACATCTCGTGATGAGAGGAGGCCTGTGTCAAGCAGTGCGACGTAAATAGGCTATTGTGGTGGTGGAGTAATTTGTAGGTGTAGGTACAGACCGTCTGTACACTTACAAGTTACAGACGCCAGTGGTTGGTTGACGCATGACCCTCCCCTCCCCCCCGGACATACTCGCCGATGATCACTTGTTACGTGTTTTATCAGTGGCAGTGTTTGCCAGCTTGAATATGATTGTCTTGTGTCTAGGAGATTAGAATAATTATACCATTGAAAGTAACATCGTTCTATTTAATTAAACAATCACGCCACCTCGCTATCAGCCCTCTCATTGGCCGATATCTCTGCGCATTGCTCCGCGGTGTCCCTACCTAGTTCAAAGACATTATTTTCTTATATAACTTTGTACAATAAATGATCCGATGCCCCACTCTGAAGAGCGAGCTCAACGCGATCGTCGAGAGGATCAAGGGGGAGCTCGACGATCAAGCCGCAGAAGACTGGGAGCATCACATCGCTTCCATTGACGGGGACGTCCCCTCAATTCACCGCTTGTGCAAGCAGCTCGGGACAACGCCTACCACTACACAGCCACTCCTCGATGCCAACAGCCAGCCCAGGTACAAGGCGCAAGACAGGGCGGAGCTCTTCGCCGAATGCCTGGAGCAGCAGTTCCGGCCAAACCCATCGGCCGATGTGGAGCACACAGCAGCAGTCGAGAGACACCTGGAGAGTTTCCTCGCGAGCCCAGCCGAGACGGGAGAGGACCCAACCTTCTTTTCACCCGGCCAAGTCCAACGCACCATCCGGCGCCTCCACCCCAAGAAAGCCCCGGGCGCCGACCGCATCCCAAACGCGGCCCTCCGTCACCTGCCGCAGTGCTCCATCGCGGCGGTGACGCGGCTGTTTAATGGGATAATGCGCTCGGGCCACTTCCCGACCTGCTGGAAGACTGGCCGGGTCATTATGCTGCCGAAGGTTGGGAAGCCCAGGAACCGTCCGGGCAGCTACCGACCTATCACACTCCTCAGCTCACTCTCCAAGGTGTTCGAGCGTCTCCTGCTCGCTAAGCTTCAGCCCCACATCGAGCCCCGACCGGAGCAGTTTGGCTTCAGGGCCGAACATTCGACGACGCTGCAACTGTCCCGAGTCCTGCACTACATGGCCGTCTGCTACAACAAGAAGGAGTACACCGTGGCAACCCTTCTCGACATGGAGAAGGCCTTCGACAGGGTGTGGCACGAAGGCCTCCTCTTCAAGTTGTCGCAGACGCCAACACCGAAGACCATGGTCCGCATAATCGCCTCCTTTCTGCAAGATCGCAAGTTCGTGGTTGCGGTGGAGGATGCCGTCTCCTCAGAGAAGCCCATACAGGCCGGAGTCCCGCAAGGGAGCTGCCTGTCCCCAGCCTGCTACTCACTGTTCACCGACGACATCCCGGTCGTTGGCGATGTCCAGTTGGGCCTCTACGCTGACGACGCTGCCTTCTTCGTCGCCTCGTTCAAGCCTGAACACGCTGCGAAGAAGATGCAAGCCCAACTTGAAGCCCTGCCCAATTGGCTAGCCAAATGGAGGCTCTCAGTGAACATCGAGAAGACGCAGGCCCTGATCACAGGGATGACGAGCCTGCCGCCGCAACTCAAGCTATACGATAAGGAGATACCATGGTCTCACACAGTCAAGTACCTGGGTGTCACCATTGACAGAGGACTCACGATGCGTCATCAGGTGGACGAAACGGTGCGGCGAACGAAGACCGCGCGCGCCCTTCTACGTCCAGTCCTAGCCAGCAGTCTCCCCACCAGAACCAAACTGGGGATTTATAAAACCTACGTCAGGTCCAGACTGACGTACGCCGCCCCGGCCTGGTTCGCACTAGCGTCGGAAACGAGCAAGAAGAGGCTCCGTGCGCAGGAGTCCCAGTCCCTGCGCACCATCGGCGCTGCTCCACGCTATGTGCGAAACGCCCGAATCCAGCTGGACCTGAAATGGCAAGGACTGGACGCGTTCATCGGCAGCCTCGCGCGCAGGATGTTCGTCCGCGCCGACCACTCCTCGCATCCTCTACTGCAGGGGATTGCGCCTCTGCACGCCCGGCCACCTGACAGACGCACCCGAGCTCTACCGAGGGAGCTCGCACCGCCCCAAGAGCCCACCTGACATCCCAGGTACCCACAAAGCCGCAGAAAGGCCAACAATAGACTCCACCACGACGCAGAAGTCCAACATAAAGCCATGAAGGCATAGCCCCAGGACCAGTCCTATCTCAATAGGCTGCGGAAGAAACTGCTGTAGAGGGCCCCGCCCTGAACAGCCACCCAACACCACACGTGGTGTAATCTGAAGACTCAACTGGCTGGATTTCATATATCCGCATCGAGTTGTTTTACGTGGAAAATCTGCTCAACTCCGATTAGGTAGTCGCACCCTAGCCTACTTAAAAACTGTTTGAAAGAAAGATAGAAAACCATGTGTATTCGTGACAATTAAAACACATAATGAAAGCGAGGAACATAAAACGGTTCTATGGTTGGTCAGGAAATGGTCTTATCCTAGCGTAATGTTTCTCTTCTAACCTTGGCTCAGGCCCCGGCACAGATCTTGAGCGGTGAGCAAAAGTAGAAGGGTTTTACGACTGAAGGGCCAATAAGCGTGCGCACACGACAAAGCGCCCGCTGCGTCCCGCGCCCCTCTGCTGGTGAGACCTTATTTTCAACTTCACATCGAAGGCCACCGCTCGAGTTACTTTCCGTGCTTCATCCTGTAGTTTCCCTTCTAATCTTGGTTTTGTTTCCAGGTTCTCTCTCCGACGACAGCAGTTCCGAGGAGTTGATGTCACTGACTGCTCTGCTCCACTTCCCAGAAGAGGTCGCTCTTAGGCTCACGGACACGGAGTACCAGCTGTTTTACCAAGTAAGCTAACACAACTACCCTCAATTTTTAAGGATTTTGCTACCGCATATTTAGACTAGCGGCAGGCCCCATTCACTTCCTTTGGCTGCGTACCGAATCGCGCTCAAAGCGCTCACAGCACTGCACCTTGCACACTTTTTCCTCTTAGGAGTCGACTTTCAAGAAGAAAATGGATGCAAGGTGCTGTGAGCGCTCTGAGCGCGATTCCGAACGCAGCCTTTGTGTAGCGGTAAAAATAATGCAGTAGGTACTATTAAATATTCTGTGGCAATGCATTGATAAATCAGTCAGTCACCTTTGAGGTTTATATATTTTGACTAGCTTCTGCCCGCGGCTTCACCCGCGTGGAATTCGGTTATCGCGTTCCCGCGGGAACTTTGAGTTTTCCCGGGATGAAAAGTAGCCTATGTTATTCCCAGGATTCTAAACTATCTTCATACCAAATTTCATTTCCAGTCGTTTCGACGTTAAGGAAGGACTAACAAACAAACAAAAATAGGGATGACGACAACTTTTTTCCTTAGTATATCAGGAAGATTATTGAAAAGTATTGGACACGTATTTTTTCTTTTTTCACGTAATCAAACTTATACGGAGATATATTGAGTTGAAATGTCGCGTGACGTCACGGTTAGTTACGATTTATACCTAACGGTGGCGTAGTTAGCCCGCACTCTCCAACTTTAATGCGTTTTAACTTAGTCATTCTTTGTTAATTCGATAAAACAAAAAATACGTGTCTAATATTTTTTTATTACCTGACTGACGGACTAATTAGAATTTCGATTTCTTCACCTTGTCGTCATCCCTATTAATTTATAGTATTAGTATGGATATTGAAAACTGAGAACTTTTCGCTGAAAATCAGCGCTGTGGTTCCATACTGCAGCATATGCTGAAATGGCAGCCGACTGTATTGTATTGTATTATTGTTACTGTAATTTTTGTTTGTTTGTTTTTATAATGGTCGAATAAACGTTTTCTTTTCTTTTTTTTCTTTTCAATTGGCAACACTGTGTAAAGAGCACAGATAAAAAGAGAATAAGTATATCCCGGTGCGATCCCTTACACAACGGCAAGGTCGCATCGATCGACCGCCGTATTTAGAGAACAGGTTTATATTTAGGTAGAACACGTTTGTTCTTTAAGTTACGTAAATTTATGAAATACTTAAGGCGCCTGTAGCCGTCGATGACCTTGAGCGTTTTGAGCCCGATCCTCTCAATAATAACCGCGCCAAATACGCTAACGTAAATTACAACGATAGCAATGGTTAATTTCGCCCGCTGTCTTAAGTCTACCGTGGCCCAGCGGTCCAAATTCATCATGACGTACATGAGAGCGCAAGAGGGGCGCGGGTTCAAATCACCGCTTATAATAACTTTTTGTATATTTTTTTTATGAATTGAATACTTTTTTAATTAATTTACATGCTGAACATGGTACTAGTGATATTTAGATATTTTTAATGTTTATTCGAGTCAAAGTCGTAGTTTAAGAATATGCAATGCAATTAGGCATTATGCGTATGTAGGGTAAAACCCCGATAAATGACTACATTCATAATAAAGTTCAAACAGCAGGAAAACTGGCCTGTCTGGAAAAAGCGCATTGCCGGACGATTCTATTAGTACGAGTCCGGCAATCGCAATTGCGGCCGAGGTATATATAATGCTTTTCTCAAACAGCGAGAAAATACGGAAGGTCAGTCGGGGCAAGTGCGCCAGGATGGGGTAAGTGCGCCTAACATAAATGTATCGAAACCTATAAATATTACTCAACTAGTAGTTAGCTGTTTACAAGGCATACTACTACTACTACTACTACTACTACTACTACTACTACTACAGCCTATTTGCGTCCCACTGCTGGGCACAGGCCTCCTCTCATCACGAGAGGGTTTGGGCTATAGTCCCCACGCGGGCCCAGTGCGGATTGGGGACTTCACACACATCTTTGAATTACGGAATCGAACCCCCGACCCTCTGCATGGGAGGCGGTAGGTCGAACCACTAGGCCACCACGGTTTACAAGGCATAGGGCCGAATTAAATTTAGGCGCACTCACCCCACATCAGTATTTACTACTTCCATGATCGTGGATGATTTGGCCATGGAAGTTGTAATTATTACCTCCATGGATTTGTCAGTTTCGGGGTAAGTGCGCCTAACATAAATATATCGAAACCTATAAATATTACTCAACTAGTAGTTGGCTGTTTACAAGGCATAGGGGCGAAATAAATTTAGGCGCACTTACCCCACATCAGTATTTACTACTTCCATGACCGTGGATGATTTGGCCATGGAAGTTGTACTCATTACCTCCATGGATTTGTCAGTTTCTCTACAGAGGTGTCTCAAATAGCAAGCGAATTAAAAAAAAACACACACGACAATAATGTTTTTGCTGGCCAAGGCCGGCAATGGACAGCCTGGCGTCTTCTTTTTAGGGTTCCGAAGTCCACAAGGAACCCTTATAGTTTCGCCATGTCCGTCCGTCCGTCCGTCCGTCCGTCCGTCCGTCCGTCCGTCTGTCCGCACTATTGCTCGGAGATGCTTAGGTCTAGAGAGCTGTAATTTGGCATGAATATGCATATTAGTTACGCTGACAAAGTGGTACAATAAAATTTAGAATTTTTTTTTTTATAGGGTACCTCCCCTACTCGTAAAGCTTTTCTTGCGTACCCCATGGTGCGGCATATCGTTGAATAGGTCTTAAAAAAATATTGTGGGTTTGTTAAAACCATTTTTTGATTAAGTGATGCGTTTGTGAAATATTAAGCTTTAAAGTGCTATTTTTTGTTAGAGTCACGTGTCCCCCCCCCCCCCTGCCAGCTAAATGGTGGTAATTGGATGGCTGAAAAAATCACGGTTGTGGCATATATAACGTAGTTGAAAGGAAAACTATCAGAGCTAAGTAGGCTGTACAAACTTACGAGTAATAGTCGACCAACTTATAATGATGATTTTTCTCGAGCGGCAGGGGCGTCGGGCGGGCACGTCATACCACAGGCTAGCTAGATGCTAATAAGTCTTAGAAAGGTACTGTGGGCATCCTCAACTTCGGAACCCTATAATTTGCGCGTGGCCCGACACGCACTTGGCCGGTTTTTTTTTTAAAGTAACACGAACATTACCGAGCATGTTTGAGAAAAAGCTAGTTACTATAAAAACATCAATTCAGATTCCTTTTCTAAGTTGGTGGACGCGAATTGGTCCATAGGTGGACGCAATCTGGATTAAGTGGACGCAAACTGGGTAAATCGCCTAATTTGCCTATTTGTGTCGTTTTTTTGAAAACTACCAGATGTTTCGACCAAAACTATAAGTTATATTGAAAAGGACTATATAATCAATACATTACATCCGTTTTATAATCAAAATTTCAATTAGAACATTTTTATTTTCACCTTCAAACTTGCCAACTCCAGTAAGTGGACGCAAACAGGCGAAGCGACCCTACTTTTCAGCGACTTTCTTGAGGTAATAAGCGGTTCGCCCTTGTCGCTTTCGTATCAACTTTATAGAGCAGTGTGATCTTCTCCCCTTTTTATTACCCATTTTAACACTAGGTAACAATAACAATATTATAACAAGAACACTATTACGGAGTAACAAAACAAACTTAACAAATAAGTATCTATAACAACAATAAAATGCAAATCCTCGAGACAAATCACTCCACTCGACTTACTCTCTCGCTAGTTACTCACTCGCTATTCACTCATTTCCGAGTGCCGGCCGGCAGGCCGACCATGCTGTGTGTCCTCTGATCGAGTTCGGGATACCTACCTAGCTGGCAACAGCGCGCGCGACCGCGAGGTAAACAACACGAGTGCCGAAACTCGCAACGTCGCCTTGTTCTCAACCACAACTTTCTGTTTAATGCAATGAAGTTATAGAAAAATAACACTACTTCAAATCCAATATAAAAGTCAAATTTATGAAACGAACTTTTATCCTTCTTTCTTTAGTAATCACGATAGTTTAGATATTTTTAAATCAATAAATAAAAATATTTAAAAATATAAAAAACGCCGCATAATTCAACAAAACGCCTACCATAAGAAGCGCAGCAAATGTGTGTTGTGATACTTGTGATTATACACTAAGGAACACATAGGTTTTTCGTCTAAAAGCTATTTATCATATAAGTTAGAAGGTAAAGCCCTAGATAAAATTCTGAAAAGTACTTGCAAAAAATTTGGCAACGTAGATTTTTTCCTAAGCGGAAATAAATGGTTACATATAGGAGGATTAAGGATTTCTTAAATGACATCCATAGTACAAATCATTACATATAAGACGATATAAAATACCAGAAACACTAATTGACTATATTTGTGTTCCATATTCGTAAACTTTGCAGATGACAACTTGTTACAATTATAGAAAAATGGTTACAAAAACACCTCGAATTTGCATTTTTGCCTCACTACTCACCTTAAGAATTAGGACACCGATCGATTCGATTCTCTCGAGAAAAACCTTCTAAGCGCTTAGTGCCGGTTGATTCGAGTACAGTTGACGGACTCCTGGTCGTTAAATATGGCCGCCGAGCTGTCATTCCATACAGAAACGTCATTTTATCCCATAGTAAAATATTTGACGTTAACGTTAACTTTAACGAACGGTTTGAATCAACCCTTACTGTTGCCAGATTAACTATAGTGACTCTACTGTACCTAGTATAGAATGTTCAAAGTTGGTTCATAGTTAGACATGTAATATCGTTTTGGTCACAGAATATTGAATAGTACTACATACAGAATGGACATGGAATCACCCGCCTGAATCTAGCCGGTGCGCAACTCGCGACCAACTCGCCCTTACCGTCATTTGTTTCATCCGGAGATGGAGAGTGAATCGTTGCCCCGCGTACCGGTACACACACATTTACAAGTGTACAGACACCCACGCACACAGACGTCCTCGCACGCACACAGACGTCCTCGCACGCAAACATTGACATTCCATTTGAATTGTGTTCGAAATGGTGCTTTTATAGGCCCTGTCCGCCGTGTGCTTTGGTTGCAACTGTAATGTGTACTAAGTGTGAAGAGGTAACAGACAGAGTTACTTTCACATTTATAATAGGAATGACGACAGGGTGAAGAAATCGAAATTCTAATTAGTCCGTCAGTCAGGTAATAAAAAAATATTAGACACGTATTTTTTTGTTTTATCAAATTAACAAAGAATGAGTAAGTTAAAACGCATTAGAGTTGGAGAGTGGGTGCTAACTACGTCACCGTTAGGCATAAATCGTACCTAACCGTGACGTCACGCGACATTTCAACTCGATAAATCTCCGTATAAGTTTGATTACGTGAAAAAAGGAAAAATACGTGTCCAATACTTTTCAATAATCTTCCTGATAGACTAAGGAAAAAAAAGTTGTCGTCTCCCCTATATTAGTATGGATATATACGCATGATAATCTGCCCCGATGCCATGTACTGTAATCAAGAAAATCCCCGATGTAACTTATTTTCTTATTATAAGAAAAAAGAAACATCCCTTTTTAGAATAAACATCCCCCCAGGCACAATCGAAATTCAGTAGACTACTGCTCATTGTTGAGGAATATTCTTTTTCATTAATTCTAAGTATACCTATTTTTATTTTACGAATGAAAAGACGACTAGCTTTTTTGGTCTTATTTTTTTAACCTAAGGCCACTGTAGACGTCCGGCGTCTTCACCGGACAACGGTCCGAGTTTTGAACCGCATTAGCGGTGGTGTATTATATATCCATACTAATATTATAAATGCGAAAGTAACTCTGTCTGCCTGCCTGTCTTTCTGTCTGTCTGTTACCTCTTCACGCTTCCACCGCTAGACCGATTGAGATGAAATTTGGCACGGAGATAGTTGGGGTCCTGGGAAAGGACATAGGCTATCCCGGAAAAGTGCATAGTTTCCGCGGGAGCGCGATAACCGAATTCCACGCGGGCGAAGTCGCGGGCAGAAGCTTGTGGTCTATAAATGAATGTGTGTAAATGCCCCCAATCCGCACTGGGCCCGCGTGGGGACTATAGCCCAAACCCTCTCGTGATGAGAGGAGGCCTGTGCCCAGCAGTGGGACGCAAATATAGGCTACTAGCTTCTGCCCGCGACTTCGCCCGCGTGGAACTCGGTTATCACGCTCCCGCGGGAACTATGCGCTTTTCCGGGATAAAAAGTAGCCTATATATGTCCTTAACCGGGACCTCAAATCACCATGCCAAATTTCATCTCAATCGGTCCAGCGGTTGAAGCGCGAAGAGGCAACGGACAGACAGACAGAGTTATTTTCGCATTTATAATATTAGTGTGGATTTTTGAAGAAAATAGGTTTAAACATTATCCACTTACTAATCGTCATTTTCTATCGGGGGTTTTAAATTTCAAATTAATAGTCTTCGCTAATATACTTAAAGGGTTGTTTCAAAGTTGTTCTAAGCATTTTTTTCTAGTATTACCGTAGGCCTCCAACAAGAAAGATGGAGTGACGACCTTGTAAAGGTCGCGGGAACGCGGTGGATGCGAGTGGCACAGGAGCGGTCTGAGTGGCGCGCCTTGGGGGAGGCCTATGCCCAGCAGTGGACGTCTATCGTCTGAAATGATGATGAATAAAATCTTGTTTTCTATCGGAATGTTTTAGGTGTATAATGCTTTGATCTGCTACCCGTTTAAAACCGGGGCGAGTCGCCAGTTCTTAGTAAAATATCTATTTACATAAATGGCGTCTAATAACATTTCGGGCAGGACATTCCGTCGTGTTGTTTTATTAAAATTGTTAAGACTCTGATTGTCTGCAAAGCTGTCTGGGAATGTTGCGAATTGTAAATTGTATTTGTATACACCTTCTTCTAGTTACGTATTATAATATGAGTATGTATAAGTACTAAAAAAACCGGTCAAGTGCGAGTTGGACTCGCGCACCGTGGGTTCTGGACAAACTTGAAGGATGATGCAAATTTCCTATTACTATTAGTACTAGCTTTCCCCGAAACTTCGTATGCGCAGAAATATTAAAATGAAAAATCCCGTTTTTTTTTTCGTTTTCGTGGGAATTTCGGGAAATCCTCTCTTAGTGCTCCCCTGCGTTCCCTAAAGAACCTGCATGCTACGACCGGTAGTTTCGGCTCTGCGTTGATCGATCTGTCAGTCAGTCAGTGTCTTGTTTTATATTATATAGAAGACTAGCTTCTGCCCGCGACTTCGCCCGCGTGGAATTCGGTTATCGTGTTCCCGCGGGAACTATGCGTTTTTCCGGGGTAAAAAGCCTATATCCTTTCCCGGGATCCCAACTATCTCCATGCCAAATTTCATCTCATTCGGTTCAGCGGATGAAGCGTGAAGAGGTAACAGACAGACAGACAGAGTTATTTTCGCAACAGATAAGGGATGCCTATGACGAAGTTATAAGGGTTCCGTATTTCAGCCATTTGGCTACGGAACCCTAAATAGGTCTCACAGCGTCCCTAATACTCGTCCTGCAAATTTTCAGGACCCGGAGGGTCCAACAAATTGAACGTTTGACCACACACGGGAGGTTATTGCCTCAAATTGGTCCGCCAATAGTTATTTGTTATGCAAGGCTGCAAAGTTGTTGTTTGCTGTGAGTGCGTGATTGAGACCCGAGTGAACGAAGGATTCTATGGTTCAAATATAGAATCCTGAGTGTAACGAGGGTTTCAAGGCACGAGTCAGCAAACGACTTTGCTGCTGAGCGCAACACAAATTTTTTCACCTCACGCGCGATTTTTCGGGAAGAAGACTTAGTTCGGCGTCACGTACAATTTGTGCTAACTCTGGAGGAGTTAATTCGTATCTTCATCGCTAGAATCGCTCATATTTTCTTTATTACTTCGTATAGGTATTCTAAATTACAAAACCAACAATCTAAAACTTTTTTTTTTTAATGTTTTTTTTTGTGATTTGGAACGCAACCTCCGGGGTTGCGTTCCAAATCACTCCTACTCGTACTTCAAGATTCAATTATTCATTGAATACAGTTAAAATATACACATATTTAAGTATTTTTGTAATAAAACATAGTCAAATAATGAAATACATCTGAAACGGTGTATTATTAATATAATTTTATTAATGATGATATTAAGTAAATTGAACCTTTATTTTAATAAAACTCTCACGACGAATTGCGTTTCAGAACGTATCGTTGTTTTTTTATTGTGACAGTGGCGTCATGCGTCGTTCTAATTTCAAAAACACTTTCCACGCTAGCGGATAAAATCAACTTTTGCGCTCGGATATCAAGCTGCAAAACGACCACTTTCGAGCCAGTGAGGTGAAAAAGATTTATCGCGTCTAAACTCTAAACTTGCCCAGATTGTTTGCCGTGGAGTTTTCTCATTTTGCCTCACTTGGTTGAGGGCATTTTTAGAAGCGAGATGAAGCAATTTTCTTTAGGTACCCCGCTTTTTTTTTTACTTAATCAAATTCCTTGGAGACTGACGAGCAGTTCGTGGTGGCTTAGTGGTTTGATCTACCGCCTCTTATGCAGAGGGTTGCCAGTTCGAAAGTCTCTGAGTATTATTAATAACTAACTTCTGCCCGCGACTTCGTCCGCGTGGAATTCGTTAATAGCATTCCCGCGGGAACTATGCATTTTTCCGGGATAAAAGTAGCCCATATGTTGACCAGTGTCATAAACTACCCCCGTGCCAAATTTTGTTGCAATCCGTCTGGGAGTTTTCGAGTTAAATCCGGACATACATACATCCATACAGACAATTTTTATAAAAATCGTTATTTTGTTTTCAGTATCGTTTAGGTACGGCTATTTAGGTTAGGTATTTTTTTAATTTATAACAAAATTTAAAAAAAAGTTTGCAAACCGTCCAGTAGTTTTCGAGTTAAATCCGGACATACATACATACATACACACATACATACACAGACATGGAGACAATTTTCCTAAAAATCGTTATTTTGCGTTCAGTATGGTTTATGTAGTCCCCTCCACTTGATAATTTCTGTTAATTTTCAAGTTGGTAACTTGTTTCTTATATTGTATACAATCCAAAGATATACATAAATTATATTGCTCGTCTCAACAACTCTTTAGAATCTAATTTCCGCATCGTACGTTCAACTGTGTAGTATATTCGCTGTTTTTATTCATCGTCTTTTTTTCGTTATTGAATAAATTCCCGCCCGAACAAAACTCCTCAAATGTTTTCATGTTTTATTATTTCCGCCTATAGGATTATGAAAACGAAATATTACATTTCCCTCATTCTTAACCGCGACTTCGTATACAATTTTATATGACAAGGTAAACACTCCAATCTCCTACACACTGAAGTAAGACATAAATTTTCATTGAAAAATAGCGTCTTCATTAAGGCGCGTGGTAAGGTGAAATACCACATTTTAGTCGCGTTTAAAGGCCTAAAACTAAAAATTGGCCCAAGATAGAGGTCTCGAAAAATATATATATGAAGAATTGATATGTCCTCTTTAATCTGAGCTGCGGAAATTGCGATACGTCCAGGTCGTCTTTGCAAAAAAAATACATCAAGTAAGGCATTTTCAACCTTTTAAATCGCTACTGCTCTATATCTACACCATGATTTTAGACGGGCTGTCCAGAAAATGAAATTTCATTCAGCTTTTCATAATCTGAGCTGTGGATATTGTAATATAATCATTACTTTGGTCAAAAACCGTAAATAACTACCATTTCCGTCATAAAAGTTGCGGTGGGTACGTGCGCGGATGATGCTTCTGCACGTACCCACCGCAACTTTTTAAAAGTCCATATCAATTCTCAAATGTATTTTTTCGAGACCTATATTTCGGCCTAACTTTTAGTTTGATATCTTTACACGTGCCCAAAGTGGGTTTTTCACCTTACTACGCACCTTAAAGGGGTCTGACAGTCAGCGCCTTTCCTTCAAGGCTCGCAGGCTCTGTAACTGAGATAATTTTACTTCTGCCTTCTTGTGTAATATCTGTTATTATTAGTATTTTCCTGCATGTTAGTTTTATTTTCGATTTAAGGTGAGCCATGTACTATTTTTTGGAGAATAAAGAGTTCATCTATCTATCTCCATCTATCTAAGTCAAATAATGGACAGGCCATCTATGATCCATTCTTATATTATAAATGCGAAAGTAACTGTCTGTCAATCTGTTACTATTACCTCTCCAATCTTATACCGTTACTTAGTGAAGTGATATTTCAAGTCCCGGGGAAGGACAAAGGCTACTTTTTATCCCGCGGAAACGCGATAACCGAATTCCACGACGGCGAAGTCGCGAGCAGAAGCTTGTGATTTCCTTGAAGCGATAAGAACACTTTATTGAAGTCACCTGAAATATCAAACAAAAACCGGCCATGTGCGTGTCGGGCCACGCGCAAAGTATAGGGTTCCGAAGTTGACGATGCCCACAGTACCTTTCTGAGACTTATTAGCATCTAGCTAGCCTGTGGTATGACGTGCCCGCCCGACGCCCCTGCCGCTCGAGAAAAATCATTGGTTTTTTTATCATTTCATAAGTTGGTCGACTATGACTCGTAAGTTTGTACAGCCTACTTAGCTGTGATAGTTTTCCTTTCAACTACGTTATATATGCCACAACCGTGATTTTTTTCAGCCATCTAAATACCACCATTTAGCTGGCAGGGGGGGGACACGTGACTCTAACAAAAAATAGCACTTTAAAGCTTAATATTTCACAAACGCATCACTTAATCAAAAAATGGTTTTAACAAACCTATAATGTTTTTTTAAGACCTATCCAACGATATGCCGCAACATGGGGTACGCAAGAAAAAAAAATACATCCCCACTTTACGAGTAGGGGAGCTACCCTATAAAAAAAAATATTTCAAAATTTTATTGTACCACTTTGTCAACGTAACTAATATTTATATTCATGCCAAATTACAGCTTTCTAGAACTAAGCATCTCCGAGCAATAGTGCGGACAGACGGACGGACGGACGGACGGACGGACGGACGGACGGACATGGCGAAACTATAAGGGTTCCTTGTGGACTTCGGAACCCTAAAAAACACTATGCACCCACAAAACTAGAACAGACACACAGATACTCAGACAAATAACACTAATAACAATCTAATCTATCATGATTACTAAAGAAAGAAGGAGAAAAGTTCATTTCATAAATTTGACTTTTACCTTGGACTAGCTATTCCCCGCAGCAACTTCGTATGCGCTGAAATATTAAAATATAAAATCCCGTTTTTTTCCGTTCCCGTTCGAATTTTGCAAAATCCTTAGTGCTCCCCTACGTCCCCTAAGGAACCTAGCTGCATGCCAAATTTGAGCTCTCTACGACCAGTAGTTTCGGCTCTGCGTTGATCGATCAGTCAGTCAGTCAGTTTCTTTGTTTTATATATATATAGATAGATTTGAAGTCGTGTTATTTTTTATAGCTTTGCATCATACAGAAAGTTACGGTTGTATTCAATTATCAAAGTATTCAATTAATTGACGGCCGGATTGGTCCAGTTGGTAGTGACCCTGCTTTCTGTTCCGATGGTCGCGGGTTCGAGTCCCGCTCGGGGCAAACTTTGTGTGATGAACACGAATGTTTGTACTCGAGTCATGGATGTATAGCATTTATATATGTATGTATTTCTCTATATAAGTATTATATCGTTGTCTAGCACCCATAGTACAAGCTTTGCTTAGTTTGGGGCTAGGTCAATATGTGTGAAATGTCCCAAGAAATTTATTTATTTATTTATTTAATTTAAAAAAATGCAAAAACTTACTTAGCGGTGATTTGAACCCGCGTCCCTTATGCGCTTTCATGTAGGTACATTATGATGAATTTGAACCCGAAGGGTTTGAGTCAAAGGAATGAATCCCTGTCATCAGATGATATCATTTATTTAAACAGCTTCTCTAGAGTTTAATTTTTTAATTTCCGTTCAGCGACATTTGATATACCTAATCCCTGTGCTTTTGATTACACGCAGATTACGCTTTTAGATAGCTTCTAATGAAATGAGAATAAAGTTAAATTTTCACACATTTGCCAGTAATGTAAAATGGAGATTGGAGATAAGCGCCCGAGTAGAAGCGAGGGTGCTAACTTTCGAATGTGTTAATCCATCATGATCATGTCAGCCGGAGCCATAAACTCACGCCTGTCTTCCGTTGGGGTGGGCAGAAACCACAGAACGTCACCTGCTTCTATTCAAGCATACTCCCTTTCTTCCTCCACATACCATCCACTCTTTTCATACAAAATATTTTTTTTGATGAACTTTCGTCCCACCATCGAAAAAAATGGGGGTTCGAATCTGACTAGCACCTCTGAGTTTACTTATGTGTGAAATTCAATTTGAATTCACCACTGAGCTTTTTTGGTGAAGGAAAACATCGTGAGGAAACCTGCACGCATCAGCGAAGTAATTCAAGGATGTGTGTGAAGTCCCCAATCCACACCCGCGGAGACTATAGCCCAAACCTTCTAGTGATGAGAGGATTGTGCCCAACAGTGGGACGCAAATAGGCTGTTATGGTGATACGTACAATTTTAAATTTAATTTAATTTAGTTAATGCTACAAGTCACATCATCTCAAATAGAAAGCCATTTTGCTTAATAACGGAATACTTTTTATCGTATTAGGGCCATACATACCTACGTCATGAAATTACTCGAACAAGAAAATTCGGTAATGATCTTCCAAATGATTTTGGCTGTTTTTATATTTATAGACTTCAAAACAATGTACAAAGGGAAAGTTCTCTTTTGCTATGTTTTCTTTTTCGGTGCTTGTTGGGTAAATCAGCTCTTCGTCGCTTATCGCCCGTTTTAGAGAATTATTTTTAGCCGAATATTCGAAGTTGGTCGCATTGTTTCCAAATTTAGATTATGTAAATTGATTACATAAGAGAGTGAGGGAACACTTCAAAATTTATTAGCAGCTTTTGTAATTTTCCCAACAATTTCGAAGACTATAGGTACAGATTCATAAATAAATAAATACAAATATTAATATGTTAAATTCATTATATGTATATTTTTCTATTGTCTGTGTGGTTTTCCGTGATCTCACCAAATGGTCCTAGCGGAAGACCAGCGCTGGCCTCAATGCCAGCACATGCTGAGCTAGGACCATTTCGTGAAATCACACGCAAATGTTATTGTTTTCTTCGATTTTATTGTTATTTATGTTATGTCGTGTGTTTTGTACCGAATAAATGTTTCTTCTTCTTCTTCTATTCATTTTAGTACCTCTATAGGTACCTACCTACCTACCTAGTAAGCAAGTCGTAATAACTAAATGACACCGTATGAGTAAAATTGTAAACAATTTATTGCTTCAATCCATATCCTGTAACCATATCCATACTAATATTATAAATGCGAAAGTAACTCTGTTTGTCTGTCTGTCTGTCTGTTACCTCTTCACGCTTCAACCGCTGGACAGATTTGGATGAAATTTGGCATGGAGATAGTTTGGGTCCCGGGAAAGGACATAGGCTACTTTTTGTCCCGGAAAAGCGCATAGTTCCACGCGAGCGAAGTCGCGGCCAGAAGCTAGTAATCTTATATTTTGTTAAAAATTAGACCCGTCTTTGACTTTTTTTTTGATGCTACAAATTTGAGATTTCGCCATTTTATGTTTGAAATAGTACTAGATTGAATGCTGCTCAATAACATATATTTTTTTCAAAACTAAAATCCGTTTACCTTTTGAATAAAATCCGATCTCAAAACGCCTAATTTCGGGAGTATCCCTAAATTCCGCCTTAAACTTATTCCCAGCAGTGGAACTCTATACAAGCTATATTATAATGAAGAATCTAAAACAAATAATATCCGGGGCATCCTTCCGCCGTTTTCCTCTTACATTAAATTAGCTCTCCCCCAAGGGACCTTGCTCTAACTTGTGAGGGGAATAAAAGGGAAAATGGAGGTCCAATTCTTGTAATCGACACACGTAATTATTTATTTCTAAATTAGAAAGGTAGCCTTTCTCTGGTATAATTTTGTCGGAGAGGGGAAAAATAGGACATTACAGACCTAGGGCGGCGAATTCGTTGATGTCCCAGATCGTAGGTGTTTGTAAATCTGGGGCTTTACGAATTATCGCCCGTGGTACGTCTAAAGTTTTCGTCTTGCCTTGGCCAGGAAGTGAGATTTTCTCTCGTAGCGGGTAGAAAATCCCGCTTTACGGCCAAGGGTGACGTCAAACTGGATGTTTCTGGAACACGCCACGTTGAAGGTTTTTTTCACGTGAAATGTCTTTAAATTCAGAATAACAAATACGGGTACCAACCAAGTCAGAAAAGTTAAATGTCAAAGGACTATGACGAAAAGCTCTGTATCGTCTTACCTTAATGACTAAAAAACTGTTAGAGTTAGAATAGTACATTTTGATGCAAGTGCGAAAACTTTGTCATTTTATCGTGAGTCCCTAGTTATGTTGGCGCAAGCGAAAGCGAGCGTTAACACTAGGGACGAGTGAAAATGTCAATTTCGCACGTATCAAACGACATTTTTTCAGTACATTTGTAAAAAAATATTATAAATTCAAAATTCAATCATTTATTCAGCAAATAGGCCACATAGGAGCACTTTTACACGTCAAAAAAGAATTTACCAGCGCTTCCTAGACCCATTGCTTGAGAAGAAGCGCCGCAAAAAAACTCAAGCTGAGCAACTGTATCTCTTCTACAGGTCTCAATTATCAACCGATTTTCGTGCAATTTTATGACCCAGTTTCTAAGTAAGGAGGAAGTATCTCGCGTATATTTAAAATATCGATCAGCCACTCGCTACTCTTATCTTCGTACAGCCTTGTAATGGTCATCATCATCATCATCATTTCAGCCGAAAGACGTCCACTGCTGGACATAGGCCTCCCCAAAGGCTCGCCACTCCGACCGGTCCTATGCTACTTGCTTCCACCGGTTTCCCGCGACCTTTACGAGGTCGTCGCTCCATCTTGTTGGAGGCCTACCGACAGCTCGTCTCCCAGTTCGCGGACGCCACTCGAGAACTTTCCGGCCCCATCGGCCATCAGTCCTGCGAGCAATGTGCCCCGCCCACTGTCACTTAAGGTTCTCAATTCTTCGGGCTATGTCGCTGCGGATATCCTCATTTCTGATTCTATCACGCAGAGAAACCCCGAGCATAGCCCTCTCCATTGCCCTCTGAGTGACTTTGAGCCTTCTTATGAGACCCATCGTGAGCGCCCACGTCTCGGAGCCATAAGTCATCACTGGCAACACACACTGGTCGAAGACTTTCGACTTGAGACACTGCGGTAATTTGGACGAAAAGACACTGCGAAGCTTTCCGAACGCTGCCCACCTGATACCTGATACCTGGGACAAACAGTCCAGTTAGGTAGGTCCAACTTCGAGAAAGAGGTCAGTCGTCGAATCCGACTCGGTTGGGCTTGTAATGGTAATCGTATGCGAATTTCAGTCGACTAATATTGCGAATAATTACTACCTACTCCAAAATTTTAAACGTACTTATCGAAGTGACTCGCCTATTTTAATCAAAATCTATTATAAAGCGTCCGTCCGTAATCCGCTTTGGATCATTAATACAAAAAAAAACCGCCTAGAAACTCCGACAGACTGCGATATCAATGTCAAGTTCACTATATTATGATTATCATTTCTTTGGGTCGGTTCACTTGACACCGACTTCGCAGTCTGTCGGAGTTTGAAGGCGGTTTTTATTTTTTATTTAAAAAATTTTTTCGGCTACTGTTTCCAAACGTTACTATAGAAATACATAAGTAACTCTGAAGTCTTCGAAATTGACACCGAAATCATCTACAAAAAAGTTCCCCCATTTTCTCATGGAACCCATCATCAGAACTGAACCAAATTAATATGGGACCAATTCGGAGAACCACCTTTCGATTTAAAAAAGAACCATCGAAATCGGTGCACAATTGGCGGAGTAATCGCGGAACATACATACAAAAAAATTAAATAAAAAAACATACAGACGAATTGAGAACCTCCTCCTTTTTTTGAAGTCGGGTAACAAATATAAAACATAATCTACTACAGACATAAACTCACGCCTGTTTTCCGTTGGAGTAGGCAGAAACCGCTACCTGCTTCTATACATGCATAACTCCTTCGCCTCTCTCTTCTTGCAAACTCATCCGTTTCAAGCTTTCGAGTACTTTTCATTTGGCGCTCCTCAGTAGGTACTGTGACAAGAAACTGGGGGCTCGTCAGATGGTAGTGCGAGGTACTCCTTGAAGTTAAATAAAAAAGGAATTATATTGATTACTTTATATTGTTTTTAAAATGGGGCCTTTACATGGACACGTTGCTACAACGAGCTTCAGACTACTACTAGACGTTCCAGAATGGCTTTCTTTTTTAATATTCAAATAATCAGTAATTCCAGAACGTTTACAAACCTAGAATCCTAACGAGTGAGTATACTAACTCTACAGTACCTATTATCACCAATCTATAGGTCGTTAACTTAGTGCCCGATCGTGCTTGAGGTGCGACAGACGTTGGTGGCGGGACGACAGTGGGGGCAGCGAGGGTTGCGGGGAAACAAAACGCGTGCATTGCACTTTTAATACTGGCCATTGATAAAAATCAGTCAAAAGCTATAGTAGTTTCATCTCACGACTACGGGTGAGCCATGGTAGTGTGAGTGGATGCACATTGCACATATACGGTCTCGCTGTCTTTCCGCTTCACACGCGTCACCACTACAACCATGGCTCACGCGCAGTCATGAGATGAAACTACTGTACCTACGTATTTTATCCCGGAAAAACGCATAGTTCCCGCGGGAACGCGACAACCGAATTCCACGCGGGCGAAGTCGCGGGCAGAAGCTAGTATCTATATAAACTGTTAAAGTGTCCAGATGTGACCGATTTGCTGAACAAATCATTGAATCTCGAATTCAAGGGGACAACAGAACACGTTAGTCACAAAACCACGTCCAAATTGTAGGTATTTCGTGAGATATAAATGAAAAATCGTAAAGAAAAACGTGGCCCCATCCGCAGTTGACGGCATAAAAGCTTATTTGTGTTGTGTACGACGTCAGCGGAGTACATTTTATTATTTTATTGTTACGTGGGAAGATGGGGTGGAATTTATTTATTTATTTAATGTCTAACGTCTCACATTAATGCCACCCGGTCACAAGCCGGCGCTGCTGCTGGCCAGGCCCAGAGCCTCAAGCGCCGAAACGAAAGTATTCATGCATAATGCATGAATATGAGTTTGCGGCTCTCGCGGTTGAGACTCTGGGTCCCTGGTCGGCAGACATGAAAGCTTTCATGAGGATGTTGTCGGCCCACTTGATCGACAAAACCGGCGACTCAAGGGCTGGCGCTTACCTCTCGCAAAGGATTTCTTTAACAATCCAGAGAGGTAACGCCGCCAGCGTTATGGGCACCATGCCGCAAAATGAAATTTTGGAAGGGGTGTTTTTTCTATAGTTATTTTTAGTTCTAGTTTTAAATTTTATTTTTAATTCAATTATTTTATTTTTAAGTCGCCGAATTTGTATGTGAATCAGTTTTAATAAACATTTTATTTTCTTTATTTCACAAAATCTACAGCACTTATGATATATACATGTTTATCTTATAGTTGGACCCTACTGCCAATAACAGATTTTCATTATTTAGGCTTACCATTAATAGGAGTGAACTTTATTGAGTGAACGAACAGTAAAAAACTATTTCAACCAAAACGAGTCGAGAACTGACAGAATTATAATATAATATAACCAAATAAGAAGTAGTTAACAAGCAAAATAAACTGGAAAATACTTTAACGGTTGCGTATAAAGCATGCGCGCGCGTGAGTGTGTGAATATGTGCATGCATGTATGTGTGTCTGTGTATGTGTGTGTGTGTGTATGTATGATAAATACATGAAACGTATAAAAACATAGAATTAAGTTCAATGTGTAACCGTGTTACTGACTACTTATATATCCCTCAGATTCAAACAAATCGCGTGTTTAAAGATATAGGTTTGCTACAGGTGAACAAATCCACATCCTGAAAACGATCATTATAAATTTTTTGTAGCCGGGATACAACACTGTTTTGGGCATAATTCGTGTGTAGGGACTGAGTATAGAACAGTGTTATTATTATAGAATACTAGCTTTTCCCCGCAACTTCGTATGCGCAGAAATATTAAATAGTAAAATCCCAATTTTTCCCGTTCCCGTGGGAATTTTGCAAAATCCTTTCTTAGCGGATGCCTACGTCATAACATCTACCTGCATGCCAAATTTCAGCCCGATCCGTCCAGTGGTTTGGGCTGTGCGTTGATAGATCACTGTATCAGTCAGTCAGTCAGTCACCTTTGGGTTTTATACATTTAGATTATAAATAAAAAGAATGTATTGTGTCCCTGCTGACCTATTTAAATACTAAGCTATGCTAGCTATAAATGTATGTATACTGGGTGGGTTAAAACCATTTGACAATATTTGAGTTCAAAATGCACGCACTTTTTCTGAATCCGACGTTGTATTATAATAAACGTTCAATTTACTTAATATCATCATTAATAAAATTATATTAATAATGCACCGTTTCAGATGTATTTCATTATTTCACTATGTTTTATCACAAAAGTACTTAAATATGTGTATATTTTACCTGTATTCAATGAATAATTGAATCTTGAAGTACGAGTAGGAGTGCGCAACGCAACCTCCGAAAAAAAAACATTAAAAAAAAATTAAAAAAAGTTTTAGATTGCTGGTTTTATAATTAAGAATACCTATACGAAGTAATAAAGAAAATATGAGCGATTCTAGCGATGAAGATTCGAATTTAACTCCTCCAGAGTTCGCACAAACTGTACGTGACGCCGAACTAAGTCTTCTTCCCGAAAAATCGCGCGTGAGGTGAAAAATTTTGTGTTGCGCTCAGCAGCAAAGTCGTTTGCTGTCTCGTGCCTTGAAACCCTCGTTACACTCAGGATTCTATATTTGAACCACTCGCTTCGCTCGTGGTTCAACCCTAGAATCCTTCGTTCACTCGGGTCTCAGTCACGCACTCACAGCAAACAACAACTTTGCAGCCTTGCATAACAAATAACTATTTTCTTATTGCTCAATATTAACCAAGTTATAAGCTGTTAAAGAAAAAAATACTATGACGGTGTGACGTCAACATATATGAGTTCAATAATTTATTGTTCTTTTTGCCATGTCGAAAAAAAAATTAAATCGTAAAAATATGCTTAGAAATCGATAGCCGATACTGTGGGTCTATTATCTATCACGGTTCATGAAACACACAGCCTGGTGACAGACAAAAACGACAAAAAAAAGTCACGTTAGTTTTATATGAGCCTCCTTAAATATTTATTCTATTCTGTTTTTTAATATTTGTTGTTATAGCGGCAACAGAAATACATCATCCGTGACAATTTCAACTGTCTAACTATCGCGGTTCATGAGATACAGTCTTCTTAGATATACTGCATTGAACCCATTGCTCTCCTGGTTGCGAGTTAGAATAAGAGTCAAATAAGTCAAAGCTATCGTTCTCCTCTTCATCATTTTCTCCCTGCAGAACTCTTCTCTTTGCAGAATTTTCCCATCTTTTCCTCCTTTTATATTTGCTTTAGTTCGTTTCCACTTTCCTTTTCCTTTTTGTTTGTAACTACCTATTTCTACCTATTTCTACTTTTTTTTCGGCTAGCCTGTTCTTCAGCTTTCGCTTTCTTTCCTGGGGGCGCTTTCTATCAGTAAGAACGGCACTTTTCCTGTTCTTTGTAAACTCTCATCCTGAAAACAATATAAAAAATATTTATAATTACATGGGGATAGCAGTACCTTAGACGGTGTTCATTCTGTCGCGGCACAATGAACCCCCGGCTAGAGGCCCTTTTAACCCCGTTAGTAACGTAATAACCTTCAAATGAAATATTAAAAACGTATTTAACACAGCGTTGTATTACATTAGCCTTACGATTCTTCAATAAATTGTCGAGACTTTATTGAAAACGCTCAATACGAAAGCTTTAAAATACAATAAATAGACCAAAATATACAACCACGAAAATATTTACTTACGTGACATCGGCACGGCACGTGGCAGGGAGCTACTCTTACCGCGGCGCTGACGCAACTAAATTGGCCGCCGATTGTGCGCCTGGGTAAAGCAGTTCTCAACGCAATAACAGAATGTATCTATCTTTTTTCTTCTCTGAGTAAATCGCATTGGCACTACCTACCCCCGGCACTTTGAACCCCGCCCTCCCCTACCTTCGAATGGTTTTGACCCACCCAGTATACTTAATAATAAATCCCACCAAAAACAATGCAATGTAAAAGTAAAACCAAGACGAGTGCCTATACGTATCTCTTCTATACTAAAAATAGATATAAGATCCTATGGAGAGCCAATCTGTGTCGTTCAAAAAGTTAAAACGTGGGGCCTGGCCGTTTTAGATTTAGATATTAATAAAATCGAAAGTATAATAGCTATTCGTTTGAAACTAGGCATGTTTGATATGCACTCTCTTGTGATCATATCCTGAAAATTTGGACTTTCGGCTCGCCATCTAGCTTCAAGTAGCGGAGCAACTGCTAAACGGTCGGGTAATCGGGGTTCAGCCACTGGACGCTAGATGTCGATCTAGTGTTAACCCGGGTTTCGGAGATAGTATAGACTCTGCCACTCTTCTTGTATCATATCTCTATAATCCGGACCGAATCAAAGACGATCGGGTTAACCTTTTTGAAAAAGGTCAAAAAGTCAGAACGACATTTTTCAATTCCGTAGATTTCATTTCCAATGTGCTCGATAGTCGCGTGAGGAAATCTGTGTTTCTTTTTTTTTTTGGCAGAAATCTAACTACGCTTGTTTGTCAACAGGTACCCCCAATAGACTACCTCCGTCAAGTCACCCTCGACCTGGGAGGGGAGGGGGCGTTAGGCGCGGCGGGGGAGCGGCCCGTGATCGACCGCGCGCCGCCGACGCGTGCGCACCAGGCCGCGCGCACCGTGCGCGCACTCATACGCAGGTTCAACGAGGTGAGACGCAATAGTATATAATAGGGATGACGACAACTTTTTCCTTAGTCTATCAGGAAGATTATTGAAAAGTATTGGACACGTATTTTTTTTTTCACGTAATCAAACTTACACGGAGAAATATTGAGTTCAAATGTCGCGTGACGTCACGGTTAGGCACGATTTATACCTAACGGTGACGTAGTTAGCCCCCACTCTCCAACTTTAATGCGTTTTAACTTAGTCATTCTTTGTTAATTTGATAAAACAAAAAATACGTATCTAATATTTTTTTATTACCTGACTGACGGACTAATTAGAATTTCGACTTCTTCACCCTGTCGTCATCCCTATACTATCACAGTATATGTATGTATAACGACGGGGCCTAGTGGTTCGACCTACCGCCTCTCATGCAGAGGGTCGGGGGTTCGATTCCGGCTCGCACCTCTAAGTTTACTTAGGTGCGAAATTCAATTTGAATTTACTACTGGGCTTTTCGGTGAACCATCGTGAGGTCCGGCAAGGACCGGAACACTACAGTACGATCACTTTGGCGGCAGGTTAGTGGGTAAGATAGTGGTACCAACCCGGACGGACTTAGCACGACGAAAAAGTTATAACATCGAGATCTCTATATACCGCCTTGGATTTTTTTTTGGGTATGAAAAATAGCTTACGTCCTATTCTCAGACCTACTGAACATACACTCCAAATATCATAAGAATCGGTTGAGCCGTTTCGGAGGAGTTTGGTTACAAACACTGTGACACGAGAATTTTATGTATTAGATGTAACCAACTTTTCTTAAGAGATAGGTAGGTATGCAACGTTTCATTAAGTTAGGCCTTTAATCTCAGATAGCGAAGGGCTCCCAAAAATAACTTATTTTAATATGCCTTCGAGGGGCAAAATGTTCGTTGTTGAAGTTGAAATTTAGCGAATTACGCCATCATCTTATCAAGTATCTACTTGTGAAGCCGTGGTGGCCTAGTGGTTCGACCTAACGCCTCTCATGCAGAGGGTCGGGGGTTCGATTCCGGCTCGCACCTCTAAGTTCACTTATGTGCGAAATTCAATTTGAATTTACCACTGAGCTTTTCGGTGAAGGAAAACATCGTGAGGAAAATCTGCGAAGTAGTTCAAAGATGTGTATGAAGTCCCCAATCCGTATTCCGGACTACAGCCCAACCCTCTCGTGATGAGGGGAGGCCTGTGCCCAGCAGTGGGACGCAAATAGGCTGAAGTAGAAGTATCTACTTTGAGGGGCAACATAAATTAACAGAATCTCGCGGCAATTAGATGCTTGGGTGGCTCTAGGGAAGGGCAGATTAATTTCTTATCGATTGTCTGTTGCAGGTTTTTATTTAAAAAAATATCGAAAAGCTTTGGGTAAGTTTGTATGAAGAAAAATGTCTTTGTTACGAAATTTAATACTCTAAAGTGCATCGAAGCAGAGATATTTACAATTGTAGCGGTTTTTATAACTCTTCAATTTCTTAACAAAATCATGTTTATTCTACGTGTGCTTGCCCAAAAAAAATGACAACACTTTCATCAAATACCCTTTAAATTTGAGTCCAACCTTAAGTTCACATTCACATATTTGAACTTTAACCTGAATCACATAATTTTAATAGTACTTACTATATACAGAATGGCCACGGTATCACTCGCCTGAATCTAGCCGGCGCGCAACTCGCGCCCAACTCGCCCTCACCGTCATCTGAGAGAATGAAATTGAAACAGAGTGAATCATTGGCCCGCGTACTGGTACACACACATTTGCAACTGTACAGACGTCCTCGCATGCATGCAGACGTCCTCGCACACTAACATTGACACTATGACATTAACATTGACACTCGCACAATAACATTGACACTTCATTCTTTTATAGACCGTGTCCGCCGTGTCCCTGAAGCGTCTAATTTCATTTTAATGATAGTACAAAACTGCTATACGATAAAAATATAAAAGTCAAATGCCGTATTACGTAGATGCCTACGTCACGCTTAAACCGCTAAAATAATTCCTAATTCAGATCCTGAGAATGGCATAATAGGATATTTTTATCCTGAATAACATCGCCCTGTGAATCGAGCAATCCATATCCATACTAATATTATAAATGCGAAAGTAACTCTGTCTGTCTGTCTTTCTGTTACATCTTCACGCTTCAACCGCTGGATCGATTGAGGTGAAATCTGGCATGGAGATAGTTGGGGTTCTTGAGAAAGGACATAGGCTACTTTTCATCCCGGAAAAACGCGTAGTTCCCGCGGGAGCGCGATAACCGAATTCCACGCGGGCGAAGTCGCGGGCAGAAGCTAGTTCTCTATACAGTATTGTTTCAGCAGTCGTCGACCCATTTAGAGTCACCTTTGTACCACCTTGGAAGGAACGGTTTTAATTGTAGGTACCTACAGGAAAAAAATAGTTATTAGCTGCTACTATTCTTCTCTCCTAAATCTTCCTTGGACTTCAAAAAATATTTCGAACTGATTCTCGAGATTCATGCTTAATCACGCATTTAGCGATTAATTAATGAAGATAGCATGTATATACATAGATTTGTTTAGTATATCCACTGTCCATATCAATAGAAAACATGACAACAGTAAAAAAGATAAGTCACAAATTAAACACGAAGCGAGAAAAATAAGTGTCGAAAAAATAAAACGAAAAATTTCCCATCCCTTAAAGCCGCGTCAAATAAAATAGGCTTGCGTTATTTTTACACCCCATTTAAAATACGGTTAAAATGCCGTTAAATTTCATCGACTTTTCCCTTTCTTATTCGATGACTCCCCTCTGCGACATAGCCCAGATACAACAGACTGTTTAAATAAAACTGCGTTTTTGGTCTAAATTTAAAATTTACAACCGAATGATTACTTAAATCAAAAATTTTTAGGTTTTTATACAAATACAATACAAATACAATCATTTATTCAGCAAATTGGCCACATAGGGGCACTTTTACACGTCAGAAGAAGAATTTACCAGCGCTTCCTAGACCCATTGCTTGAGAAGAAGCACCGCAACAAACTCAAGCAGAAGGCCTTTTTTCAAAATTTACAAAATTTACATTACATGTATAAAATATACATATTTCATATTTCGTATTTCTTTATTACATATAGGTACGTACTAATATTACACTGAAGGGATGTATAGTCCCTAACTTAAACTTAAGGCTTCACTGCCACTTCTTTTTACGAACTTTCGCCAGGTGCCACATCTGTCATTAAAGGAACATTGCAACGCACATGTGCGTTCAAAGCACTGCGGGAAAGTCAGCAAAACGCATATATGCGTCGGTGGCAGTGAATGCGTTAAATCTAAGATCTTAGAGATGTATGGTCTCCAAGGGTCCAGAAATAAAATTATTATGGAGATGGCCTCCATTGTCAAATAAATATAAATTCCATGGATGTCGACAGTCTCAAAATGTCAATAAATAATGAAATACATCATGTATAAAAATACATTATGGAAACAATACAATACAATTGAACACAACACATTCCAGGAATAGTACAGACAATGTAATTACACAAAAGGTATGGCATACAGCAGGCGGTCTTATCGCTTAATAGCGATCTCTTCCAGTCAACCTTTGGATGGTGGAGATGAAGAAAAACAAACAAGGTTGGTAGGCGGTGCTCTGTACTAAAATGTGCAGAAGAAACAAACACAAAATGTACTTACTTATTAGATCCCACTGCTGGGCAAAGGCCTCCCCTCCTCTCCTCCACTCCTCTCTGTTCTCTCACAAAATGTAAATTGATATATATATATATATATATCTTTGGCACGCTCTGTAGCCTAAACGCCTTAATGGATTTTAGCTTGTGAGGTATCGTTAGATTCGTCTTGTTTGCCAGAGTGACACTGGGTATATCAAATCTGACTGCATACAGAGCAGCCAGGTCTTTTTAATTTTATTCAAAAATCGAGCGTTTTTTGGTCCACTGTTCGAGCTCGTCCCGCCGTCACGCAACTCGCCACGTGCCCGCGGTGATTAAACAACAGCACGGGAAATATGTCCAGGGAACGTTTATCCGAGAAATCCGATCCGATACGGTTTTAGTTAGAAAAACCGACCAAGAGCGAGTCGGACTCGCTTATGGATGAAACCGTGGTGGCCCAGTGATTCGACCTACCGCCTCTAATGCAGAGGGTCGGGGGTTCGATTCCAGTTCGCACCTTTAAGTTTACTTATGTGCGAAATTCAATTTGAATTTACCACTGAGCTTTTCGGTGAAGGAAAACATCGTGAGGAAACCTGCACGCATCTGCGAAGTAATTCAAATATGTGTGCGAAGTCCCCAATCCGTGCTGGGCCCGCGTGGGGACTATAGCCGAAATCCTCTCGTGATGTGAGGAGGCCTGTGCCCAGCAGTGGGACGCAAATAGGCTGTAGTAGTAGGGTATTCTACGGGTCTATTCAAATCAAAACAAATTATTTATTAAGCAAATAGGGCACTTTTATACGTCAGAAATGAATTTTTCTGACGTGTAAATCTAATGAACATACACTCCAAATTTCATAAGAATCGGTCAAGCCGTTTCGGAGGAGTTTGGTTACAAACACTGTGACACGAGAATTTTATATATTAGAGATAGTATCATCAGGTACGCAAATTCAAAGTCTACTCTAGGTAATGGCTAGTGAAAAATACGCGTTCAATTTTTTCAAACTAATTTTACTTGCTTACAATCAACTTACAATTTACATATCTGTTTCGAGCACCTAAGTACCTACTCTTAATTTATCCTTTCTTATTTGTGAATAAAACGGATTATTAAAGCCGTCGGCGAAGTTAGATAGAATATTTGTAACGCTGTAATATCAAATTAACTTCGCAGTTTTGATGTCCACGTCTTAAATACGATTTTTAGTGCCTTTGAAATAACCTTCTGCTATAGCCTAGTAAGTAGGCGTTTTATAGCTACGGCCAAACCGCAATCCACCCACCTTTGATTCGAGGTTGCCGTAGTGGAAAATTCAAGGGGATCGAAAGAATTTATTATTGAACGCAAACAAATGTAAAGCTTTCCAGTTTTTATTGTCACTGTTTACTATTTATTAGGGTATTTTAGACAAATTGAGCAAGTAAACAAATGATTAGGGATGGAGTAAACATTTCTCACCTCACTATGTCGAAAAGAGTCTCTTTGCCCTTCGATCATCGAAAATAAAATAGTAAACGTCAACCTATTTCGATGATTCTTTTTTTCATTCGAAAGGTTCAGTTTTGATTATAGGATCTTAGAGAAAAATATGCTAAGGGTACACACTCTTCAAAACTATTATCACGTAGTACCTACGTACATAGTAGAGATCTTCTACTATCTAAAGTCCCGCGCCTTCACATTTCAAAACGCTTCATTTATACCTAACGGTGACGTAGTTAGCCCCCACTCTCCAACTTTAATGCGTTTTAACTTAGTCATTCTTTGTTAATTTGATAAAACAAAAAATACGTTACGCTAATTAGAATTTCGATTTCTTCACCCTGTTGTCATCCCTATGCACTAATCTACACGCAACAGAATTCGGGTCACTTAATATGGAAAATTCTATACAAAGTGTAGTCCCAAACGTGTCTCATTGCCTTATACCACGCGGCGGGGCTTATAAAAGCATGATTTCGAACACAATTCTAATGAAGTGTCAATATTTGCGTGCGAGGACGTCTGTACACTTGTAAATGTGTGTGTACCACTACTTGGGCCAACGATTCTCTATCCATCTCCGGATGAAACAAATGACGGTAAGGGCGAGTTGGGCGCGAGTTGCGCGCCGGCTAGATTCTAGCGGGTGATTACGTGGCCGTTCTGTACGTAGTACTATTAAACATTTTATGACTATATACAAACATTTCGTTTATAGAATATAGCATTTCGGAATAATCCGAATAAACTTTCCGGGTAACAGATTACCGGGTGATACGGTTATGCCCGGGGGCGTCATATCTCCAACTTCCTATTTGCATTTTATTATTATATCTTAGGATTACACGCTAGGTTTAGTCCCTTCGTATAGTGAAAGGATATGCGTTAGGTTTTATACGCTGTATGTGGGGTCCGGTCTGTTCATGCTTGCAAGGACTTTTAAAAATAATCATGAGCTTTAAATATATGACTAAGTCAAACATTTTAAGCGAGAGACCTCATCATATTTTTTAATCCTTGGAATGAAATTATAAAAATGACAATGTATACCCTTTGTAATAGAAATAATTAGTTTAGAAACTTTTTGAATGTGATTAACGATTTAGACATAAGTTGACGTATACTGTAGGTACATAGATAATATTAATATTAAGGACACTATTGAATTGGGAATTTCCTGTAATGATAGTGCTTACTAAATAAATAAATAAATAAATAAATAAATAAATAAATAAATAAATGTTCTTATTGACATGTGTTAATGAACTCTTTTATACATGATGTATTTCATTATTTATTGACATTTTGAGACTGTCGACATCTATGGAATTTATATTTATTTGACGATGGAGGCCATCTCCATAATTTTTTTATATATTATTTTTTTCTGGACCCTTGGAGACTATACATCTCTAAGATCTTAGATTTAAGTTTAAGTTAGGGACTATACATCCCTTCAATGTAATTTTAGTACGTACCTATATGTATATTTTATACATGTAATGTAAATTTTGTAAGTTTTGAAAAAAGGCCTTCTGCTTGAGTTCGTTGCGGCGCTTCTTCTCAAGCAATGGGTCTAGGAAGCGCTGGTAAATTCTTTTTCTGACGTGTAAAAGAGCCGCTATGTGGCCAATTTGCTGAATAAATGATTGAATCGAATTGAATTGAATTGAATATATATAATACAATACAAATACTCTTAATTGAACACCACACAATAGAGGGAAAAAGTACAGAACAAAAAGATCAGGATAACATGCTGCTAGGTATACAGCAGGCGGTCTTACTGCTAATAGAGCGATCTCTCCCAGACAATCTTTGGGTAGTGGATATCAAGTATAAGAGATAAGTTGGTAGGCGGTGCTCGTAATGACCAGTCATTTAGCGTTTTATAATAATGCGCTTAATTGGCAACATTGCTACTCGTAGGAGTCGTTTTGCTAGTGGTTGGGCCTGGTGCTAGGTCCGTCCGGGGAGGTACCACCGTCTTTCCCCGCTAACCTGCCGCCAAATAGCAGGCCTCGCACTGGTTGTGTTCCGGTAGGGAGTTAAGGCAGCCGGTGAAATTTCTGGCACAGAGGCATTCCATCTTAGGCCTCAGGGTAGGCAACGCATTCGAGATCTATGGTTTCTTAATGGGGGATCATAGGAGTGTCCATGGGCCGCAGTGACCACTCACCATCAGGTAGGCTGTGCGCTCGTTTGCCTATACCACAGGTATAAAAAAACTGTAAAAATACTTTTCATTTTCGCGTTTCCGCGGGAACTAAGCGTCTTTTTCGGTATAAAAAGTAGCCCATGTCCTTTCATTGTACTCCAACTATATCCATACCCAATTTCATCTAATGCCGTCCAGCTGTTTAAGCGTGAAGAAGTAGACAGACATACATACAGATCTACTTTTGCATTTATGATATTAGTATGCATTACAGTGTTATTTTGGGTCTGTTCTATAAAAGTTTGTCTTGCGTAGATCAGCATTAGACGTACTCAAAGGGGTGGGTCACTCGGGGAATAAACCCTTATAACATACAGATCCCACTAAACCATAGATGCGGGTGTTGAAAACCGTTATCACGATGATTTTGCATCATTTTTCGCAATACCTATTTTTCTCATAATAGTAGTTTATGCAACTGTTACACAATAAGTGGCCTCTTATTATGAACTCACCTGACGGTTCGTTTCATAAAACCACACTCATGATTTAAGACATAACAGTTACATAAAGTTATTTATTGTAATTAACGTGTTTTTATGTATACATCTAGTAGATAGAGTAGCCATTCAGATATAACTGAGCAGACAACGGTTATTAAAAATATCTGACCATGCACTCTTACGTCTTGACAATAAGATCGTGTTCAGATGTTTATGATCACTTTGTTCGGTCAGATACATCTAATGGCGTATGTACGTGCATAAAATAATAATTATGAAGTAAAAAAAACGATAGCATTCGACATCAGAAAAGAGCTCATCATTTTTAAACCACTGTAACAATTTTCTTAAAATATAGCAAAGAATACTCTCGATGAACTCAGATATCAAATAAAACAAAACTTATTAAAATCGGTTTATCCGTTGCGAAGTTACGAAGCCATAATACTGACACACAACATTAAATTTTAACCAAACTGATTAATTATCACTTCTCTATTTTGTTCGATTAAATTTTTCACTTTTTGCTACGTCGTAGCACTGCGTAAGCTCTACGAGGCGTAGAGCTCCACGCTCGTAGCAATGTCTACGAACTTCAATTTCCTAACGCTATTTACCTACGTTACGACTTAGGCCCGGTTCCTATATCCACGAAATGCCTCGTTTTGCCTACGGACGGTTGATTTTTGACATTTGTTCCATAGAGAATCTGTCAAATTTTAACCGTCCGTAGGCAAAACGAGGCGTTGTTTGGATATAGGAACCGGGCGTTAGTGAATTTACTCTCATTATTTTCATACACACTTTTTATGTATTGTTTCAGCGGTTTAAATCTGTAAAGATTAGACAAACAGACAGATTAGCTTTTTTTTATTAAATTTAAAATTACCGTATCTATACTTAACTAACCTAACCTTACAATAAACTATACACTATAATTTTATTACATAAGTGGACCTCCTAGACGGTTTGACCTTTTCAGTGACAGTTACGGACTTGACCCTTTTGGCAGCAGTTATTTTGAGGGCCAAGTTTTTTACGGTGTAAGCATTGTGCCGACCTAGTTCACAGTCTCATACAAACTTCAAACTCAATGGTTAGTTCAGCGAATAGGATGACGACAGGGTGAAAAAATCAAAATTCTAATTAGTCCGTCAGTCAGGTAATAAAAAAATATTAGACACGTATTTTTTGTTTTATCAAATTAACAAAGAATGACTAAGTTAAAACGCATTAAAGTTGCAGAGTGGGGGCTAACTACGTCACCGTTAGGTATACCTAAATCGTACCTAACCGTGACGTCATGCGACATTTCAACTCAATATATCTCCGTGTAGGTTTGATTACGTGAAACAAGAAAAAATGCGTGTCCAATACTTTCAATAATCTTCCTGATATAGACTAAGGAAAAAAAAGTTGTCGTCATCCCTATTGCGTATTGGAAACTTAACACACATCCTTGAATGAGGACCTCAGTACTGAGTGGAGCCACTGTCGTATGTGGTTGGCTGTCGATGTCAAAGTTTGACATTACACACAATAATGGGTGCGTTCCGAATCGCGCTCACAGCGCTTTGAGCGCTTTTCGGGACACTTTGTGAGCGCGCTCACAGTGCTCAGGAAATTGATGATGTCATCGATGACGTCATCGATCGACGCTCACGGTGCTCATGCTGCGGGGCATGGGCGCTGTGAGCGCAAACGTCAGAGTGACATTTGACTATACATTTGATAGGACATGATTCCCTTATTTAAAAAAAAATGACAGTTAGTAGAGTTGGCGCCGTGAGCGTGCTTATGATCGTTCCGAATCAAAAACGCGCTCACACGGTCGTGAGCGTGACAATCGATTCGGGACACTTATGAGCGTTGTGAACGCTGTGAGCGCTTTGAGCGCAAAACGGAACGCACCCAATGTTAACATCACTGTGACATTAAATTTAAAGTTTCGAACACATCAGTGTTGCCAATTTACAGTATAATCACTTTAAGTCCACTCCATTTCCTCGGGTTTAGTAAATAGGTACCTAAGTAACACTTTATTGTACCTATAGAATAAAAACACACAAATACAATTTTCAATACAGAGAAGAGACACATGTACAAAGGTACGAGCTTATCCTTAGAAGGAATTTCTTCCAGCTAACCAGCTTCTTTTCGCTTTTAGATCAGCAATTCGGATTTAGTTGTAACTTTACTAGTCAGAGGGTAACCCTAGAGCTTTAATCTAAATTCCTTGAATAACTTCCAAACTTTTTAGTACGTAGCATTCTAAGTTCTGAGATGACTCCAACGTCTTTGTTGTTTTCGAGTTATTAATAAACTTTACAAATTGCAAACGAGAAAATTAGAAAAAAGTTTCCTTCAATTAAAAATTTAAATCCCTTTAACTCTAAATTCTGACGCCATTAATAAATAAATATCTTGGGACAACTAAGCAACGTTTGTACCATGGGTGCTAGACAACGATATATAAATACTTATATAGAGAAATACATCTAATATATTAAACTCTCATGTCACATTGTTTGTAACCAAACTCCTCCGAAACGGCTCGACCGATTCTTATGAAATTTGGAGTGTATATTCAGTAGGTCTGAGAATAGGACGTAAGCTATTTTTCATACCCAAATTCTAAGGCGGTACGAAGTCCTCGGCCTCTTCCACCTACCGCCTTTCATGCAGAGGGTCGGGGGTTCGATTCCGGCTCGCACCACTAAGTTTACTTATATGCGAAATTCAATTCGAATTTACCACTGAGCTTTTCGGTGAAGGAATACATCGTGAGGAAACCTGCACGCATCTGCGAAGTAATTCAAAGATGTGTATGAAGTCCCCAATCCACACTGGGCCCGCGTGGGGACTATAGCCCAAACCCTCTCGTGGTGAGAGGAGGTCTGTGCCCAGCAGTGCGACGCAAATGGCTGTAGTAATAAATAAAGTGGCTAAATGCGTTACCAACCTGACTACTAAGATTAAATACCTTTACTGATCATTTAACTGGGCATACTTTTTAGGGTTCTGTACCCTAAGGGTAAAACGGGACCCTAAGACTTCGCTGTCCCTCTGTCTGTCTGTCTGTCACCAGGATGTATCTCATGAAGAGTGATAGTTAGACAGTCGAAATTTTCACAGATGATGTATTTCTGTTGCCGCTATAACAATAAATAATAAAAACAGAATAAAATAAATATTTAAGGGGGCTCCAATACAATATATATGATTTTTTGCCGTTTTTATAGATTTTAGGGATCGTAGGATTTCGGTGTCCATGGGCCGCAGTGACCACTAACCATCAGGTGGGCTGTGCGCTCGTTTGCCTATACCATGGTATAAAAAAATGAAAAAAAAACACTAGTCGATGCCCGCGACCTTCGTCCCGCGTAGACTTCGAATTTGCGTACCCGATGATACTATACATATAGACAGTTATAGTTATAGAAGTATTGAAAAATGGTTTGACCCGTGGAAAACACTTTCCCGTGGAAATATCGGGATAATAAGTATCCTATGTTATTGCCCGGGTCTCAAACTATCTCCATACCAAATTTCATCGAAATCGGTCCACTCGTTGCGACGTGGAGTAAGGACAAACAAACAAAGACATTTTCAGATTTATAATATTAGTATGAATAGTACGGAAACCTTCGTGCGCGAGACCTTCTCGCTCTTGGCCGGTTTTTAAAAACCCGAGAGAGTTCATCCCAAATTGTTGTTTCACGTCCGACCTATCTTTTATTAAAAACATTAGGTACCCTCTGCGACGCCAGTCGGCCAAAAGCTATTTGTTCTACCCTTATCTCGCGCAGCGACAGTGTCTAAGGTAAACCACGCTCACCTAAAAAAATATTCCGACTTGAACAGAAGAAGATTGTGTGAAACACCTACGCAAACCGAGAATTCCAAAGATAACTGAGATTCTTGTAAAGGTAAAATTTAACTACTTAGCACCGGAAAGACGTATTGCTGCTGCGAGCATCTTATACGACCATCTTACCACAGAATATTTAATAGTACTACATACAGAATGGCCACGGAATCAACCGCCTGAATCTAGCCGGCGCGCAACTCGCGCCAAACTCGCCCTTTGTTTCATACGGAGATGGAGAGTGGATCACACACACATATTGTACAGTGTGTACAGACGTCCACGCACGCAAACATTGACACTTCATTCGAATTGTGTTCGAAATCGTACTTTTATAGGCCGTGTCCGCCGTGTGCCGGAACATAACAGTGCGAACACTGCTATTTGGCGAGATTTTACCCATATTTTGTCCCATTTTAATTCAATATGCATAACATTTTGAAAAACTTGCCTTATGCTACTTTTTTAGAAGTGACCGCTTAGCATCCGATGGGACAACTGTCTTTTTTTCCCGAGTGTACCAGAAGGAGTTTAAGATGTATGTATTACGTATGTCCTTGGGGAGTGTAAGGAAGCATTAAGAGACAATTTATCGAATTTCCTCGGGAATGGAAAAAAATAGCACAAATACACGTTGAGTGTAAAGTAGTAGATTATATGACTAGGGAGCAAAATAGTATATTTTACCGCAGGTGACGGATTGAATTCAGAGCGAAGCGAAAGATCCTTGAGCTAGCGAGGGATTCAAGCGACGTCCCCAAGGTGTAAATATTTTTGCTACCGTGTTTGTACACTCTTCTTGTCGCTCATTCCATAAAAAAGCCAGTAGCAGCAGGGAGCAAAATCGTACTTTACTCCCTGTTAGTGGAGCAGAAATGGAGAGGGTGCAAAATCGCATTTTGCTCCCTCAAAACGGGTAACAAAATACTCTCTAAAATGGGAGGCGTGAAAAAACTAATTACTGCCCGACCTCGCGACCTCCAGTGAAATTATAACGTCTCTACATTTGTCTCCAGGTTTCGGGGTGGGTGACGGAGCTGGTGCTGTCCCAGGCTCCTGAGGACCGGAAGGCGGCTCTGGCCTGCGTGCTGCGAGTGGCGCTCACCTGCTGGAACATTGGCAACTTCAACGGCGCCATGGAGATCGTCGCCGGATTGAAGTAAGTCCTTCGTTTACTATTGAGTCAGTCAGAGGCCAAACCCAACTGCAGATCATGCTGCGGACGCACCCATTGAATCATTGAATTAGGGCTGCCAGATTGTATTTAGCAGACATCGCACAAATTTGCGTCATTGCTCGCAATAATGTGGACATGACTCCAAAATTAATCAAAATGTTAATCAATTAATTAAAGCTTGGCAAGTGCCTATTTGGACCTGATTTATATTTTTGATGTAAAAAGAAATAGACTGACTGCAGAAAATTTGGGAAAAATACTGATTATTTTCTTTAAAAAATCTATACTCTAACAAACTTTTGTATTTATTGACTAGGAATTAAAATTTAAGTCAAGTAAGAAATTGATTAAATTACTACATATTTGATTAATTTTGGAGTCATGTCCACATTATTGCGAGCAATGACCCAAATTTGTCCGATCTCTGATAATTAGATACAAAAACTGTATAATTAGGTGCAATCGTATCCTGGACACTCATGTATAATGGGATATCTACATAGAACCTTAATGAATCAACGTTGGTAAGTTCACGTCATTAATATAATATAATATAATATCCTGGGATATATCACACAATAATCAATATTGTGTATGTGAAGGATTTTTATGCAGTATTTTATCCTCTTATGCAATTTTGTATAATTATCAGAAACATATTTCTGAATAATTTCAAAATTTCTACTGGCAGCCCTGCATTGAATTATTATATGTTATTTATTATACACACGATAAGTAGCCTATACGTTGACCGGGGTTATAAACTACCCTCATACCAAATTTGGTTGCAATCCGACCAGTAGTTTTCGAGTTACATCCAGACATACATACATACATACAGACATTTTTTTCTAAAAGTCGTTTTTTGTGTTCAGTATCGTTTATATAGTCCCCTCAACTTGATATTTTCTTTTCCCTTTCAAGTTTCAGACGCGACTTCTTCTACAGACTTATTATTAGTATAGTATATAAGGTGCTAACAAATTAGTCACGTATATTTTACAGTTGATAGTACTCAGCTCTCGAAGTACTTTTAAGTATGAAACATCATTGGTTTTGTTATGTTTTTTTGGAGAAAAATAGGAAACAAATTTGCTACGTTAAAACACCCTGTTTAAGAACCTGCCGTTTTCCCGCCGAATTTTAATTTTTTTAAATGTAATTAATTTATTATCTCTTAAAATATCCTTTACTAATTTGTTAGCACATTGTATAGTATGTATAGAATGAGAATGAGAATGAGAATTATTTATTTCAAAATTCCACATATGTTATCTTAAAACTAATTACAAATTTTACCTTATTCTTAATTACTTAACATACGGAAAATTTTGAAAAAGGTATCCTCTCAGCTTTGGTCGAAAAACGCCTAGACGTTCCGACGCTGGTTTTCAGAGGACCCAGTGTGAGTGTGTACGTGTGGGTGTCCTTGTGAGTGTAGGTTAGATGTGATGGTAAATAGGTATGAATGACTGTATGTGTATCGTAGGATTTGAAGCTAGAGTAACCAGATAGATTTTATAATATAAAACAGACATAAATATATACATATATAAATTCTATATCAAGCAGGATAAAGTACAGTCGGCAGGGGTTTCTTTCGGCCTTCAGCTGTGCCTTTAGTCTGTAGGCCGGCGGAAACTACTTGCTGACGCTACTTTCTATCTACGGAAGCCGAAGACTTGCAGAAGCACCGAGAAGAATCAAGAAGTTTACAACGAAATTGAATTTGTGTTATTTTTCAACAATGTTGCTAGTCATTAGAGTTGCTGTGGATGCATATTTTTGTATTTTACACTTCGGATATCCATACTTAATACTCCATATAGCTGCCTAGGCTCGAGCTATCAGTTTGTGGCCTTCGGGGTGGAGACTCTGGGGTCATGGGGCAAAGGGGCGCCGGGGCTCCACAGGGAGCTAGGGAAGCGCTTGAGGGAGGCAACGGGAGACCCTCGCGCCGGCAGCTTTCTCGCGCAAAGACTGGCTATTGCCATACAGCGAGGGAATGCTGCCTGCGTGATGGGAACCCTGCCGAAAGGCCCTAATTTAGGTTTTTAGGTTATTTTTTAGCTTTATTTTTTCTTATTTCTGTAAATTTAAATGATATTTGTATTTTATTTTTAATGTTTTAACTTGTTTTTTTCTGAATAAACTATACTTACTCCACACTTGGTATTATAAATTTGAAAGTGTGTTTGTTTGTTTCTTTGTCATTTCTTCACGTCGCAAGTACTGGACCGATTGGGATGAAATTCGGTATGGAGATAATTTGAGACCCTGGAATCATCATCATCATCATCATCATCATCATTTCAGCCGAAAGACGTCCACTGCTGGACATAGGCCTCCCCCAAGGCTCGCCACTCAGACCGGTCCTGTGCTACTTGCTTCCACCGGTTTCCCGCAACCTTCACGAGGTCGTCGCTCCATCTTGTTGGAGGCCTACCGACAGCTCGTCTCCCGGTTCGCGGGCGCCACTCGAGAACTTTCCGGCCCCATCGGCCATCAGTCCTGCGAGCAATGTGCCCCGCCCACTGCCACTTAAGGCTCGCAATTCTTCGGGCTATGACGGTGACCCTAGTTCTACTGCGGATATCCTCATTTCTGATTCTATCACGCAGAGAAACCCCGAGCATAGCCCTCTCCATTGCCCTCTGAGTGACCCTGGAATAACATAGGTTACTTTATCCAGATATTTCCACGGGAACGGGTTTTATACGGGGCAAACCAGTTTTTTTAATACGACTATAACCATCTATATGTATAGTATCATAATCTACGCGGAACGGAGTCGCAAGCAATAGCTAGTATTGCATAAAATCGACTTTTCTACAATTTCCCATGAATTTCTCAATTTTCTTTACAATATTGATGTACCCTGCTTCCTGGAGCGTCGCCGCAATGTTATTGAATATATTATGAGATAAACGCGAGGAAACCTGCGCCCCCGACCTTCTATGTCGTACTAATCTCGATAATATATGCGTTAGCAACAAACAGTGGGGCTGGCAGGGCGCCTGCCAAGTCTGGGCATAATGTTATAAAATAGTGTATAGAGAGAATAGGTTGATGCGGATTGTGCATGTGACGATGACAGATGAAATTCATATCACGAAGATTTTGTGAATAGATACATGTAGAGATAGATTAAAAAAGGGTGGATGGATTGTGTCAGACGACATAAAAAAGAAGAAACATTTCTTCGATCTAAAACACAAAACATAAAATTACAACAATAATTATGCATATGAAAGGTTAGCTCGGTGTACGGTATGACGGTATTCACATACGAGTTTATTAATACGTGAGCATTTTAGAACCTTAATGACAACTGAGTAAGGTAAAAAAGTGTGTATATATTGGCGTAATCTACTGTAGAAGATGATGATGATGCTGCTATTTGTAGACCAGAGCAAACCAGATGAATCATAATGGGAATTGGGGATTTCATTTCAATATTCAGATAATATGTCTTATTCAGTACCACGTATAATCTATACCATAGGTATAGATTATACACTAAACTTTAACGTTTATAATGTTACCAAGACACAGGGCTGGATTTAGAACTTGGCGCCCGCTCTGCCCGCTAACTAGCTGTATTGCGTTGTAAATATACAGTGTATACGGAGCAGCCTGCTGTTACTGTAGTGGAACAAGAGACGCGTAGAGTGGTTTTGTAAAATACTAGCCGTTGCCCGCGACTTCGTTCTGCGTAGACTAAGAATTTGCGTACCCGATAATACATATGGATGGTTATAGTTATAGAAGTATTGAAATAATTGGTTTGACCCGTGAAATACCCGTTCCCGTAGGAATATCGGGATAAAAAGTATCCCATAATATTCCCAGGATTTCGAATTATCTCCATGCTGAATGTCTTTCAAATCGGTCCAGTCATTTCATCGTGAACTTGTAAAGTCGTGACGTCAGAATTTAGTACGAATTATACTAAAACGTGTCGTATTACGAATTTTAAGAGCGTAGTATCTTATCGAGGTTGATGAATGTGGAGGAAGCGAGGGAGATAATTATTATGTTTGAATAGAAAGCAGGTGGCGCTCTGTGGTCTCTGCCTACCACAATGAGTAACAAGGCATTAGTTTAAGTATTTGTGTATATAGTATCATCGTCAATTTTGTTTCAGTAACGAAAGAAAAAATACGAGTATTTTTTTTTAAATAATCTAATTGACGGATTGTACAGTTACACGTATGTAAAGTTCCGGAAATAAATGAGACTTTGAAATCACTGTCCACAGGAAAGATTTGTAACCTTAATTCATACTAAAAATATGTGTATGATCCATCCTATTGAAGAAACTTGTAACATTATTAAAGAGACTGCTCCATACATTCGCTGTCCATTCACCCTCCCCTTACATTAAGTACAATCGACGGGGCTGGAGCGTTCATCACAATTTAAGGGCTGTATGAGCTATATGAGCCTCATACAATTATGTGTTTAATCGAGCGGTATAATTATCACTATTGTGTTTTTAGGCTTCAACGAGTCATAATTGAAATTGTATTTTCGTGGCTTAAAAGAACAGATTGGAAACGTAATTAACCCATTTATTTTACTTAGTATCCCTTTTATTTTTTACTCGTATCCGAGTAAACGAGCCAATGGGGGCTATCGCGTGTGAATTTGCCACTAGGGGCGCTAGTGTCGCGTGAGGTCCAATAACATTCAGTTTTCACTGGTTTTGGCGGGCTTCGTGATATAAATCATAATTTCTTTAATTTACCTGTTGAAAAGTGATCTTCTTCGTGAAATTATCGCAAATATGGATTATTTGGCTATAAATGTTAACGCTTTGAAAAAAAATTCTTTTTTCCAAATTAAACGGAACTGCACAACATTGCGGCATAGCTGCTCGATATGATGATAGTTATTTATAATTAATAAACTTAATGAGATTCAAGATTGAAAAGTTTGTTTCGGCGCCGATCTTATAAAGTCGCCTTTGACAGCTATACCTCTGGACCTTAGTCAACAGTGGCGCCAACTGGTGAGCAAAGAAACGATAGTCCCCATTGTCTATAAGTATAGACAAACAGGGTCATCTATTAAAAATTAAGACTATCCATTAAGAATTTGGTTTGGAGTTTAGATACTGTAGCGGGGGGTTGATGTTAGCTCAGGTAGATGCTGCAGACACGGAGATCAGCGGTGGAATCCGAAGACACGAAGACGATGCCTAGCTTATTAAAATATCTAAATCTTGAAGACTGGCCCTATTACTATCCTAACACTGTCTAACTAAGAAATAATAGATTTAAAGTTAAGTTGAAGTAAAGTTGAATTGATATTATATTTTGAGAGATGCGTTCATTACAATGCATAGCAAAAGACTAAAAATATTAAACAAAAACATTCTACGCTTAAAATTACCTATTTTTGGAAGAGAATGTGACAACTAACCGATTGTACTCGGCCAGTCTCCACATCGGCCAGTCTCCACAATACTCTGGTGCGAAATGAAATTTGAATTTACCACGGAGCTTCAGTTAAGGACAACATCGAAACACCATGAGGAAACCTGCACGCATCTGCTAAGTAATTCAAGGACGTGTACTGTGTGAAGTGCCTAACCCTTAGGTACTAAGCTGGTAAATTCTTTTTCTGACGTAAAAGTGTCCCTATTTGGCCAATTTGCTGAAGAAATTATTGAATTTAGAGCTATTATTTCCTAGTTATCTATTAGTTCTAAATACGTAACCTACCTACTAGTTAGTTTCCTGATTCGTCCACATGATTTTCGGTTCTTACACTGATCTATTATAGGTAAGGATTTACAATCAGCCGGGAAAAAATGGCCCGTAAAACGGATGCCCGGGCACACGTTTGGCGCTCAGTAAATTTGACACTTAAGTCTTATAGTGTTAGGTTTACTTTTGTATAAAATATTTATCTTGACACATAAGTAAGTAAGTAGTTTTTATTCATATAAAAAGCATTACATTTTGAACATGCACAATATCGTGCCAAACTGCAAAACAGTTTGTCGGCACTTTTGCTCTTGGACTTAATTTTATAAAGAGGCGTTATTAGCATATTGGAACGTATTTTCTAATGTCAGCTTGCCCCATATTTTTCGACATATTCTGTTAGGAACTGTTCGTCCATACGTATGTTATAATAAGTCAATTGGTCCTTATTTCAAAAAATCTTAGCGAATAACTATTAGCGTGCCACAGTCCGATCCGTCTCGTTAAAGATTGAGGTGTGCGTTGGTAGATCAGTCAGTAAGTATGTTTGCCTTTTAGGTGTACAATTTACAATACAATACAATATACTTTATTGAACACCACACAATCAAGGAACAGTAGACATAATGTAATTACACAAAAAGGTATGGCATACAGCAGGCGGTCTTATCGCTTAATAGCGATCTCTATCAGACAACCTTTGGATAGTGGAGATGAAGAAAAACAAACTAGGTTGGTAGGCGGTAATTTAGATTAAGAGATTCGATTTCCTAGCATGTCAAATTGAATCACGAGCTCTTTTAATAGGCGTTTAATTAATAGTACATTATTGCAGAGGCCGCCAAGTAGCGCATTGCCGGACGAGTCAGTTAGAAGGCTGAGCGAAGCGAAGCCTTCTATTAGTACGAGTCCGGCAATCGCAATTGCGGCCGAGGTATATATAATGCTTTTCTCAAACAGCGAGGAAATACGTAAGGTCAGTCGGGGCAAGTGCGCCAGGATGGGGTAAGTGCGCCTTACATAAATATATCGAAACCTATAAATATTACTCAACTAGTAGTTAGCTGTTTACAAGGCATAGGGGCGAAACAAATTTAGGCGCACTTACCCCACATCAGTATTTACTACTTCCATGATCGTGGATGATTTGGCCATGGAAGTTGTACTTATTACCTCCATGGATTTGTCAGTTTCGGGGCAAGTGCGCCAGGATGGGGTAAGTGCGCCTAACATAAATATATCGAAACCTATAAATATTACTCAACTAGTAGTTGGCTGTTTACAAGGCATACGGGCGAAATAAATTTAGGCGCACTTACCCCACATCAGTATTTACTACTTCCATGATCGTGGATGATTTGGCCATAGAAGTTGTACCTACTTATTACCTCCATGGATTTGTCAAGTTTCTCTACAGAGGTGTCTCAAATAGCAAGCGAATTAAAAAAAACACACACACGACAATAATGTTTTTGCTGGCCAAGGCCGGCAATGGACAGCCTCGCGTCTTCTTTTTTTGAAAGTAACACGAACATTTCCGAGCATGTTTGAGAAAATTATATTAAAAGGTGCTGACAATAAAAGGCAAGGAGGTAAATTCGTCCAGAAACTAATCAAATGACTGTGAGACTCGTAAAATATGGCTCTGCTTTCATCTATCGACGATTAATTTTAAACAAAAGAGATTTTTATTACAACAAATTTCAGAACTCCCACGGCATTACAATAAATACGCGTGTACCGGGTCAAGCAAAACTACTACTACTACAGCCTATATTAGCGCCCCACTGCTGGGCACAGGCCTCCTCTCATCACGACAGGGTTTGGGCTATAGTCCCCACGTGGGCCCGTGACGATTAAGAAGGCGTTTTTTATTTTATACTAGCTTCTGCCCGCGACTTCGTCCGCGTCGGAAATAGCGTTCCCGCGGGAACTATACATTTTTCCGGGATAAAAAGTGGCGTATATGTTGACCAGTGTTATAAACTACCCCATACCAAATTCTGTAGTAATCCGTCCAGCCGTTTTCGAGTTAAATCCGGACATCCATACATAGGTACATACATACACACATACATACATACAGTAAATTTTTCTAAAAATCGATATTTTGTATTCATTATCGTTTATAAAGTCGTGAGACTTGGTACTTTCTTTTAATTTTCAAGTCTCAGACACGACTTCTTCTACAGACTTAATATTAGTAGGTACAGGATTGATATTTTAATATTACTCTCTATTTCTTATTTATTTTAATCAAATATCACAAAAGAAGCTGTGAATTCCAGATATTATCTACCGCTTTGACCGGGTTTCCCGGATGATTGAAATTGGATATTTTCCCGCTTCTAATTATATCCGGCAAGAAAGCCTTCATTTTCTGCTTAATACAGAAATGATCCTACTATAATTTACCCGCAACTTCGCAATGCGTGTAAACATTAACACGAAAAATACCATTCTTTCCCGTTCCCGTTGGAATTTCTGGAAAACTTGTCTTGCTTAGCTGGTAAATTCTTTTTCACCTCACTGGCTCGAAAGTGGTCGTTTTGCAGCTTGATATCCGAGCGCAAAAGTTGTTTTTATCCGCTAGCGTGGAAAGTGTTTTTGAAATTCGAACGACGCATGACGCCACTGTCACAAAAAAAAATAACGATACGTCCTGAAACGCAATTCGTCGTGAGAGTTTTATTAAAATAAAGGTTCAATTTACTTAATATCATCATTAATAAAATTATATTAATAATACACCGTTTCAGATGTATTTCATTATTTCACTATGTTTTATCACAAAAATACTTAAATATGTGTATATTTTAACTGTATTCAATGAATAATTGAATCTTGAAATACGAGTAGGAGTGATTTGGAATTGGAACGCAACCTCCGGAAAAAAAACATAAAAAATAAAATAAAATAAAAAGTTTTAGATTGCTGGTTTTGTAATTTAGAATACCTATACGAAGTAATAAAGAAAATATAAGCGATTCTAGCGATGAAGATACGAATTTAACTCCTCCAGAGTTAACACAAACTGTACGTGACGCCGAACTAAGTCTTCTTCCCGAAAAATCGCGCGTGAGGTGAAAAATTTTGTGTTGCGCTCAGCAGCAAAGTCGTTTGCTGTCTCGTGCCTTGAAACCCTCGTTACACTCAGGATTTTATATTTGAACCACTGGCTTCGTTCGTGGTTCCAACCCTAGAATCCTTCGTTCACTCGGGTCTCAATCACGCACTCACAGCAAACAACAACTTTGCAGCCTTGCATAACAAATAACTATTTCTGACGTGTAAAAGTGCCTCTATGTTTCCAATTTGCTGAATAAATGATAGAATTGAATTGACTTACACTCCCCGTGCCAAATTTCAGCTCTCGTCGTTTAGTGTGCTTTTGTCATCAGTCAATTTGTCAGTAACCGAAGGGTCAAGCAAAACGTGATGATGATATTTCAGCCACAGCATCGAGTTTTTTAGGTTTTTTCAGCAAAGTTTTTTAGGTTCTTTTTTTTCGAGTTGGTAAAAAAGTACCTATGGAGTTGACACAATACAATATACTTTTCTCAAACATGCTCGGAAATGTTCGTGTTACTTTCAAAAAAAGAAGACGCGAGGCTGTCCATTGCCGGCCTTGTCCAGCAAAAACATTATTGTCGTGTGTGTTTTTTTTTAATTCGCAAATTCTTGCAATTTGAGACACGTCTGTAGAGAAACTGACAAATCCATGGAGGTAATAAGTACAACTTCCATGGCCAAATCATCCACGATCATGGAAGTAGTAAATACTGATGTGGGCTAAGTGCGCCTAAATTAATTTCGCCCCTATGCTTTGTAAACAGCTAACTACTAGTTGAGTAATATTTATAGGTTTCGATATATTTATGTTAGGCGCACTTACCCCATCCTGGCGCACTTGCCCCGACTGACCTTACGTATTTCCTCGCTGTTTGAGAAAAGCGTTATATATACCTCGGCCGCAATTGCGATTGCCGGACTCGTACTAATAGAAGGCTGAGCGAAGCTAACTGACTCGTCCGGCAATGCGCTACTTGGCGGCCTCTGCAATACTGTACTATTATTGAACACCACACATTCAAGGAACAGTACAGACATAATGTAATTACACAAAAAGTATGGCATACAGGGGCGTCCTAACACAGGCATTGTAAGCTTAAAAGGAGGCCGCAGAAACTGTATTTTAATACGTATCTTGTTAAAAAATGAATAAAGATTTTTTTTGATACAGCAGGCGGTCTTATCGTATAATAGCGATCTCTACCAGACAACCTTTGGTTAGTGGAGATAAAGAAAAAGAAACTAGGTAGTAGTAGGTCGGTTGATGTACTTATCCTAAACCTAAAAAACTGGCTTAGAATCTGTAGCTTATAAATATCTTAAGGTTTTGCTGACCCAGTAGGTATATATTGTTTGAAGAAGGGAAATCTAAATAAGATCTCAAATAGAATCCCTTGCCCGCATATACCATCCAGCATGTACCCCTTTACGTTCAAAATCAGACATGATGAAAGGGCCTTTAATCTGACATGTTCACGTCAGCCTGAGAGAAATCTTCCGTGTAATGTGGTATTAATATAAATTAACGAGCCAACCGATGGAGTAACGACCTTGTAAAGGTCGCGGGAGCGCGGTGGATTCGAGTGGCACGGGACCGGTTTGAGTGGCGCGCCTTTTGGGAGGCCTATGTCCAGCAGTTGACGTCTTTCGGCTGAAATGACGATGATGATGATGATGATGATACGCCCCCCGTGAACGGAAACAACGGAGGCCTAGTGGTTTGAACTACCGCCTCTCATGCAGAGGGTCGGGGGTTCAAATCCGGCCTCAGAAATTCTTCATGTACGAAATTTAATTTCAATTTATCACTGAGCTTTTCGGTAAAGAAAACCATCGTGAGGAAACCTGTACGCAGATGCGAAGTAATTCAAAGATGTGTGTGAAGTCCCTAATCCGTACAGGTCCATGTGGGCACTATTAATAGCCCAAACCCTTTCGTGATGAGAGGAGGTCTGTGCCCAGAAGTGGGACGCCAATAGGCTGTTGAGTTTCATATATTTTTTAGGTGAATGAGTTCAAATATTTCGTTACTAGCGCGAGCTAAATTATTGACTTTATTTGCCGAGCCCGAATACAGCGTAAGTATTGTGCCTATCTCGTATTGCAATTTGGTATAGGAAAGTGAAAATCCTACATTATAAAACTGCGGCTCTATAAGCTTCTGAAAAATCTATATTTTTCCGACATCAAGCTCTTTGTCTAAAAAGTTTGCCAATCCCTGGTCTATGTCAACAGCATACGTGATCTAAATTAACTGATATGAAAGGCTTTACTCACGCGCGCCCAATTTGATGCCTCTTGCATCCGTTTAAAGCTTAAAGCTCCTATCGTGGAATTTTCTGCTATGAGAACCTAATTTAATTCATAGAAATCGCATATAGCTGTCAAATGTTTCAATGTTTTTATTAATTTCTCAATATTAGTAGAATTAAAAAAGAAGTTATCATTCCATGGTTGAATGACGCGTCTCGTTTTATATTTGTTGGTTAGGCATTGAAATGATAAGATTACATTAAAATGCATGGAAAATGCGATGGAAACTTTTCAAAAGATGGTACTTCCATAATCGTAAAATTTCGTGTTCCTATGATAATTGTTGCAATCCATACTTAATGTTTTAACCATAGAGCGTAACCATAATTCATGTTTTCATTCAGTAATATTCAGAAATTAATGAAAACAGCGAAATATTTGACAGCTATTTGCGACGTTGCCAACTTTCAGAGTAATCCCTCTTAAATGTAGACCCTGCCTACTGATCCGATGGTCGCGGGTTCGAATCTCACTAGCTTTGTGTGATGAACACGAACGTTTGAACCTACTCGAGTCTTGGATGTTGTGTATTTATATAAATGTATAATTATGTACACATAAGTAATTTATATTGTTGTCTAGCACCCATACTAGAGATTAGAGACGATGTACTATAGGAAGTCCCGCCCCTCCACAGTTAAAAACGCTTCAATGTATTTGAAAAGCATTGAAACAGCACCACCAACACGCTCAACGCATGTTTGACAGCTGTCTCAGCTGTTCTTAATGGGGGATCATAGGATTTCGCGTAGCATGGCGCATAGTATGGCTGAGATACGCGTCACGCTCGTGAACGGGTGCTGTCTGTGGAGTCCGGTCTGTTCATGCTTGCAAGGACTTTTAAAAATAATCATTAGCTTTAAATATATGATTAAGTCAATCATTTTAAGCGAGAGACCTCATCATGTTCTTATTGACATGTATTAATGAACTCTTTTATACATGATGTATTTCATTATTTATTGACATTTTGAGACTGTCGACATCTATGGAATTTATATTTATTTGACAATGGAGGCCATCTCCATTTTTTTTTTCTGGACCTTTGGAGACTATACATCTCTAAGATCTTAGATTTAAGTTTAAGTTAGGGACTATACATCCCTTCAATGTTATTTTAGTACGTATCTATATGTATATTTTATACATGTAATGTAAATTTTGAAAAAAGGCCTTCTGCTTGAGTTTGTTGCGGCGCTTCTTCTCAAGCAATGGGTCTAGGAAGCGCTGGTAAATTCTTTTTCTGACGTGTAAAAGTGCCGCTATGTGGCCAATTTGCTGAATAAATGATTGTTTGTGTATTTAAGGTTTTTATTCGAATAACTTGGATTATGAATAAGAAAGACGTGCGATTCCTTGCTGAGTTTATTTGCGACTAAAAAATCATACAAATTGTATTACCATAAGTAGCGGCGTAGGAACATGCACGTATTTAATACAACATACCGCCCACCAAAAGGACTATTAAGTCCTTTTAATAATCAACTGAATGTAATACGGTTTTTACACATACAAACAAAGGTTTAGAACAAAGACTTAGTCATAATTTATCGGCAGTGCACATAATTTAGTCACTGATCGCTTCACTACATTACCACCAGATTTAACACTATACACTCTAGTAAATCCATCGTCGCCGGGATGTTTGTCAACAATTCTTCCCATAGACCATTTCCCTGGAGGTAGGTTTTCAATTTTTATGAGAACTATATCTCCTATTTTAAACTCTTCCTCTTTTTTTAGCCACTTAGGACGCTGCTGTAATCTGGAAAGGTATTCGTCTTGCCACCTTTTCCAAAAGTCCGCCACTAATTTTTGCGTGTGTTGCCATCGTGACAAATGATGTACCTTTACCTCCTTGTAGTCAGGTCCAGGAATGTTAATGGGTGCTTCTCCAATAAGAAAATGGCCCGGCGTCAGGGGTTCAATATTTTCAGTATCTTTGTCGTCGAGCGGGCAAAGCGGCCGGGAGTTCAGACAAGCTTCTATTTGACACAAAACGGTCGTCATTTCCTCAAAGGTGAGATTTTTAGACAAAATTCTTTTTAAATGGCGTTTAATTGAACGTACTCCGGCTTCCCACAAACCGCCAAAATTCGGGCTGTATACAGGAATGAAGTGCCACTGGGTACCGTCCGCTACAAGTGTATCTGCGATTTTTCCGTCGAACTTTAATTGCGCTTCCTTCCAGGCTTCAACTAGTTCTTTATTTGCTCCTACGAAGTTTCTTCCTTGATCGCTCCATAAGTGGCTACAACGTCCTCTTCTTGCAACAAAACGTCTAAAAGATCCTATAAAGGCTTCTGAAGAGAGATCACCTACCAGTTCAATATGAATGGCTTTAGTAGACATGCATATAAATATAGCTATATAGGTCTTAACAGTTTTCGCTCCTCTGCCTTTAGATGTCAATATTTGGAAGGGCCCTGCGAAGTCCACTCCGCTGTGTAAGAACACTCGCGATGGAGTGACTCTCTGTGCTGGTAGATCGCCCATAATTTGCACTCGAGCTGCTGCATTTTGCTTCGCACAGGTTAAACATTTTTTAACGTGCTTTTTCGCTAACGACCTTGCCTTTATTATCCAGTATTTGGATCTCAGGTAACTTAAAATTTGGGGTACAGTTCCATGCAATGTTTTGCGGTGCGCTTCGGCGATTATTAAAGGAACCAATTGATTCTTGTTGCCCAAGATGATTGGATATTTTCTACCACTTTCTAACTTAGCATGTCGGAGGCGACCGCCCACCTTGAGGAGTTTATCCGCTTCATCTACGTAGGGGGTAAGTGATTTTATTGAACTTCTTTTTTTAACTTGTTTGTTTGCCTTTAATCTCTCAATTTCTTCTTTAAATTCTTCCGCTTGTACCCTTTGTATACCTATATTCAATGCAATATCTAATTCAGCTGTAGTTAAATCATTATCTATATCTTGTATTTTCTTGTAGTTCAAAAATCTACGACAGTATGCCACAGTTTTTTGTAATTCCACCAAGGCATCAAATTTTTCAAATTGATATACTAATCCACTATTATTTTCTTTCAGGTTCTCGGCATCGGTCTCATCGGTATTGAGGTAAGTATGTATCTTTTCTGTTTTTTGTTCTTCAGTTGTGGTGAATATCTTAGGTTCATTGATCTTTATTTTTCTTTCAGATAACCAGCTTGGGCCGTTCCACCACAAGTCACAATTTTTCAATTCTGACAAAAGCATTCCCCGCGAGGCTACATCGGCAGGGTTTTCGTTCGTATCTACATGGTACCAGTTCTTGCTGTGAAGGTTCTCGATAATCTCTACAACTCGATTCGCCACGAATGGCTTCCATTTGTTAGGTTGTCCGCAGAGCCATGCGATAACGATTGAAGAGTCAGTCCATGCAAACATGTTGGAAGGTGGTATTTTCATCGCCTCTCCAATTTGTTTCATCAATTTAGACAGAAGTAGGGCTCCGCACAGTTCTAATCTGGGCAACGAAACCGTTTTAAGCGGCGCTACTTTAGTCTTGCCTGCGATTAGCTTCGTTGTTACTTTATGATTTGTTTCTATCCTGATGTAAACGACAGCTGCGTATGCGCGCATTGAAGCATCACTGAATCCATGTATTTGTATGTTTTGTTCGTCTGTGTTCGTAGTTTCGAGCCATCTATCTATTTTGATACTCGTGACATTTGAAAAATCGCCTCTAATTTGTTGCCACTCTTCTTCTAAGCTTGGACTGATACGATCATCCCATTCAACTCTTTCAGCCCAAAGTTTTTGTATCAAAATTTTTGCCATGATAGTACTCGGCGCAATCCAGCCAAGTGGGTCGAATAGTTTTTGTATATCCGATAATATTCCACGTTTTGTAATGTCTTTTGTAATTGGACCCAAACTCCAATGATAATTGAATTGATCTGTGCCGAGATTCCACACAATGCCCAATGCCTTTATTGTTCCGTCCAAATTTAATTCCACTTGAGCATTGGCAGATCGTTTATCTTCATCAATCGACTTCATAAACTCAATATTGTTAGATGACCATTTCGTAAGTTTAAATCCACCCTTGTTTAGCATTTCAGAGACGACCTTAGCAGCGGATATGGCTTCATCAACAGTGGCAGCGCCAGACAACAAATCATCCATATAAAAGTCTTGTGTTATTATCCTTGCCGCCATGTTTTCGCTTTTCATTGTTATATGATGATTTACTTGCTCTCCTCCTTCATCCTTCGCATCTTGTTGTAGCGTCTTGACAGCTAAGTAGGGCGCAGCCGCTGTCCCAAAAGTAACTCTGAGAAGCCGATATTCTTTGAGGTCTTCAGATTCATCTTGTCTCCAAAATATGCGCTGGAAGTCAGCATCTTCTTTCGAAACTAAAATTTGGCGATACATTTGTTTTATATCAGCCATGAAACAAACGCATTTCATTCGCCATCGCATCAAGAGATATCTCAAATCATCTTGTAATTGTGGACCTACTAGTAGTTCATCATTTAATGATATGTTGTTTGATCCCTTGCAGGAAGCATCGAAGACAACGCGTGTCCGAGTGGTCTCTTTATCTTCACGAACTACAGCGTGATGAGGTAAGTAAACTGCGTCTTTCTCTTTTTCTTTTTCAGGTACAACTTCCATATGACCTTCATCTATGTATTCGTTAATCACTCTTGTATATTCTGTTTTCAGGTTTGGTGACCGTTTAAACTTCCTTTCTAATTGCATAAATCTGTGTAAAGCGATCTCCTTCAAATTTCCATTCGGCGATTGTGGGTTTTCTGTCTTGAATGGTAAATTGACTATGTATCTTCCCTCGTTAGTTCTAGTGACTGTTTTTTCATATATTTCCTCACATAACTGTTCTTCTTTAGTGAAACGTCGTTTAGAATCTGTGTCTATCTCCCATATTGACTTCAACATATCTTCAATGTCAACTTGGTGGTGCATTACTACGAAGGTATCTTCTTGGGGATTGACACAGATATCACCGAAGAGTATCCACCCAAGGTAAGTCTTCTGTGCACACGGTGTACCTGGTGGCCCCTTGATTAAGTCTTGTTGAACAATCTGTGCATATTCTCGGACCCCTAGAAGCAGATCTATAGGTCCTGACATAAAACAAGTCTCATCCGCTAGACGAAGCCCATCCAGGTGAGGCCATGGTCGTTTAACTATTTCCTTGATAGGTATCTTCGTGGTTAGTTGCTTTGACATAACATAAGCTTGAATTGGCAAAGTGAATGTTGAATCCCAAAGGGATTTGATTCCCAATTGAACAGTGTGTTTAATTTCTACCTTGGTAGATCCCACGCCTATTACTTTCCCCTTTATGGCCTTTCTTTCTAGTTTGAGTAATTGAGCCGCCTTTTCGCTTATGAAGGTTGCTTGGGAACCTTGGTCTATTAGCGCTCGTAGTGGAATGATACGACCGTCGTTACCTGATGCTTCCACCATCGCTGTCGCTAATAGTGCTACTCCTGGTCTAGTAGTGAGGTGAGACGCGATCACTGTATTAGCTTGAATTTCCTCTTCTTCTTCCTCTTCTGCTACGTGTTGTGCCAAAGCCAGCGGCTGTGAGGTGCTTGGAAGATCCGCAGACTCTGGTTGCTTGGTGGGCTGATGCAGAAGAGAGTGATGACGCCGTTGACATATTCTACAGGAAACAGGTACTCGACATTTTATAGCTGAATGTCCTGGTGCTAGACAATTAAAACATAAGTTTTTGTTTTTTGCGTATTCTCCTCTGTCGTAAGGTTCCATTTGAGTAAACTCTTTGCAGTGACATAATGTATGGCTTTCTTTACACATGACACAACTTTTATCCACAGTCGGCACGGCAACGTGATGTGAACGAGTGTTAATTGGCTTATTATGATCCTTAGCACCTGTAGTTATTAATTCCAATGTACGGAACTTCGCTTCTAAAAATCTTTTTAAATCATTCCACGTTGGTAACGGCTCTGAATCATTTTTATAAGCATGTTCTTCCCAACTCCTATGAGTCTCTGAGTCCAACTTCTGGACGAGCAGAAATATAATTATTGGATCCCAAGAGCCAGTAGAAATGTTTGCATTCTCTAAGTTATGTAAACATTGAGTAGTAGTGTCCAGTAAAGACTTGAGTTGAGTAGCAGATTGACTTGTTGATTTTCTTTGATTAAATAATCTCATTAAGTTGTGATTTATAATAAGCCGTCTGTTGCCATACCTTGTTTTCAAAATATTCCAGGCTTGAGAATAATTATTGGACGTCACTTGAATATGCTTCAGCAGGGACTCCGCTTCAGCAGCAACACTTGTTTTCAAATAATGGAGTTTTTGCACGTCACTGAGCGCCGTGTTGTTGTGTACGAGTGCGGTAAATAAATCCTGGAACGATGGCCACTCATCGTAACTGCCGTTGAAAACGGGTAACTGAATTCTCGGCAAACGTATGTGATCATTCTGGGTATTCAACGTAAGGTTCGAGGTTTCACCAGAATGTTCCATTGTACTCGTAGTAGCCCGTTCAATGGCTGATAACATGTCCCGAAGGTCCCCTTGTAGCACGTTGTACAAATCTTCATATATAAAAAACTCTTCATTGAGAAAATAGGGCAAAGTCCCTTTTTGTTCTTTAGGTGTAATCTTTACCAATTGTCGATGTGAGTCCTTAAAATAGTCCCAGTAATCATCGATAATTTTCATGCGTGATTCAATGTATCCTTTTGTAAGTCTAGCCTTGGGACATTTCTTCAAATTAATTTGTGTTTTTTGTAATAACTGAGCTGTATTCTCAAGCAAGGCTAGTATTTGTTCTTGAGTAGCCATACTTCACGTCTTCCATAAAACATAACACTCCAATGTTGATAAACACGATGTAATTACTTGCGTTATAAAACGTATTTATTCTTAAAATTGCACTAGTTCGAGACAGCACAATAGAAGCGGCCGGCTTCTTATCACTGGAATGCGGTTCCTTTTGTTCTCACGGCTCGCCGGGCAACTGTCCACTTCACAGGTGATCCGGTTCGATTGCGACCATATGTTTGTGTATTTAAGGTTTTTATTCGAATAACTTGGATTATGAATAAGAAAGACGTGCGATTCCTTGCTGAGTTTATTTGCGACTAAAAAATCATACAAATTGTATTACCATAAGTAGCGGCGTAGGAACATGCACGTATTTAATACAACAATGATTGAATTGATTTGAATTGAATTCGGTGTCCATGGATCGCAGTGACCACTTACCAGCAGGTGGGCTCTGCGCTCGTTTGCCTATACCATTGGTATAAAAAAAACACCCTTTGGCATTGTAAGCAGGATCAATACTAAACCCGTCGTAGAAATGCTTTTAAAAATGTCTAACATGAAAATTCAATTCCAGTTTGTCCGTCCACATAAAGCCCTATGTCGTTTCGTTTCCACTCCAGTGAGCGCGTGATAGAAACATATGGAATATGTATGGAAACGCAAATCGTGACAGATCATATGAAATGGGTCCCGGACAGATGAAGACGAATGAACTCGCGAGGTTTTACTTCGTGTGACGCTTTTCTAGGGTTCCGTACCCAAAGAGTAGAACGGGACCCTATTACTAAGACTCCGCTGTCCGTCCGTCTGTTACCAGGCTGTATCTATTTCATAAACCGTGATAGTTAGACGGTTGAAATATTCACAGATTATGTAGGTATATTTACGTTGCCGCTATAGCAACAAATACTAAAAAAAAAACAGAATAAAATAAACATTTATGTGGGCTCCCATCAAACGTGAACATCAAACTCAAACGTGAGTCATCTACAAACAAATGTGCTTTTTTTCCCTTCGTGCTCGAGTCCGACTCGTACTTGGCCGGTTTTTTTTATAATAAACTATCCAACCGCCCTGGCTTTGCACTGGGGTAATAATTAAGAAAATGTCTGCTCTTTCTATTTTCTATATCCTAATCCATATCAATTTCCATATTAATATTATAAATGCGAAAGTAACTCTGTCTGTCTTTTTGTTACGTTTCAACCGCTGAACCGATTAAGATTTAGCATGAAGATAGTTGGGGTCCCGGAAAAGGACATAGTTCCTTTTTATCCCGGAGAACTGCATAGTTCCCGCGGGAACGAGATAACCTAATTCCACGCTGGCGAAGTCGCGGGCAGAAGCTAGTATAAAATAATTAGCTATATGCTAAGTGCTAAGGCTAACGATTTAAAATGACAATTCAAAAACGGCATTTTCTACCTAAACTAAACCTAACCTAACCCCGCTACCAACTATACTCAAGTAAGTATCGCTATCTATTCATCCTATCCCACATTAACATGTATACGACACGTCCCGGATCAACCAAAGTCTTATTCCCCCTATTTAACAAGTAAAATCCTCGAATTGACTAGAAAAAACCTACCTAAGCTTCGAATTATCCCCAAAAACCGTTATTGTAATGAGCACGGAAGTTTTCAACGATTGGCACCTTTTTCCGCGGAATAGGCGATATTTTATTCCTCGAGAGGGAAAAGTTTCGGGCCGCCGTGGGAGTGGAAAAGCGGCGGTTTTTGGGAGCGTGTTTGTAATTTGTTAAACGCTGTTTGATTTTACTTAATTATTGAATTGGATTGTTAATACAACTAAATAAAGAAAAACGCAACAGACATAGACATTTATTTTTCAATATCAAATTAAATCATATTTTACATGTCAAAATAAGAGAATTTCACATTGAGATCGTCAGAAAGAATACAAAATGAAAATAAAATGAAAATCAGGAATAAAATGTTTCACCGTTAGGATCAATTATTTTAGTTATAGTTTATACATGTAATGTAAATTTTGTAAATTTTGAAAAAAGGCCTTCTGCTCGAGTTTGTTGCGGCGCTTCTTCTCAAGCAATGGGTCTAGGAAGCGCTGGTAAATTCTTTTTCTGACGTGTAAAAGTGCCGCTATGTGGCCAATTTGCTGAATAAAATAAATGATTGAATTGAATTGAATTGAGTACTGACTGAGTCTGAAAGCAAAAACGTCTCCTTATTCTGACATGATCTGACAGACAAACTGAAATGGTTAAAATAATTGAAGAAGAAAAAGAAGAAAACACACACAAAAATAATAGATCAAATCTAGTGATGAGAGGAGGCCTGTGCCCAGCGGTGGGACGCAAATAAGCTGTAGTAGTACATTAACGCCCGGTTCCTATATCCACGAAACGCCTCGTTTTGCCTACGGACGGTTAAAATTTGACAGATTCTCTATGGAACAAATGTCAAAAATCAACCGTCCGTAGGCAAAACGAGGCGTTTCGTGGATATAGGAACCGGCCCTAAATCTCTCTCAGAAATATGGTTCAAGTTCCCAATTTTCTTCTTAAACTTTTCATAATTTTCTTAAACTGTGAAAGTTTTAGCTGTAGAATCAATCCATGTTAAAATCACTTCAAAACGTTTCTGAAATGAAAAAAAAACATATGCCAGTGAGCAAATGACTAAAAGTATTCACAATAATCACCGGTAACTGACAGTCTCGGTAAATACCAATATCAGTCAGCAAGTTCTAGAAATCTTTTAATGAAATTTAGAGTAATCCGGAAATTTTCAAGCTGCTCGTCACTAACAGCATGATACTTTAGAAAGAAGAACGAAAGAAAGAAAAAAACAATTATATCATAACAACAATAATAAGTACAAGCAAAAATATATAAAGATACTAGCTTTTACCCGCGTGGAATTCGGTTATCCCGTTCCCGCGGGAGCTATGCGTTTTCCCGGGATAAAAAGTAGCCTATGTCCTTTACCGAGTCCCCAACTATTTCCATGCCAAATTTCATCTCAATCGGTCCAGCGGTTGAAGCGTGAAGAGGTAACAGACAGACAGACAGAGTTACTTTCGCATTTATAGTACCTATTAATATGGATATGGATAAAAAAAGTAATAAATTGTTGCCATAAAAAAGGGCCCAGCTCAGCATGTCGCTGGTTGTTGGGAACCAGTTCGGTGGGTCTTCCGCCGGGCCATAACAAGAGTGAAATCACGGAAGGCCACATAAAAAAAGATATTGATGAAAATCATCATCATCTCCTTTACCATTATCCCACATTACGGGGTCGATACAACATGTTCCTTTCTTCCATTTCTCTCTGTCGAGATTAGGGTTTGCAATTCGAATATTCGAATATTCGAATATTCGAATTATTCGCCACAAATATTATTCGAATTCGACAACATTCATTATTCGAATAAAACGAATATTTCGAATAGTGCAAAAATTTGACAGATATAATTTACCTTTGCAAAAAAGTACAATAAAATGCCAGAATAAAGTATCCCCCACAATAAGTTACGTGGACATACATTTAAATATCTAAAAAAGAAGTGTTAATCTAAGACAAATAGCATTTTATTATTTTTCCTTTCCCAAAATCAAAACTTTATAAAGCGAACTAAACTACCTTTTTTATTAATGTTTGATTTTATGAAATAACCATTTTTTTTTTAAATACATAGGTATGTTATTTAATTGTAATTACTCATAAAATGTAGAGAGAATAATTAATAAAGAAATCTCTTTACGGCCTTAAGCAAGCCCCACTTTCTTGGAACCAAAAACTACCTTTAAACGTTGCTTAAATTAATTCTGTGTAGGTAGGTAAACATGAGAAATCGTGATAAACAAATGATTATATTAGCTGTTTATGTTGATGATTGTATTGAATTTAGTTGGAGAGAAAAGATGCTTATTAAAGATAATACAAACGAGAAGAGGGAAAATGGTTGGACAGCTGATTAGACACGATAGGTTTTTGAACGTTATAATGGAAGGAAGAAGGGGAAGAGGTAGACCACACTTAACCTACTTTGACCAGCTGAACGAAAGAGCAAATGTCCCGTCTTATTACGACCTAAAAAGACGGGCAAGAGAGACATGGCGGTTACTCCACCGACAAGAGCACGGCTCTTAAGTAGAAGAAGAAGATGTTGATGATATTCTCATTTTATATAACAAATGAAAAGGAAACGAAAAAGGTTATATGGACGAACTCGAGTCTATTATTTAGGGTGATGTAGGGCCATTTATATGTCACCTCGACCATTGCTGATCTATTGTGACGGCCCTTTGTATAGTTATAGTTCATCAGAAATACCCGTTGAGTCCAAGAAGTTCCAGACTCTTTGGGCGTTGATGTTTTGTATCTCTTCCGGGTGTATAATGTGACTCCCTAGGTGGATGCTTCGTCTTCGAGTCTACGTTCGAGATGAAGGATTTCGTAAAGGTGGAGGTCTTCCGTGGTATGAGAATAAAACAAGAAAGGGACCGATCATTAAAATCGATCATGAGTAGTATATCATAAAAGTGCTCTGGAGATTAAAGTTGGAGAACTGCAAATCAGTGAGCAACGTAACGATTCCAAAAACAGAGAGCTTATAGGATTATTGATGTATATTGTTGTCTGCTCGAGAGCATCGAGACCTGACATCGCTCACTCAGTTAACTTTATGAGCCAATTCTGTAATCCGTGTTGAGCGAGCGACATACGCACAACCTTCAAGGACTTCAATGAACTGCGGGAACTGCACAAGATATCTTGAAGCCAACCTCAATCCGTACTGTGACCATCTCCGTGTAAAAGGACATACGCGCAACGTTCAAGGGCTTCGATGGACTGCGAGAACTGCACAATAAGTATAACTTGAAGCTAGCCTCACTCTGTTGTAACGTCTCCATCTCCGTGTAGAGCGACATACGCACAACGTTCAATGACTTCGATGAACTGCGAGAACTTCACATGATAACTTGAAGCCAGCCTCACTCCGTACCGTCACCAAGTCATCAATTCCATGGAGAGCGACATACGCGGATACGCGCAACGTTCAAGAACTTCGATGGACTGCGGGAATTGCACAAGACAATCGAAAAGCAATCGTCATTATCCTGGTGTTGGTGGAATACCCGAGCCGTCCAAGGATTTAAAATTGCCGTTGAAACACCACAAAACAACTGTCGAAACTTCGAAAGTCACCATGGACTGAGGCTGACTATTACTCACCATCGTCATGTCCAACATCAAGCAAGACTCATCAGTAGCACCAACGCTCATCCCAACAACAGTACACCGGTTGCTTATTTTCCAATATTGGCTCAGAGCTGCATAGCCGGCTGATTGTGGTCGACCGGTTGCGGCTAGTCGGCCGTCCTCTCCTAATCCCGGAGCGTGTCACTCCTAAAGAACTAATTGTGCCCCTTGGTCTTGATCCGTAGTAATGATCATGCAGATCTCAAGCAAGACCAGATCACAAGAATGGACTCATGCTCCAGATATGCTACCAGGTCTGTTACTACGGATGATAATACGCTTGCCGTATCAGACCAGAATCCTAAACTGGAATTGTCTGGCTGGGGGTACCTATGTCAACGTTCATGTTCATTTTGAAAAATATTCGTATTATTCGAAATATTCGAATATTCGAATATTAGAATTCGAAGTATTCGTATTATTCGAATACTAAAATTGGGCGAATATTGCAAACCCTAGTCGAGATCACACTAAATAAAAAAATAAAGATATTAATGAAAAATAAAAATTAAATTAAGAATTAACCTACACGCTTACCATCATACAAACAAACTGAAATAATAATGATAATGATCTGCACACTAAAATATTATGATGTACAAATACGTGCGCGTGTGTGCGGAGTGCATGTTCGGCGCGGGCGGGGTGAGGTAACTTGTGTTGGTGCGGGGCGGTGCGTGGCGCTACTGGGTACAATAGTACCTATTAGATATACTGTACGGTGGGTTGTACTGTTTACCACTGAGCTTTTCGGTGAAGGAAAACATCGTGAGGAAACCTGCACGCATCTGAGAAGTAATTCAAGGATGTGTGTGAAGTCCCCAATCCGCACTGGGCCCGTGTGGGGACTATAGCCCAACCCTCCCGTGATGAGAGGAGGCCTGTGCCCAGCAGTGGGCCGTAAATTAGGCTGTTGTAGTAGGTATACTGTGCTAACAGGAACTATTGCTGAGAATAGCCGAACGATGCTCCGACCCAGTGCGTACACATATCTCGTATCCAGATCACGCAGGCACCATTTGTAACCTCCGAAGCCGAGCAACAGACGCACAGATTCTAGAGAACAAACACTTGAAGATTTGTTGCTGTATATGTTTTTGGATATTCACGAATGGTTGAGACTGTATATAGGTATCTAAAACTGGCTTAATTCGTATTCGGTTGACGCGGGATTTTTGCGTGATAAAAAATAGCTTGTGCCCTTTTCCGATGCTTCAACTATTTCCATATCGGTCCAGCGGTAGCGGTAAGACAGACAGAGTTACGTTCGCATTTATAATATTAAGTAAGTATGAATAAGAAATGCTCACAATGCTACAAGCATCTGCGAAGTAATTCAAGAATATCTTTCAAGTCCCCAATCCGCACTTGACCCGCGTGGGGACTATAGCCCAAACGTTTTCAGTGATGAGAGGAGGCCTGTGCCCAGCAGTGGTACGTAAATATGCTGTTGTGTAATAATAATAATAATATCCTTGGGACATATCACACATAGCCCCAAACTAAGCGACGCTTGTATTATGGGTGCTAGACAACGATACTAATACTTATATAGAGAAATACATACATACATAAATACTAAACATCCATGACTCGAGTACAAACATTTGTGTTCATCACACAAAGTTTGCCCCGAGCGGGACTCGAACCCGCGACCATCGGAACAGAAGGCAGGGTCACTACCAACTGGGCCAATCCGGTCGTAATGTAAAAATGACGTCACTGTATTTCTACAAATAGGTTCAAACAATTTAGAAATCAATATATAAGTCTTTAGCTACCTATAGATACTACAGCATCCTTGCCTACACTACTTTCTAAAAGCTAATATGAAAACTACAACTTCTTCAGTGCACAGATTCATTAAAAAGTAATGGGTTTCATAATGGCGTTTTATTGCACACTCACGCGTAATAACTACCATAACGGCACCGTGTCTCGCAAATGCGTTAGGGCTTAGTTAAGATACATGAGACCCTCAACAGCAATGCCATGGGGTAGTTGTTCAACCGAAGCAGAACGAGAATGTAAGAAATCGTTCAATAGGGATGACGACAGGGTAAAGAAATCGAAATTCTAATTAGTCCGTCAGTCAGGTAATAAAAAAGTATTGAACACGTATTTTTTGTTTATCAAATTAACAAAGAATGGCTAAGTTAAAACGCATTAAAGTTGGAGAGTGGGGGCTAACTACGTCACCGTTAGGTATAAATCGTACCTAAACGTGACGTCACGCGACATTTCAACTCAATATATCTCCGTATAAGTTTGATTACGTGAAAAAAGAAAAAATACGTGTCTAATACTTTTCAATAATCTTCCTGATAGACTAAGGAATAAAAAGTTGTCGTCATCCCTATTATCAATAAGAGTTGAAAAGAAGTCAACGTCGTCTATTAGATAGGTACCAGATATATTACTGACTAGCTTCTATTTCTGCCCGCGACTTCATCCGCGTGGAATTCGTTAATAGCATTCCCGCGGGAACTATGCATTTTTCCTGGATAAAAAGTAGCCTATATGTTGACCAGTGTTATAAACTACCTTCATACCAAATTTTGTTGCAATTGCAATCCGTCCAGTAGTTTTCGAGTTAAATCCGGACACACATACACATACAGTATTTTTTTCTAAAAAATGTTATTTTGTGTTCAATATCGTTTATATCGAGGGTTCCCGGCTCAAACCCGATCAGTCGCCTTAAGAAGACAAAAAAAATTTGAATTTGACATAGAACATAGAAAGTTCACAATTGTAAAACAAAGTATCTAGTAAGCAGGGAACCCTCGATATAGTCCCCTCGACTTGATAGTTTCTTTTAATTTTCAAGATTCAGACGGGACTTAATATTAGTATAGATTGCTGGCCATGTAGAAACCTTTTTACTGCGTTTTTAGAAGAACCCCATGTTGTATCCTATTGGAAACACTTTGCAGGAAGGACATTACATCATCATGTCGGCTGTTGTCCACTACTGGACATAGACCCTCCCAAGACTCGCCACTCAGCACCGACTTTTGCCACTCGCATCCACTGGACTTTTGCCACCTTTACCAGGGTCCATTCGGAACATAAAATAAGAGCACAGAATATTTAATAGTACTACATACAGAATGGCCACGGAATCAACCGCCTGAATCTAGCCGGCGCGCAACTCGCGCCCAATTCGCCCTTACCGTCACTTGTTTAGTTGGTACACAGACACTTACAAGTGTACAGACGTTCTCACACGCACACAGACGTCCTCGCACGCAAACATTGACACTTCATTCGAATTGTGTTCGAAATCGTGCTTTTACAGGCCGTGTCCGCCGTGTGATAGGAGAACATTTTTCTGCCTTTTCTGTAATCGTTATGTCCGTGAATACTATCTCGCTAAATACGGAGGTATATCATTGATACGATACTATAACACTGGTATAATATGTCGCTAAATAGGGACAAAATGGGCACGCTCCTTACCCCTGTGTACCGTTTCAAATAGATCCTCGTAGGTCATCGTTCCATCTTATGGAGGCACCGACAGCTCGTCACCCGGTTTTCGGACGCCATTCCAGAACTTTCTGGCCCATTTCCCATCAGTCCTGCGAGAAATATACCCGGCGCACTGCCAGAAGAACTAAGTGTCGATATTCTTCGCCCGTGTACATGGGCGACACGTACATTGGCTGCCACAAATGTAGATAAAAGTAAAAACGACCACTGAATATTTTCCCAGTTGCTCAGTTAACTATGCGACTAAAAAAATAAAACGTAGTCACTAAATTGTGGGTGAGTTTGGTGCAAGCAATAAATGTAGAGCGATTTACCAGGTTCATTGTCTATTCTCATTTTTGATGATGGACTTGTTTTTACGGAAACAGATTAAAAAATAGCCCTAGTTTATTGTAACCCTTACTGCCTGGGCGGGTGTCATGCCTAGAATTTAGTACCTAGGCTCACTTGGAATATAGACGTAAGCCTAGGTTCAAAATTGACAAAAAGACACTCAGTTTCAAGCCAATGTAAGCTCACGGGTGCGAACTGCGAATGTTGTGGTGACCACTTTCAATCAGTGGCCTCAGAGTAGGCAACGTATTGGAAACCTTATGGTTTCTTAGTAAGAAGTCATGTGATATTGGTGTCCATGGGCCGCAGGGACCGCTTACCATCAGGTGGCCTGTGTGCTCATTTGCCTGCCAATTGCAACTAATACATACTCGTATTTACCTAATTGTCAAAATTAGAAATTAAATTAATGTATTTTCTCCTTATTAGAAACATACGAGTACCTATTATTGGTTCTGTGTACATAATTAACAATTAATTAATGAAAATAGGTACTAATTAAGTGAAGAGGCTTTGTACCTCTAGTGTAAGCTAGTATTAACTATGTTTAATACATAACCTATTTAAGACCTTCTTCTGCCTGAAACACAGGATTATCCTAGCTCAGGCACGGAAGTAGGTAATGTTTTCGCCGCATTTAGTTTTTTTTTTTTATATATCAGTAAATTAAGATATCATATCGCCCAATGTATTTAATGTAATATTGGAAACTTACTTACTGAATAAATTTATTATTTATTATTAATATAACATTAAAAAAAAGTTTATTAGCGTACTTATATATCAATAAAAAGGACGTAAGGAAAGAATCATAAGATTTCAAATGCGTTGCCAACTCGAAGACCAAGATTTATCGCCTGCTGGTGATGGGGACTATCGTTTCTTTGCTCACCAGTTGGCGCCACTGTTGACTAAGTAAGTAAGTAAGTAGTAAGTAAGTAAGTAAAGTTTATTTGCATAATACTGCGTACAATCGTAGTTGACAATTTTATATATAAGGAACCGTTTTAACAGTATTTTACCTTATGATGTAGGCATGCAAATATTGAAGGTCTTATAGCTAAAAAGGTACACAATTAAACATGCTTGTAAATATATGGGGGGCGTATTAAATTATAATGTTATCTCAGGTTCACGATACATAGATTACTTAAATTCTAAATAGGTACTCCTTAACTGAGTAAAACCCGTTCTCAAGAAGCCATCCATAAGGTCCAGAGATATAGCTGTCAAAGGCGCTTTATAATATCGGCGCCGAAACAAAGTTTTAAATCTTGAATCTCATTAAGTTTATTAATTATAAATACTACTACAGCCTATTTGCGTCCCACTGCTGGGCACAGGCCTCCTCTCATCACGAGAGGGTTTGGGCTATAGTCCCCACGCGGGCCCAGTGCGGATTATAAATAACTAGCATCATATTGGGTAGCTATGCCGCAATGTTGTGCAGTTCCGTTATGTTAGGTTTTTTTTTCAAAGCGTTCACATTTATCGCCAAATAATCCATCCAAAGCAACGAGCACTGCTATTTGGCGGCAGGTTACCGGTTAAACGACTGAAGAATGATTTCGTAAACGCTTTTGACTTGTGCCGGAGCAATATTTCTTTTTAGTTTCTATCGTTCTTTTCAGCTGAGTTCGCTCGCTAGTGTTGCACGATAGTGACGGACATTGATCGATGTTTTTACCATCGACAAAATGATACCATTTTTTTGTTTGTCATGGAAACTAAGAGCCTCATTATCGCGATTTCTCCTAAAGTTATAAAAAAGTACATTAAAATAAATGGGGTCATAGTTCAAGTCAAATCGTTTGCAATGCATTTGAGAACCATTACTTGCTTGCATTGTGTTGCTTGTGGAAGGATCAGCGTTCACCATCTTACCTGCTAACCTGCTGCCGTAAAGCCAAATTTACATTATGAAGAACATCGCTTATTCATTGAGGATATGAAAATTAAGAGTTGTCTAGAAACCAGCAATGTACGTCTACTGTGGTGCCACTAATTTCATAATGTATATTTGGCTTAATACATCAGCGCTCGCACTGTTGTGTTCCAGTAAGTGGGTAAATATTACGTTGGTTGGACATTACATTAGTCCGATTAAATTTAAAATTACTAAAGACACCAAAGCTCAAAGTCACAAAAAATGTATTTACTAAATTACATTACGCATTCGTACACCACTAAAAACACACACACAGCTTTCTATGTACCTTCATTAACTTTAATTATAACCCTTGTATGTTACAAAAGTAACTCGCACGAAATAAAAAACGAACACGTTTTATGTTTCACAATTTAAAATAACGTCCCTTCAATTTAACGTAACCGTTAATGGAGACAATTGAAAAGGCTCGTTAAAATCTAAACTGCCCGTGTATTTAAACTCTGTAATAGGTACAATATCGAGTAGCTTTTACCTTTTATCCGTGACATTGCGTAGGATTTTGGACTAACTTTTGCACCAACACCACCACTGGTTTTTAATTATTTATTAACTACGAAAGCTCTACACGATCTTAGAGTAAAAATGGATAGGACGAAACTTGTAGAAAGGACTCGAGTTTAAGGTTTTTTGGAAACGTTCTCGACAAATATATTCCCATTTTTTCCTCGTAAAATAACATCAATATCGACAAATTCACCACTTCACTTGCCACCATATTGCTTCGTTGCGAGCGCACTCCGAAATTGCATCATAAACAGATAACCGACAGATCGGGCGCAGTTTCGATAATTTGATTTGCTATCGATAACATCGACGCACATCTCTACTCCTATTTGTTATAATAAGTTTCAGAGAATATGAAAGAAGTTGGGGCACATGATGGTGTAATATGATACCTAGCTTAGGTATATTGTTATTTTCAGGTTATTGAATTCATTAAAACGAAGGAGTTTGTAAATACCTACTCTTTTTTGCCACTAGCGCAAAAAGAGGGACAGCTTAACTGAAAGTTTGCATGTCTTTCTGTGGCATTATTATAATTAGATAGCTTCTGCCCGCGACTTCGCCCGCATGGAATTCGGTTATCGCGTTCCCGCGGGAACTATGCGTTTTTCCGGGATAAAAAGTAGCCTATGTCCTTTCCCGGGACCTCAGCTATCTCCATGCCAAATTTCATCTCAATCGGTCCAGCGGTTGAAGCGTGAAGAGGTAACAGACAGACCTCGTTACCTCTTCACGCTTAAACGGCTGGACCGAAATAGATGAAAGGACCCCGCAGAAATATATATTACTCGTAAATACTAAACATCCATGACTCGGGTACAAACATTCGTGCTCATCACACAACGTCTTAGCTCGCGGCATTCGATTCGAACCTGCGATCGTCGAAACTGTCATGCTGTGTAAAATTTTGAATAAATAAATAAATAATAGTATCAACAGATTAGATTATGAAATACTTTATTAATGAGCCACTTTTTTGGGTTCCGAAGTCCACAAGGCACCCTTATAGTTTCGCCATGTCCGTCCGTCCGTCCGTCCGTCCGTCTGTCCGCACTATTACTCGGAGATGCTTAGTTCTAGAAACCGGTAATTTGGCATGAATATACATATTAGTTACGCTGACAAAGTGGTACAATAAAATTTTGAAATATATATTTTTATAGGGCACCCCACCACATTTAGTAGGGGACTCGTAAAGTGGGGATTTTTTTTTTTCTTGCGTACCCCATGGTGCGGCATATCGTTGAATAAGTCTTAAAAAAATATTGTGGGTTTGTTAAAACCATTTTTTGATTAAGTGATGCGTTTGTGAAATATTAAGCTTTAAAGTGCTATTTTTTGTTAGAGTCACGTGTCACCCCCCCCCCCCCCCTGCCAGCTAAATGGTGGTATTTGGATGGCTGAAAACAATCACGGTTGTGGCATATATACCGTACTTGAAAGGAAAACTATCACAGCTAAGTAGGCTGTACAAACTTACGAGTAATAGTCGACCAACTTATGATATGATTAAAATACCAATGATTTTTCTCGAGCGGCAGGGGCGTCAAAATTCAAAATTCAATCACGCTAATAAGTCTTAGAAAGGTACTGTGGGGTCTGTGTGGGCATCGTCAACTTCGGAACCCTATATTTTGCGCGTGGCCCGACACGCACTTGGCCGTTTTTTAAGTATAAATTTAATAAGTTTTTTCAAAAATAATTTTTTTGGGACACGCTTTTATTGCTGACTGTACTTTTCTTTGTAAATCCTTCATCTACCCTTCAAGACGAATAAAACGAGCCCAAATTCGATGGGTTTATGTAGTTTTATTAGGGAGTTCCTATGGCCACCTTCCAGCTCCATCATCAGATCAGCTCCACGTCATCATAATATTGCATTGTCACGCGATTTACATATTCGTGCAAAACTTCAGCTCAGTCGGAAATCGGAAAGTGGGTCAAATTTAACTTGCAATTTTCCATTACATAGTTACATACAGGTCGACCTAAATATTAGTATCATTCGGCAAGGCATTGAAGACGCGTATTGCAGAAATGAACATACTATTTTTGTACTGTGAATTCTTTACCCTTGGGCACAGTAAATTGTATTTGTATTTTTCCCTCAGACTTTCTCTTAATGAGGATTTCTTAGTAAAGAATTCTCTGTCGTCAAAACAATACCTATATATATATAGACATAGAGAAATGATACAAGAAGAGTGGCAGAGTCTGTACCTACTGTAGTGCGTGCTCCAAAACCCGGGTTAACACTAGATCGACGTCTAGCGTCCAGTGGCTGAACCCCGATTACCCGACCGTTTAGCAGTTGCTCCGCTACTTGAAGCTAGATGGCGAGCCGAAGGCAAAGTGTATTTCTAAACAATTCACAACTAATTATTATAACTAGAACTCCTTTTTGAAATCTTCTTATTACACAGGTTCAGGTTGTAAGTTGTAAACTGTTAAGCAATAAAATATGCTTTGCGTTCGGCTCGCCGTCTAGCTTCAAGTAGCGGAGCAACTGCTAAACGGACTCTGCCACGTGATTATATTAAACGACACCTTCATTGTCCACAGATCAACGAAGCTCAAGTCGTTCTGGCCAAGTGTATCAGACGAGCCACTACCAGCTCTGGACTTCCTGTCAGCAGCCCTGCTATCGGCGGAGTACGAGCGGGCCCTGGGCAGAGCTCTGGCCATGCCTGAGTGCCGACTAGTGCCTTTCTTTGGAGCCTTCTTAAGAGAACTGAGGTGAGAATAGTCCACAACACGGCCTCTTAATTTCAGACTACTAGTACTAATACAGCCTATTTGCGTCCCACTGCTAGGCACAGGCCTCCTCTCACCCCGAAAGGGTTTTAGCTATAGTCCCCGCGCGGGCCCAGCGCGGATCGGGTACTTCACACACATCTTTGAATTAATTCGCAGATGCGCAGATTTCCTCATGGTGTTTGCCTTCACCGAAAAGCACAGTGGTAAATTCAAATTGAATTTCGCACATAAGTAAACTTAGTGCGAGCCGGGATCGAACCCCCGACCCTGCATGAGAGGCGAGGCGGTAGGTCGAACCACTAGACCACCACGGCTTCTTAACTCTTTCAGAACTGCGAAGTAATTCAAGGATGTGTGTGAAGTCCGGAATCCGCACTGGGTCCGCGTGGGAACTATATCCCAAACCGTTTCATGATAGTAGGTTTGGGCTATAATTGGGCTATAGAGGCGAGGCCTGTGCCTAGCTGCGGGACGTAAACAGGCTCTTATATACAACGGGATAATTGAAGAAAAATAAAAACTTGCAAAAACCTTCGAACTATCCTAGCTAAGCGAAAGCTATTGGAACTCTAGCTTAAGTATAAGGTAATTTGAGTAATGCAAACGTAACGAGCCATCGCGAAGCCAAGCGCTAGTAAATATACATAGCAGTAATTAAAAAAAGTCGATATACCCACCAGAGTGTGGGAGGGGAGCTGATTAAAATGTACATAGAGCGGATATTACTCCTGTACGAGAAATAAATTTTCACTCCTATCCTAAAACGAGTACTTTGTTGCCCGTTCGGAGGGGGCAAAATGTGTTTTTTGCCCTTGCTAACAGGGAGAAAATTACAATTTTGCTCCCTGCTGCTACTGGTTTGCAGAGTACATGTACAACACTGTAGCCAAATTATTAACACCATGGGATACATAGCACGAATCCCTCGCTAGCTCAAGATGCCACGTCAGAATACCCCGCTCCGCTCTGGATTAAATCCGTCAACCGCGGTGAAATATACCATTTTCCGCCTTAGTTATACAATCTGCAATTAACCGCGGCGTGGGTGACATGTTAACAGTGGAGCCACACACAATCTTTTTGCTCAAATTTGCGCTGACTTTTCCGCGGAAATATTTCGCTCTCGCTGAATATCAATGCAAATTTAAAAGTGCTTTTACATTTCGTACGATGACTTAGTTCCGGAGCTCTTTCAATGAAATACTCTGTCGACAAAGTCGCAGATAAAATGTCGTCTTTAATAATACTTCCGTACCATGAATTAAGGTAGACCTGTTTTCAATACCTCATCATCATCATCATCATTTCAGCCAATAGACGTCCACTGCTGGATATAGGCCTCCCCCAAGGCGCGCCACTCAGACCGGTCCTGTGCCACTCGCATCCACCGCGTTCCTGCGACCTTTACAAGGTCGTCACTCCATCTTACAATTGCTTTTTCAATACCTCTATAACTATAACTACCTATATTTCATCGGATACGCTAATTCTAAGTCTACGCGGGACGAACCCGCAGACAACGGCAAGTAGAAGATAAAAGAATCATTTACTGATCGGCCCCTTTGAATCGGTCCAACAGTCGATCTGAGTATTTCCCATCACAATTTGTCTCTTGACGTCTATTAGGAGTCAAAGAAATCGGCACGTTCGATTTTCAAATTATTGAAGGTTTTTCCAGTTCAATAATATTTCTGTTGGTTCTAACAGCTCTGCAGCTACCGCCTCTCATGCAGAGGGTCGGGGTTCGATTCCGGCTCGCACCTCTAAGTTTACTTATGTGCGAAATTCAATTTGAATCAACCACTGTGCTTTTCGGTGAAGGAAAACATCGTGAGGAAACCTGCACGCATCTGCGAATTAATTCAAAGATGTGTGTGAAGTCCCCAATCCGCACTGGGCCCGCGTGGGGAATATCGCCCAGCAGTGGGACGCAAAATAGGCTGTAGTAGTAGTAGTAGTAGTAACAGCTCTGTGTCGATACAATTCCCTCAATGAACGCGAGGGTGGTGAGGTGACTCGATGACCGATATATTTTTATTGTCACTGGAAACCCGACCTGTTGGCTGTGTCAATGACACACATTCAAATCTATTGGTATTTATTACTTATCCATATTAATATCGATATCGTTCGTCGGAAGCTAAAATTTGGAATCCTTGGGCTGTGTAAAAGAAGAAGAAGAAACGTTTATTCGCAACAAACACGTATAAAGAAAACATAAGTACAAAATAAGTATTTTCAAAAAAAAAAGTATTTTCATTTCAAAAATGAAATTTTTCGGACACGCTTCTATTGCTGTCTGTACTTTTCTTTGTAAATCCTTCATCTACCCCTCAAGACGAATCAAACGAGCCCAAATTCGATGGGTTTATGTAGTTTTATTAGGGAGTTCCTATGGCCACCTTCCAGCTCCATCATCAGATCAGCTCCACGTCAACATAATATTGCATTGTCACGCGATTTACATATTCGTACAAAATTTCAGCTCAATCGGAAATCGGAAAGTGGGTCAAATTTAACTTGCAAGATTCCATTACATAGTGTGATGTTCGTGTAGGTGAGCAGTATGAGAGAATTTTTCCGAAATTTCCATAGGATCGGGAATAAGTTGGACTTCTACTACTATACATACATATACGGGGTATGTGTTAAAACCATTTGACGATATTTGAGGTCAAGATGCGCGCACTTTTCCTGAACCCGATGGTGTAATATTTTTTTCTTATCGCTCAGTATTAACAAAGTTATGAGCTGTTATCATAAATCATTAGACCGCCTGCTGTATGCCATACCTTTTTGTGTAATTACATAATGTCTACTGTTCCTTGATTGTGTGGTGTTCAATAATAGTACATTATTGCCGTGGCCGGGAAAGTAGGTCTTTGCAGGCTGAGTACTGGTTTAAAGGGCCGAGGCTTCGCCGAGGCCCTTTAATATGTACGAAGCCTGCAAAGCCTTTCACGTGCCGAGACTTATATAGTGCTTTTCTCAAAAATGAAAAAAAACCTTGATATTAGGTATTCATAATACAGCATTGACACGCACGCAAAGGTAGTCAAGTACTTACAACAAATCCAATGGAACGCCAGTCTTATTTCGTATTCACCGATATTTGACTTTAACAGACACTTACACGGCAAGTTAAAAACTCGCATGTAGATTTCTCGTTTTTTATAAAAATTAAGACCTTTTATTAATTTTTAAACCGAACTAGTAAACTATTTTCATGAAATTTTGCTAAATAAATCTGATACAAGACAAGAACTCCCGCTCTTTATGAATCGTTCTTTTTTTAAATTCCGTTCTGAAATACATTGCGCTGTTTCAGACACGGATAAAAACGTTTGGTTTCGCGTCAATTGACAGATACAGAACATGCAGACTTGGCTGTTTGGGAATTCCTTCGCGTATTTATCAGTTTAAAAAAAAAGTACCTGTACGATAATGAAATTTCATACAACATTCCCTGCGCTTATACATGCCGCGGAAGTCAATTCATACAAATTTCCGGGGCATGCAGTTAAGTTTTTTTTTTTTTATGTTTGACTGATTGTCAATGACACACTTTGCGGTCTGATAGAAAGCAGACAATGACGAGTTTCCCCGCCATTTTTGAGAAAAGTATATTGTATTGTATTGTATCATTGGTATTTTAATCATTTCATAAGTTGGTCGACTATGACTCGTAAGTTTGTACAGCCTACTTAGCTGTGATAGTTTTCCTTTCAACTACGTTATATATGCCACAACTGTGATTTTTTTCAGCCATCCAAATACCACCATTTAGCTGGCAGGGGTGGGGGGGGACGACGTGACTCTAAAAAAAATGGGACTTTAAAGCTTAATATTTCACAAACGCATAACTTAATCAAAAAATTGTTTTAACAAACCCACAATATTTTTTTAAGACCTATTCAACGATATGCCGGACCATGGGGTACGCAAGAAAAAAAAACATCCCCACTTTACGAGTAGGGGAGGTACCCTATAAATAAATATATTTCAAAATTTTATTGTACCACCTTGTCAGCGTAACTAATATGTAAATTCATGCCAAATTACAGCTTTCTAGAACTAAGCATCTCCGAGCAATAGTGCGGACAGACGGACGGACGGACGGACGGACGGACGGACGGACATGGCGAAACTATAAGGGTTCCTTGTGGACTTCGGAACCCTAAAAACGTAAAAACATGCTTAGAATCGATGGCCAATACTGTGGATGGTTATAGTTATAGAAGTATTAAATAACTGGCTTCACCCGTGGAAAACCCGTTCCCGTGGAAATATCGGATGTTATTCCCAGGGTCTCAAACTATCTCTATACCAAATTTCATTCAAATCGGTCCAGTCGTTTCGACGTGAAGGAAGGACAAACCAAACGCACTTTAACATTTCTAATATGAAGTACTAGTTGTGCCCCGCGACTTCGTCTGCGTGGAATATAAAATTGCCGATAACTTTTCTTTCCAATATCCGATTCTAATCAAACATAGCTTATATGTTGTTCCAAATGATGCTCTATCTACCCTTGAAAACTGCATTCAAATCGGTTCAGTAGTTTCGGAGATTAACTCTAACAAACAGACAGACAGAAAAGATTTCTAAAAATCGCTGTTTTGTGGTCTACCATACATCTTTAGACCCCCCGTTCCTTTTTTTGAACTTTTCTTTCTATGTACACACACGCCGGGTTCTGCTCTTTCATTATAGTATAGATAGATAATGAATTTGCCCCAGTCGCGAACTTGTCAGACACACTGCCGCGTGTATACCTCGAAGTCACTGACGACTGATTAATATGTTAATTATATGTATATGGAAAGCAACACAATATAGAGCTTATTTCATTTGGTTAATTAATTTGGGATTACAACTATCATTATATTCATTATCAAAGAGCAAATTCGTATTCAATTAACTATGTAGTGTCGGCGTCGAATACATGTGATGAAACAAGTTGATCATAAATATCTATTTTAATATTAGAAACTATGTTATCATAAGAACCTATAATACAACAATGAGCTTATTCCTTTAAGGCATCTCTTCCAGCTAAGCTTGGTACTATGTTCATACTAAACATTGATCTATTATAAGTAAGGATTCACAATCAGCCGGAGAAAAATGGCTCGCCAAAACGGGTGCCCGAAGAACACGGGCACCCGTTTGGCGCTCAGTAAATTTGACACTTAAGTCTTAAAGTGTTAGGTTTACTTTTGTATAAAATATTTATCTTGACACATATTATAAAGAGGCGTTATTAACATATTGCAACGTATTTTCTAATGTCAGTTTGCTCCATATATTTTGACATATTCTGTTAGGCACTGTTCGTCCATATGTTATTATAGGTCAATGATACTAAACCTCAAAATTACCCGAAAAGTAACTAGAACGTGTGTTTACACTCAACATAGACCCAATTTCGTTCTGAAATTGAAACCAAACATGTCAAGCCCGCGAATTCTACAAGTTCATTACCGCGGAGGATCGTTGCGGCGTCCTTACGGGAGATAAGGGGGTGTTGACGGCTTCTAAAGGGCGGGTGGAAGTCATTTTGAGTGCAATAGCTTAAATAAATTTACATAATACTGGAATTTTGAATTCGAAAGTAACTTTTAAACCGCAGAACCTTAAATTTAATGAGAATCTTGTATGATTATCAAGGATGGAAGCTCTACTACAGGGCGGACACGGCCTATAAAAGCACGATTTCGAACACAATTCGAATGAAGTGTCAATGTTTGAGTGCGAGGACGTCTGTACACTTGTAAGGGTGCGTTCCGTATCGCGCTCAAAGCGCTCACAGCGTTCACAACGCTCATGAATTGATTTTCACGCTCACGACCGTGTGAGCGCGTTTTTGATTCGGAATGATCATACACGCTCACGGCGCTAACACTAGTAACTTTTTTTTTTAATATGGAATCATGTCCTGTCCAATGTATAGTCAAATGTCACTTTGACGTTTGCGCTCACAGCGCCCATGCCGTCATCGATGACGTCATCAATTTCCTGAGCGTTGTGAGCACGCTCATAATGTGTCCCGAAATGCGCTCAAAGCGCTGTGAGCGCGATTCGGAACGCACCCTAAATGTGTGTGTGCCAACAACGCGGACCAGTGATCCGCTCTCCATCTTCGGATGAAACAAATGACGGTAAGGGCGAGTTGCGCGCCGGCTAGATTCAGGCGGTTGATTCCGTGGCCATTCTGTATGTAGTACTATTAAATTTTCTGTGTAGGTACTTAACGGATTTTTATGCGGTTTTCACTAATAGATAGAGGGGTTTATGAGGAAGGTTTTAGTGTATAATTTTATTGTTCTACTACCCGTGCGAAGCCATCTATACTAATAATAATAAATGTCTGGAAGAAGTCCGTTATCCCAAAAAAAAGCATTGTTCTCGCGAGAACGCTATTTCCGAATTCCACGCGGGCAGAAGCTTGTATAGGTAAAAAACATAGCTAAATGACCTCGTATATGTAGTAGTAACCTGTCTGTATACGAAAGTTGACGTTCCATATTAGAATTTTCGTCGAATTTTCATATGATTTTGGAACACAACTACACACAACAGGTGACTTACTTAAGTTTTTCACCTATATTCACTATGTGTTTGTTGCAGAGAGATCCTGGCTGCGTCTCCATCTCTCACCGGCTCCCACTCCGTAGCGGCCACTCCCACCCACTCCCATCGGAGGGACTTCAAGAGAGAATCCGTCAAAGAAGACAGGTACAGTAACGCAACCATTTTCTAAGTCTGGAATCGAAGGTCACCCTTTTGGAGCCAGGCCACTCTCCTTGCTGAACCTTGACCGTCGCGCCTGCGTCCTGCACGTCGGGCCCAGTGACCGCATTGACGCTGCCGCCATTTTGACGTCCTCACTTCGGCCGCCGCCATCTTGAAAACTGCACGCCCGGCCAGATACGTGACACTCATGGAATGGAGGGTTGAAGTAAAGTAGCGCAATCTTTATAGTTCCAAAAGTGGACACCAAATGGGGTAGATTGGGTGCACTGCGGTCGCCACTCCAGTCAAGCCACCTAGGCGAATAGTCTTCACTAGCGCCTTCAGATGGCTCTGCTGAGGCGAAAACGCAGCGAAAACGGTTGTGTGTTTTGTTTTGTTTTGTTGCTTATTAAATCTGCTAGACACGTTTTCAACTGTTTCGCCATATAAGATTGCGCTCCTTACCAAGACACATTCCACACTCCATAGTATATTCCTTGCTCATGAGTGTACGGTACCTATAAACTGATACCACGCCTTAGATAGACCCGTATTAGGCCTTAGACTCAGGCAGGACCCTTTCATTATTAGGCCTTAGACTGATTTATTTTTAAATATAAGTACTTACCTTGCTCCCTTGTTTACCTGGGATTTTAATCTTGCTCCGTGCTAGGTGTCCTATAGAAGTCGTAGGGTCACTTTTGGCAAGTGACAAATTGACCTAATTGGGGCTTTCCCATATTCCAAATAAGTATTCCAATTTTCGCGAGAGAGCAACTCGTACCATACAATTCCAAGAAATGCAACTTACCCATCCGTGCGTATTGGTCATACACGTTCACGATTGGACTGCGCGGGGTCAGCATCTCACTTGACGCGCCGAACGAAGTTTGGACTTTGTGATCCAATGAGCCACTTAACAGTCACTTTTGACGTCTCGAATAACAGGTTTTTCCGTATTTCCTTATAGAATCACTTGGTGGACTCGAATAGATGCCCAGTAAGAAAATGGGTTTTATACTATGACGATATTTATATTGTTTTTTGCAGAGGCTCCCTAAAACGAGACCCCACGAGGAGAGAGAGCGGGAAGCGAGTGGACCAGGGCACCACCACTAGTCCACTGCGGGACAGCAGCAAGCGAGACCCTAGGAGTAATGAACCCAGTAGACAAGTGGTACGTATTGTGGGTCTAACGAAGCTCATCATGTCAGCCTAAAGAAGTCCACTGCTGGACATAGGCCTCCCCCAAGGCTCACCACTTAGACCGATCTTGTGCTAATTATTTCCACCGGATTCCCGCGACCTTTACGACGTCGTCGCTCCATCTTGTTGGAGGCCTACCTCGTCTCCCGGATCGCGGACGCCACTCGAGAACTTTCTAGCCCCATCAGTCCTGCGATGTGCCCCCCACTTCCACTCGAGGTTCGCAATTCTTCGGGATATGTCGGTGACCCTAGTTCTACTGCGGATATCCTCGTTTCGATTCTATCACGCAAAGAAACCCCGAGCGTAGCCCTCTCCATTACCCTCTGTGTGATTTTGAACCTTCTTATGAGGCCCAACGTAAGCGCCCGCGTCTCGGAACCATAAGTCATCAGTCATCACTGACATCATAAATCACGAATCTCTAGGTAACTCAAAGAGCAAACATAACCTTTTTACACGGCGGACACGGCCTATAAAAGCTCGAATCGTGCGGCGAACACAATTCGAGTGAAGTGTCAATGTTTGCATGCGCGGACGTCTGTGTGCATGCGAGGACGTCTGGACACTTGTAAATGTGTGTGTACGACTACGCGGGCTAACGATTCACTCTTCATCTCCGGATGAAACAAATGACGGTAAGGGCGAGTTGGGCGCGAATTGCGCGCCGGCTAGATTCAGGCATGATTCCGTGGCCACTCTGTGTGTAGTACTATTAAATATTCTTTGTCGCTGTTTACGAGTATGGTTATGCTACAACCACTGGACTGATTCAGTTGAAATTTGGTATAGAGATTATACCTACTAGTCAATTTTCGGGAAAGGAAATAGGCTACTTTTTATCCCGGAAAAGACGCATAGTTCCCGCGGGAACGCTCCAAATTCCACGCGAGGAAGCTATTGGAAAATAATATAAAAAATAATAGATAGGTACCTACTTTATAATCAGTAAAAAGATCAAAAGTCAAGCCACGAAATCAACAGTTACCTACTTAGTTATTTAAAGTCATTCATTAAATGTGTTCAAGTCTTTATATTTTTAGTTTTTTGTAGATCAATTTTCAAAGATTCAATTTTCAACGTTTTTTTTTTCAACATCCTTCTATTGATTCACCTTGATGTTGCATTGTTAATATAAACAAATGACAATTGAAATCAAATTTATTTTTGACATGAAATATTTTATTATATTTCTTTAATGATCTTTTCTCATATTTTGCTTTGGTCTTTTGGTCATGTTGGTATTGCTCCCTGGGAGGTAGGCGTACTTAATTATTAATTAGCTTCATTAATTCCAGATCAATGGATCCCCCAGTTTCCTAGTTAGTGCCTACGTCATGCATGAGTCAGACTCTCATAGATCCGCAGCACGTTGGTCGATGCGTCAAGCTCTCACTAATAAATCGATAAAATAAATAAAAACGCGACTGCACCCAAACTTTTGATATACCCAGTGTCACTGTTACAATCAACAAATGTAACGTCACCGCACAAGCTAAAATCCATCAGGCCGTTTAGGCTACAGATCGGGCCAAAGAACTACATACACATTACATAAATACACTCAAATAGTAACAACAAAATTCTGGCGCAGTCTGGTAAATGGGATAAAAAAAATATATTTAGCGATATGGACTACCAAACTTACATTCGTTATTTTTTATGTAATTGGCCTTTGTGCTGATTGGCCTACAATTAGCACACACACAGGCCATCTGTTAAGTGGTCACTGCGGCCCATGGACATAAAAAACCCTAAGATTTCGAATGCGTTGCCAACCCTAAGAAGAGTCCTAAGATGGAATACCTCTATGCCTGTAATTTCACCGGCTGCCTTACCCCCTTACCGGTTTTCCGTCAGGTTAGCGAGTAAGATGGTATACTCTTAGATATCATGAAAGGACCTTGCACCAGCTCCTACCACCAGCTGATAGTTACGTTTCTTGTCTCCAGTACATAGCATCATTCGACGAGGAGAACGAACACGCTGGTTGGAGGCGAGTGGGGCCCGAAGGTCTTCTAAACCTGGAGAAGGTCTACCGCACCCAGGCTGTGATGGATCACATAGCAAGCTTCCATCAGCACCATTACGCTTTAGCCAGAAACAACACTCCTATCTTCGGGGACTATTTAAGGTGAGTTTTATTTTTCTACTAGGTTCCACCCGCGACTTAGTCCGCGTGGAATTCGGTTATTCGCAGATATAAGAGGAACAATTCCTCCATACGTTATTTTGTTAACTCAAAGGGATGAAGCAGCGTTTTTGTTGAAAGCTCCCGGTCGGCTTGATATTCTCCGCCATCTTGAACTATCATCGTCACATTTTATCTAATTTACAGAAAACTACAACAAATTATATACTTAAACCTTCCTCAAGAACCACTCATATATTAAAATTATCTCGTCGTTTTAAAGATCTAATCATACATAGGGGCAGAGAGGACAGCAAAGTGACTTTGTTTTGTACCTACTATGTATGGGTCTTTGACAGGTAACTTTATGAATAGTCCGAGATCAGAAAGAAAATGAGGGCCACGGAATTTCTGTTCACCAGCAAGCGCTAACGGCGTTGGAGACTGTGTTCGCTGTGATTGGAGGGATGTATAGCTGTCAATGTCAAAATGCGCAAAATGCCAATGGCTGCCTTGGCCGACACCAACGCTACTAGCGCCCCTAGCGGATTTTTCACTCGCCGTGACCCTCAAAAATTGCGTAAGGCAATCGATTTGAAGCCAACTAAGCTAACCAGTCGAGATCGAAATGGATTACGAAATGAATTTAAGAAGTACATATTCAGAGATTGGACAGTCTCGAAGGAATTTAGAATTGAATCTATAGTCTCTAAAAATTTAAATACAATAACTCCTCAAGTTGTACATGGTTTCCGTCGTCAATTTTGGTGATGTAGGTGTCACCAAAGGTGAAATATAAACAAAGATGATTAAAATGATTCAAAATTCAAAATTCAAAATTCAATCATTTATTCAGCAAATTGGCCACATAGGGGCACTTTTACACGTCAGAAAAGAATTTACTAGCGCTTCCTAGACCCATTGCTTGAGAAGAAGCGCCGCAACGAACTCAAACCGAAGGGTTTTTTTCAAAATTTACACATAGTTATAACATTTACATTACATGTATAAAATATACATATAGGTACGTACTACAATTACATTGAAGGGATGTATAGTCCCTAACTTAAACTTAAATCTAAGATCTTAGAGATGTATAGTCTCCTAGGGTCCAGAAAAAAAAAATATGGAGATGGCCTCCATTGTCAAATAAATATAAATTCCATAGATTTCAGTTAACAATTCTTTGAAATTGAAAAAATCTAATTGAAACTTCTTGAAATTTTAATTGAACCTTAAAATGGGCCCCGCGCGTATCTGCAGAAGATAATGTGTATCGTAGTTATTTTTTTTTTATGTCGATGGTATAGACAAACGAGCGCACAGCCCACCTGATGGTAAAAGTGGTAACTGCGGCCCATGGACACCGAAATCCTTAAGCTAGCGTTGAACGAGGAAGCTAACATAAGTTTATGTCGAATATGACACAGTTTTGGGAGTATAGGTCTACTTAGCGGCATTAATCTGTACGTAATGCTTCAATCATACAACAAGCTCAATCCACAACACTCTGTAGCTAAAAATCCGTTGGTATCTATCTTGTCAATTCAAAATAAATGAATTGAGGCCTAGTAAGGTGCCTTGCTTCCAATGGTTAAAAGATAAAGATAAAAGATAAAAAAAACATTTATTGAAGTAGGATTTTACAATCACTTTTGCATCGTCATTATGTACAATTTGATGTAGTTATCATTTAAAACATACCGTTATCCACTGCAAGCTTCGTCATTGATTCAGGTACCTACATCTTCTTTTTTCTAACTTTTTTTTTATCACACGCACTATAACAATTTTTAACTAAGTCCTTAAGAGCACACAAATTGCGCTTAAGGTTGGATTGAAAGTTATTCCTGACCATTCCTAACCAATCCCTCCTGTCTTCCAGAACAGCAATAGCCTCGTGCGAGGAGCCGGTCTTCTCCCAGCCCTCCCACCAATCCAGCTGGTCTTTCGAGAACGAGGCGCTATACGAGCTGGAGGGGGGAGGGTACTGTCCTGTGCAGCCGCTGCCACACGATCATGGGGTCGCCATGTTCCCGCTGCAGCCGCAGAATGCGATCTGCATGGACCGGCATGTGCTACAGGTTGGTAAAATTCAGCACAGACGAGATACTGTTCGGCTACATTTGAAGCTTACTACCAGCATCCCAGCAGTCTAAATAGTCACTACAACGGCAGAGTGGGATCTGCATGGACCGGCATGTGCTACAGGTTGGTAAAATTCAGCACAGACGAGATACTGTTCAGCTACATTTGAAGCTTACTACCAGCACCCCAGCAGTCTAAATAGTCACTACAACGGCAGAGTGGGATCTGCATGGACCGGCATGTGCTACAGGTTGGTTAAATTCGGCACAGATGGGATACTTACTGTTCAGCTACTTTTGAAGCTTACTACGAACATCCCAGCAGTCTAAATGTCACTACAACGGCAGAGTGGGATCTGCATGGACCGGCATGTGCTACAGGTTGGTTAAATTCGGCACAGATGGGATACTTACTGTTCAGCTACTTTTGAAGCTTACTACGAACATCCCAGCAGTCTAAATGTCACTACAACGGCAGAGTGGGATCTGCATGGACCGGCATGTGCTACAGGTTGGTTAAATTCGGCACAGATGGGATACTTACTGTTCAGCTACTTTTGAAGCTTACTACCAGCATCCCAGCAGTCTAAATAGTCACTACAACGGCAGAGTGGGATCTGCATGGACCGGCATGTGCTACAGGTTGGTTAAATTCAGTGCAATCAGCATCAAAGGTAGGTTGGCATATTATATGCCATCATACAAACATGTATCTTAGGAAATAATTTAATTCAATGTTGACTACTTTTCTGATTTTTAATTTTATTTTATAATTTTGATTTTTATGTGTGTGTAGACTATTTTAATTTTAAATGTAAGCGTTTTGGTATCATACTGTAAGCTTATAATTGAATAAATAAATAAATAAATATTAAGTAGTTAACTATCAGTGTTTTGTCAAACTGAAACCACTCTGATTTATGCACTAAAACCTCAGTGTCGTCACAAGATCTGGACTATTGGGACCTTAAGCGGGCTCTATGAGAATTGGGGACTTCACAGATTTCCGTCTTCATGAGTTACTTCATGTTTTCACTGCTGCAAACTACTCTGAAGCTGGAGTAATGAGCTCTAAGCAAGCGACGGTAAAGTCAAGGGTTGTTAAAGGAGTGTGGGTTGTGTTTGTTGGCTCACTTTATTAGACGACGTTTGTTGGGTAATCCCAACAAATGTCGCACCCGTACATCAGCTTAAATACTTATTTTCTCAAACATGCTCGGAAATGTTCGTGTTACTTTCAAAAAAAGAAGACGCGAGGCTGTCCATTGCCGCCCTTGGCCAGCAAAAACATTATTGTCGTGTGTTTTTTTTAATTCGCTTGCTATTTGAGACACCTCTAGAAACTTGACAAATCCATGGAGGTAATAAGGACAACTTCCATTGCCAAATCATCCACGATCATGGAAGTAGTAAATGCTGATGTGGGGTAAGTGCGCCTAAATTTATTTCGCCCCCATGCCTTGTAAACAGCCAACTACTATTTGAGTAATATTTATAGGTTTCGATATATTTATGTTAGGCGCACTTACCCCATCCTGGCGCACTTGCCCCGAAACTGACAAATCCATGGAGGTAATAAGTACAACTTCCATGGCCAAATCATCCACGATCATGGAAGTAGTAAATACTGATGCGGGGTAAGTGCGCCTAAATTTATTTCGCCCCTATAGCTTTTAAATAGCCAACTACTAGTTGAGTAATATTTATAGGTTTCGATATATTTATGTTAGGCGCACTTACCCCATCCTGGCGCACTTGCCCCGACTGACCTTACGTATTTCCTCGCTGTTTGAGAAAAGCATTATATATACCTCGGCCGCAATTGCGATTGCCGGACTCGTACTAATAGAAGGCTTCGCTTCGCTCAGCCTTCTAACTGACTCGTCCGGCAATGCGCTACTTGGCGGCCTCTGCAATAATGTACTATTACGTCGACAGGCATAGGCCTCCCTCTCATCACGAGATTTGAAAATAATTGTAACCTTTTCTTGGCAGATAATGCACCACGGCACAGTATGTATCGTGGGGGAGGCGGAGTGGGGCGGTGCGGTCGCGCAGCTACGACTAGAGCGCGCCTGCGCCATTCTGGCGTGGTGCAGGACTGCGCATCGACCGCATACTTACCATGGTAACTGAAAGTGTTAAAGATTAAATAATATAAACTTGACTATATAAGGTGCTAACAAATTAGTCACGGATATTTTTACAGCTGATAGTACTCGGCTCTCGAAGTACATTTAAGTATGAAACATCATTGGTTTTGTTATGTTTTTTTGGAGAAAAATAGGAAACAAATTTGCTACGTTAAAACACCCTGTTTAAGAACTTGCCGTTTTCCCGCCGATTTTTTTTTTTCCTTAATTATAGTTAAAAGTTAATTGTTTTAATGTAATTTATTAGCTCTTAAAATATCCTTGACTAATTTGTTAGCACCTTGTATTTCTAGCTGGAGTTATAAGTAGAATTTATTTAAGTTCCATTGTGTGCCCTGACAGGGTGTCATGCTACCTCGACATTTGTATACCACCATTATTTAAGGGTAAGGTTAATATAGATTTTCATTAAAACCACAAGTGTTCGGTTCAAGCGCCACAGGTAGAGTCTCTTTTTTATGGAGTGTGGAATGTGTCTTGGTAAGGAGCGCAATCTTATACGGCGAAACAGTTGAAAACGTGTCCAGCGGATTTGATAAGCAACAAAACAAAACACACTCTACTCACAACCGTTTTCGCTGCGATTTCGCCTCAGCAGCGCCATCTGAAGGCGCTACTGCAGACTATCCGCCGAGGTGGCTTGACACTTGTGGCGACCGCAGCGCCCCCAACCTACCCGATTTGGTGTCCACTTTTGGAACTATAAAGATTGCGCTCCTTTACTTCAACCCTCCATACTCTTTTTATTTTTACTAACGTCAAATTGCACAGATTAGCTAAACTTATTTTATATAAAGAACGAAACGTCAAGTTGACAGGTAATCCGAATGAAGTTAATAATGACAGCAACGGAGCTGTGCCAACATAACAGCATTAAACAACCATTTTGTACATGACTACATTGATTGAATAAATTAATAATAAATAAATGATTAAAATAACTAAGCAAAGTGAAAGAAGTAACTAAATAAAAATAAAGCAGTTGTATTTTTAATGGATATGATATGGCAGAGGGTGCTTTTTGTAACAATATAGTCGTCGTCTCGTTTCCACATCAAAGACTAAAAAGGACACCGATATCAGTCGTTCTCTGTGATGCTAGAATCCTTTTGCAACACTATCACATGGTCCATATTAGTGCTTAAAATAAAACTTGTAATACCTTGTATAGCCAACGGTATGACAAGAACTAGAATTTTAGGTAAAGATCCCTACTTATTAATATTCGGACCACTTCTTCCTTTGGTAAGATCAAGCGAGTGTAAATAAAGGAGAATTTTTCTCATGATGTCACTCTAAAAACGTCCACTGCTAGACATAGACCTCCCTTAAGTCTTTCATTGTAAATTGTATTCCTCTTTAGGAGAAACCCCGTCTGAGAACGTACAGCAACCGGAAGTGAGCCTATCCTACAACCCCGAGGAAGTCATCCCATTGAAGTACACGGCCAACTTAGCGCATGAAAACGAGGCGGGAGTGGTGGGGGAGGAGGGGTAAGAGAATCCATATTAATATCACATCATATTTTTATCATAATATTTTGGTGTGCAGTTTAGGTTCCGTTTGTATGGAGTGTCGGTTTCCCCGGGAGTCTAACTATCTTAACACCACTCCATACATTCTCATTAAAAAAACACAATCATATACCTACTACTACTACTACTACAGCCTATTTGCGTCCCACTGCTGGGCACAGGCCTCCTCTCATCCCGAGAGGGTTTGGGCTATAGTTAGCTCTCAGCATGAGAGGCGGTAGGTCGAACCACTAGGCCACCACGGCTTCAGATACCTAAAACAGTCATTATTTTTCAGCTTCATCGACCTCCAATGCGTAAAAGATATGAGACTGAACGGCAAACTCCTAGAGACGAGAGACTTCGCCGATTTGGCCAACACGGCGCGGCGGTTTGGACTAGAAACCACGCAGGGAAACCACGTGATCTCACTAGTCTACGGGAGGACACTTAGCGACAATAGGATAGTGCATTTCATGCTGCCAGCGTACTCTTATAGGTGAGATAAATTGGCTAAATATTTTGAGTAAGCTTCTAAAACATTTCTTTGTATCGACAGGAAAACGGTTTCTCATTAAGGTTCTCTTATTTTAGGGTTATCCATTAGGGCCACATTCACCACCACCAGTTTGTGGTTGCGATCTCGCTATCACATGTTTTTTTTTATAGTATTATATGCGAAGAGCTGATTAGCTCAGTTGATTTTGAGCTTACTTATCGCTACTTCTGGAAGAGACTGTAAATCGGATCGTGGGTAGATACACATCCGGTACGGCAGAGACTTCAAATATATAAAAAAACGCGAGTTAAACTCGCGTGGAGAGGGTTCCGACCCTTTATTATTTTCAATGACTTCTTAATAATTTTCCTGTAATCTATAGGTCAATAACTATCCTCCGTATTTTTTCCAAAATTTTAGTTTCGGAGATAAGGGGGGGGGGTGGTCATTTTTCGCCTATTTTCTTAAATAACTCGAAAAGTTTTGACTAAAAGAGAAATAAAAAAAAATTGAGATCCTCATTAAAAGTAGTTTCCTTTGATATGTCACATGATATGGTTTGCAAATGAAGCCCCCACAAATAGGATCTACGTTTAAAATTCATTTATTTTCGTTACACGACCGTCTTTGGGTCACAAACATACACATACGTACCAAATTTCAACTTAATCTGTCCAGTAGTTTCGAAGAAAATCGACTGTCACAGACGGGCGGACAGACACACGAGTGATCCTATTAAGGGTTCCGTTTTACCTCTTGAGGTTCCGAACCCTAAAAAAGACTCACAAATATGTGACTTGTCAGATGGTGACGACGGACGGTGCCATCCAGTTTCAAACGGCCAGCGTCGGGTAGATTAGATAATCGCTTACTTCTAGTAATCTTTCTTATCTCTAATAGCTAGCTTGAAGCTTCTATCTACTACTACTACTACCACAGCCTATTTGCGTCCCACTGCTGGGCACAAGCCTCCTCTCATCACGAGAGGGTTTGGGCTATAGTCTCCACGCGGGCCCAGCGCGTATTGGGGACTTCACACACATCTTTGAATTACTTCGCAGTACGTGCAGGTTTCCTCGCGATGTTTTCCTTCACCGAAAAGCTCAGTGGTAAATTCAAATTTAATTTCGCACATAAGTAAATTTAGATGTGAGAGCCGGAATCGAAACCCCGACCCTCTGCATGAGAGGCGGTAGGTCGAACCACTAGGCCACCACGGCTTCAAGCTTGTATCTACTTACAGTTAATTAACTGTGAATCATGCTAGACTAGAAGTTTAACACAAACACTTTGTACCTCAATACAAAGAAATAGGGTGCAAAAGTGTAAAAATATCTTTGACGTTGATCGTACGCATATTCATTGTATTTTCACATTGATAGATATCAATGTGTTAGTGTGCAAGGTTTGGTTATCTAAATATATAAAACTCATAGGTGACTGACTGACTGATATAGTGATCAAACCACTGGACGAATCGGGCTGAAATTTGGCATGCAGGTAGATGTTATGACGTAGGCATCCGCTAAGAAAGGATTTTGCAAAATTCCCACGGGAACGGGAAACATCGGGATTTTACTTTCTAATATTTCTGCGCATACGAAGGGAAAAGCTAGTCTTCCATATTTCTCTACCTACCTATAAAGGAGAAAGTATCTCTGTCTGTTTATTGTTATGTGGTTGTTTTGTAAGTTTTGTACATACATACATACATACATACATAATATCACGCCTTTTTCCCATAGGGGTAGGCAGAGACCACTTCTTTCCATTTGCTACGACTCTTGCATACTTCTCTCGCTTCTTCAACTTTCATCCCGTTCCGCATACATGCTCGTCGGTTTAAAGTACTTTTGACCTGGCCTTTAATCAGATTGTCCTGAATTTGATCCAAGAACATTCGCCTCGGTCTTCCTCTTCCAGCACCTCCATTCACACTAGCCATATAAATACTTTTTGTCAGTCTTCTCTCATTCATCCTTTCCATATGCCCAAACCAATATAGCATACCTTTTCTATTTTTGTCACTACATCCTCTTTCACACCACACCGCTCCCTTATCACGCTATTCCTTACCCTATCACTCAATTTAACATTTGCAATATTCCGCAATGCTCTCATTTCTACAGCATTGATTTTACTTTCGTGCTTCTTCTGCCATACCCAACTTTCACTACCATACATAAGTGTCGGCACTAGCACACCTCTATGTACAGCCACTCGAGCCTTTGCCGAGACTTTGTGGCTAGTCATAAAAGCATGCAATGCCCCATTTATTGAATTTCCAGCATTCACTCTTCGTTCTATGTCACCATCACACTTTCCATCCCTAGTAAATTTTGAACCCAAATATATGAATTCATCCACTTGTTCCACTTTCTTACCCCCTATCATAATTTCACACAACGTCCTAAATTCATCTCTTTCAAAAACCAGAACTTTCGTCTTGCATACGTTGATTTTCATACCCTTTCTTTCTAATGACACATGCAGACTTGTTACCATCTCTTGTAACTCCTCAGCTGATGACGCAAGTATTACTTGATCATCCGCATAAAGGAGACATTTGACGAGTAACTCATTCATTCTTAAGCCACACTCTTTCTCTTTCAATTCCTTTAGGCAGTCATCAATGAACACGTTGAACAGCCACGGCGACGCTACACATCCCTGTCTAAGACCTTTATCAATCCTAAACCAATCAGTGTACGCGCCGTTCACCCTGACACAAGCACTAGAATTCTCATATAGAGATTTTAATGCTCGAATCAGGTTGTCGTCCACGCCCTTCATAGACAAGGCCTTCCATAATTCATCCCTCTCCACTCGGTCGTAAGCTTTCTCCAGGTCCACGAATACGCAATAAACCTTGTGACTTTTAGCCAAAAACTTTTCGGTTATGCCACGTAAGGAGAAAACCTGGTCCGTACATCCCATTCCCTTTCTAAATCCTGCTTGAACATCCCATATCCTTTCATCTGTTTCTTTCACTACCCTTTCAATCAATACTTTTGCATATAATTTCCCCACAACACTTAAGAGGCTGATTCCCCGGTAGTTTTTGCATTCCTGCTGTGACCCTTTCCCTTTAAACAACGGTACGATTACAGCCTTGCACCAGTCACTTGGTACTCGGCCTATCCTCCAACACAGGTTGAAAAGGCGGTACAGCTGACTCGCAACTACACCCTTTCCAGCTTTAAGCATCTCAGCTGAAACTCTGTCACACCCAGCAGCCTTACCTACTTTCAAACTAATCAGTGCTTCCATTACTTCATCTAGACTAATTTCACTTTCATTCACATCGTCTTGAAATTCGTTGCAATCATCATTTACTACCTGTCCTTTTCCAAACAAACTTTCAAAATATTCTTTCCATCTCTTTAGCACACTTTCCTCTTCATTTAACAAATCTCCACTTTCACTCCTGATTTTGCCAAGTTCCGAGTTGGCCGACTTTCCACGGGCAGTTTTTATGGACTTCCAGAACAGTTTTACATTAGACCTAAAGCTATCTGATAGCTTTAGGTCTAATGCATCTGACCACTCACTCTTCTTCTTATCCACGATTGCTTTTACTTTTTCTTTTAACTTCTTGTAAAACTCTCTTTTTTCCTGAACGCATTAATTTGTCACCTGTCCTACTCTTTTACTAGCTTTAACTGCTAGCCAGTCTAACCATGCTTTTTCTTTTCGGATACAACCTTACGTACTTCCTTATCAAACCATTCACTCTTCTGCATTCTTCCTTTCCTTCTTTTGGATACCCCACACACTTCAACAGCAACACTCACCACTTTATTTTTAAATGTTTCCCATAAAACTTCCATTTCTTGTATCCCATCTATACCATCAAACCGATCATTTAACTTATTACGAAATTCTTCTTGTACATTCTCATTCTGTAAGTTTTCTACTTTCACACGTTCCAAAATAGTCTCTTGTTTAGATACCCGGTGCCGCCATCGATTAAAGAGTCCTCTTATTCGACTGACGACTAAATGGTGGTCTGTGTCGATACCAACACCTCGGTATACCCGGGTATCCGTCACTTTACTTTTCAGCCTTTCGTCCACAATTACAAAGTCTATCATACTTCTCGAATATCCTTCTTCTCTAGTATACATATGAATCTTTTTGTGATTAAACATGGTGTTAGTCACAACAAGATTTCTGTTCAAACAAATTTCTAACAAATTCTTTCCGTTTTCATTCACTCTTTCGTCACCAAATTTGCCCAAAACCTTTTCATATCCATCCCTTTTAATTCCGACCCAACCATTAAAATCACCTAGCATAACAACTCTCTCATTTTGCTTACACTCATTTAAAACATCTCTCACACAATCCCAAAAGTCATCCCTTTCCTTGCGCTCTTTAACGGACCCACTCGAACCCACATCAGTAGGTGCATAAACACCCAAAATGAAAATTCGGTTGAGTCCAACTTTCATTCTTATCCACAGAAGTCTGGGACTCACATACTCAAATTCAGTCACACACTCAGTCATTCTTGCAGAAAGGATTACTCCAACACCTTTACAGCCTCGACTGGTATCGGGAACACCAGCCCAGTATGCCGTGTAGGTTCCATGATTCGTGGAGCCACATCCTTTACGCTTCGTCTCATTCACACACAGCACGTCAATCTGTCTGTCTTGCATCATCTGACATACATCGTCCAATTTATCTTTCAATCCTCCTCTGACATTCATCTTCATTCTTCTTTTTTTCAGTTTTGTATTGAATGCTATACCTACTATGTAATCCTTTTTTCTCCAGAGTGTGGGCAGTAGGCCTCCACGCTGTGATCCGAGCCCTAATGAGCCAGGCGAAACTGGCGGACCGGAGTCTCGCCTGGCTGAAGAACAAGTATACCGCCCTCTACTACGAAGATGGTTGCTGCTGCGAGCCGCTCGTCAGCGACGCTATTCGGGTAAGATCATTGCCACTTAAGTGGTAAATTCAGGGGTGCTACACTAGACATTGAGAAACGCTAACGCTATAGGTGAAAAATATAAGAAAATATGTAGTTGTAATCTGTCTATTTGTCTACGAAAATTGACGTTCCATATTTGAGTTTTCCCCGAATTTTCTTTTCAATTTGGAGCACAACTTCATACAACAGGCCATTTTCTTAAGTTTTACACCAATAAGACGACCTAAGTCCCACTAAAGGACTCCCCTAATTAAATGGGGCAGTAGTCCTAATAAATACTCCCAGACTGACCTATTATCAGCTAAATACGATATTTGGGTGAACACCCTCAGTCCCACACTGAGCAGAGGCCTCTTCTCATCACGGAAAACTCATTATTCGCATTAAACAAACACCACCTTATAGTATAAGGATGGCAATTGCCAACCGGTCATCAGTGATCTTGTTTGGATAAGATCATTGTCACTTAAATGGTCGATTCACTGGTGCTACACTACGCTTTGATAAAGATCAAAAAAGGTGTTGATGGAAAGTCACTGCTGGACTTAGATCCTCTCCAAGGTCCTACATATACATAGACCGGGCCTACATCTTACTCATCCAGTTTCCGGTGACCTTTCATCCATTCCAGGTCGTCGCTGCATCTTGTTGGAAACATCGACAGCGCGTCTTCCAATACGCGGACGAATTTCGAGAACTTTCTGGCCCTGCCTAAGAGAGTTTTGTGTAGATTAATACCTCTTTTGTTTGTTGACAGGTGTTCGGCGGTAGAGAGTCCACGTGCGGTAGCTCCTCTCACTCCACGCCGGTCAAAACTGCCTTCTCCGACTCACACACCGACTCAATACGAAGTTCAGGAATCAAATTCAAGGTAATTATTTAAGTCAAATTTCGATACTGTATAGTAATAAAAAATACTGTAAAGTAATAAAAAAGTAAAATAAACTGAAGGGAAAGGTAAAGCCGATCGATGAAAGAGAAACATAATTTTAATCGACGGTTTCGTTGGTGATTATTGATTACCAAAAATCCAAAGATAATCCTTTGGATTTTTGGAGCTTCAGAGAAAGGGGAACCCTTCTGGTACAACGTTCGAGTAATGACTTAAGTATTAACCTTTTCTCTGAAGCTAGCTGTCGGAATATTTAATGCCACTAGTCAATTTTAACTGTCACGTTTTCTCGCATTTTTCTTGATAATGATCCAACGTTTCTGTTTTAATCGATTCTCTAGGAAGCACAAATGTTTAGTCCGCTTCCTGTCTCTAATATATCTTATTTCTTCTAGAAAAACAAGTCCACATCAGAGCTGAAGACCAGCTCGCCGAGGAGTTACTGCTCCACGCACACTTCCGGCACCAGGAGTGAAGACGAGGTCATACAGGGATCGCCAAGACACAGGTAAATTTAACCCTTAAATTAGCTTAGTTCTGCTGAAGAAGGCAGATTCATCGTATTGTTTGTTTGTAATCAGGTTTCTAGAAATATATTGCTCTCTTCACTAACTACACTTTGTATAGAAAATCCTATACAGCAACAGATTTTCGTATAATCACTCCATTTACGTACTGAAAATCAGGTACCTGAAGCATCAATCCAGAATCATTTTTTACAAATACACACACCACCTGGAATCTCTACACTTTACTAGAATTTCCTGTTTCCTCGACTTCATAATAGATGGCGTTGGGCAATTTAAGTTGAACGTTACTTTATAAGGCCCTTAGTAGGTATTCTTCGTAAGATAGCTATTATTTGAGTCCATCTAAATAACTGTACTATTTCGTGGCTACTTCTTGTACTCTTCTAAGTTGGAAGAGAGAGAGAGGTCGGCTTTAAGCTCCGCATATCTTCATTTATCAACGCGCCTAGTCCGTTTAATCTAATCTTGCCCGCTATGATTGATTTCGTGGCTGAATGACTCCAACTCCTCACTCTTCCAGCTCATACTCCGCTGCTATGAGCCAGCATCATCCGTGTGCACCACGACACAGCAGCCTGACAGCCGCTGCGACCAGCATCATGGGAGGATCGCCTAACAGGAGTAGGTATGTTCGGCAATACTACTCAGCAGCAAATGGATGTGAGATCTACTTACTTAAATAGTTATGGAAAAATCATCATCATTCATGTCAGTTGTCATCACACAGTCTGTTGTAATAGTTTATCTATGGTAAGAGCGTGTTTTGTGATCTATGGTTACTTGTGTTGCTGTCAAGTTGGTGCTCTCTTGTATCGTAAGTTTGTGAGACTGAAGTATTAAATAAACAGTGATATTAAGTCATATGTTTTATTATATTAAGCCATCTTCATACACAGTCTATCTCTGGTTGTTCCCTCGTTACTGAGGATCGTGATCACGGGATTTCTTTTTTTATACCAAGAGCGCACAGCCCACCTGATGGTAAGTGGTCACTGCGGCCCATGGACACCGCGAAATCCTATGATCCCCCATTAAGAAACCATGAGATCTCGAATGCGTTGCCTACCCTGAGGCCTAAGATGGAATGTCTCTGTGCCAGAAATTTCACCGGCTGCCTCAACCCCCTACCGGAACATAACAGTGCGAGCACTGCTATTTGGCGGCAGGTTGGCGTGGAAAGACGGTGGTACCACCCCGGACGGACCTAGCACCAAGCTCTTCGTGGCATTTATGATGTTCCTCCATCGGTCGCGATCCATTTTTGCCCTCATCGCTTGGAGCTTGCTTGTGGAAATGGTTTCTTTTGTCTGGTCGGACCAATGCGTTGGGGAGCGACGTTGGGCACTTTAGCCCCCCATCCATTCCACCACAGAGATAGGTCAAGCGATAACCACAGTCCAAAAATCGCGAGTTCCTCATTTCTTTGCTCAATCTTATAGAGACAGTAGCAATGTTGTTGCCACTTACAAGATCGACTTAAACATACTTACGTCCACTTGAATCTACGGGTGTGATAATGAAAACTCGCTGTTCTAACAGCGATCTTATTTTAGTCTCGAATAAATCTCTGGTAAAAACGTGCGTGCTCGTATACAAAGCCGACTCCTAGGATTTGAAGAAGTGACCTTCAGTAGGTTAGAGTTATATACCAACTTAGTCGATCCACCTGTAAAATTTTCTTCTACATGACTAGGTATTTGGAGTTCTAATGGTATTCTTCTGTTCCAGCCTAAGAAGACTAGAAACCAGCGAACGTTTCTGGGAAAATCTGAAGCACTTGAGGACGGGCTCAGTCGGATACGACACACAACTAGACTTCATGGACTTCGTGTCGTTATTTAGAAGTTTCAGGTAGTAATATTGTCTTTACGAGTCAACCATTACAAGAGCATGATCAAGGTTGAGGTGAACACTGGGTTCCTATATCCACCAAACGCCTCGTTGTGGCCACGGGTGGTTAATTGTAGTGGTAGTAAATTGACCTAGGTATGGATTCTTATGTAGAAGGTCGAGAGTTCAATATTGGTTAAAACTTCTATATAAGTATTAACAATATTGGTTAGAAAGGACCATAATTAGGGAAAGAAAAGAAATCTACATTTATTCATGACAAGACAACACACGAAGAAATAAGAAACTACAAAAATACTTATCACGAAATGACGTTCAAACGTTTCCAAAGATTATTCGTGTTATTTGCTGGACACATGCCTTCTTTTATGATGAAAAGAGGCCTGTGCTCAGCAGTGCGACGTAGGTAATGACGATGTTGTGCTTGTGGCATATTGTAAGTATAAGTAACCTGTTCTTTATTCCGCAGCCTAGCGATGCGCTCCGAACTCCGAGACGTATTCGAGCAACTAGCGGTTCCCCGCTCACCGCCACTTCTTGCCGAGAAGAGCCGAAGTTCACCCGAGCTGTTCCGAAGCAGAACGGCATTTAGAACAGGTCAGTTAAACCACAAGATCAAAGCACAATTGAGACACTTTGTAGGCGAATAGTTGATAGGTATGAGAGTGTTGAGTTTCCGCTACTTGGCGTCTTTTCTGCGGCTATTCATTTGTTAAGTAATCTAAACCGACGACCATGTTTGCGGAAGGGAATGAAAGTTGAAGAAGCGAGAGACTGCGGTGTGTAAGAGTCGTACGTAGCTAGTGGAACTATTGGAAGGAAGTTATCTGCCTTGCCCTATGGGAAAAAGTGGATTATTGTTGAATGTAGGTAGGTATAATATGTATGCATGTACTTTGTGTGGTGTGGGTGTTACTCCTATCAACCCAGCTCCTGAAGAAAGCCTAGAAAAACCTTGATGTTGCCGACGACTTCTTGGAGCGACCTCGGGTTCCAGGGGTGTGATACCCGGTAGGATGACTCCAGAAGACTTTTTTTGACTCAATGCACGCTGTTTTAACGGACTGTCTTCAATATCTAAATTATGTAGTGTTTCTTTAATAAATCATGACCAGTTATTGCTCGTGCAATAAAGCAGCTGATATTTTTAGAGCTAAACAGAGCCGATGGTTGCCCAAATTATTCCTTTAAAGAGAGTATAACCCACGAGGTAGACGACAAAAAACAGAGGTCTCCTTCCTGCTTTTCTAATTCTAAGAATTGTTAATTCCTTTACCCAATTCTATGTTTGTACCTATACAAAATAAAGTAGAAAATTTATGTGACAACCTCTTTTGCAGGTCTACTAACAAGGAACGGATCTTTGGACCTAGAGCCTCCCAGTGATAAGGCTGCCAGAAAGAAGGCCTTCGATCTCCTGGCTGCGGCAGCGTTACCTGGTAAACCTTCTTCATGAAATTCTTAATTTTGTCTTCTTCGCTTCGTCAGAGACAATGTAAATAAGACTGCCAATCTCCTTACATTACGGCGTACATCGGAAATAGCCAGGGAGCTTCAAATTTTCATACAGCGCCATCTAGATGTTGCTCATGGAGTACAAATTTGGATGCAGGCCACCTAGGCAGCGACATCTATTATCGCATTTAACACTTATTTCGGGCGTTGTCATTCTAAGTTTACCGTCTTCTATGGCTTCGTATACATTTATACCTGGCCGACCAAGCTGTGAAAATAGCTAAAAGTTACTTTTCCCAAATAACGAGACCCAGCTAGATCGATTTGTCGCCCCATAAAAAAGTCTATAATTATTCCGATTTTCGTCCAAATCGTTAGAGCCGTTTCCAAGATCGATTCGCTTTTAAAGAAGATTTATAGACCAGCCGTCTCCCGTGTAGATCTAATTTTTTCCATGAGAATTTCGGGAAATTAATGTTTAGTGCTTCCCTACACTCCCCAAGGAACCTACGTGTCAAATTTCTGCTTTCTACGATCAGTAGTTTCGGCTGTGCCGTAGTCTGTCACGCACTTAATCAGTCTCTCGGTCTCGTTACTTTTAGAAAAGTTATATACATCTTGAATGTGGCCAATTTGCTGAATACTTACTTAAATGATTGAATTTTGCTGCTTTGCGACGTACTTATCAAGGCCTCAGGCTGGCAAACTCTAAACTGTTTGTTAATTACTTACTTAGGTACTTGTGCTATTTTTTGTCAGGGGCATGTCCGGATATCAGTGGGAGGGTGCTCTCGCTCCCAACGCTGGGAAAATTCTGCGAGACAAGGCAGAGTGAACCCAAGACTGAGCAGCAACTTAAGGACATCATCCAGGTAAATGGCGTTAATGAGGGCCACTGCATTACTGCTCACTAGATGGCGCCACTATCTGAAAGGTGTTGGCTGTCAATGTCAAATTTTGTCGTTTCATATAATAGTGTCAATGTCACTGTGGCATTTGACGTTTCGGAGACCTCAGTGTTGCCAATTTAGCGTATAATATATTGGCACATGATGTGCTAAATTGGCTATGGGTGAAAAATGACAATGTGCTCGATTATTTTTTTATGGATAGGAATAACCTTCCGTATCAAGAGAATCAGTAATGTCAATAGTGTCAACACTTTTTTTCAAGAAGTAGTGCTGCATACTTGGACCAAGGAAACACCTTTATTTCAATCGTCATAACGCAAAACCAATTTTATTTTTTACGCAGATTCTACGGCACAGAAAATTCTGAGATTTTTGTCTTTTGATACGGAAGGTTATTCCTATCCATAAAAAAATAATCGAGCACATTGTCATTTTTCACCCATAGCCAATTGCTCAATGTCAACGGAAGACAGATCGCAAGATAGGGAAAAAAAAAATGTCAAAGTTTGTCGTTTCATATAATAGTGTCAATGTCACTGTGACATTTGACGTTTCGGAGACCTCAGGATTGCCAATTTAGCGTATAATATATTGGCACATGATGTGCTAAATTGGCAACACTGCACCTCGTAGGACTCCAAGCGCGTCTAGCGGCAAATTTGCGGTGACCATTCGATGATTATACCAGGGTCTTAAACGAGCTATTTGATCTGATGATGTAAAATCATTTGGAATCAGGACCAACTCGCCTCCTTGTAGCTAAATAATCGTATCTGGGCTCATTGCAAAATGGATTTCTTATAGACAGTTCAAAATAGTGATAAGACCTTGTGTTTTTAAAGTCGGTTTTTACAAAAGAAAAAGCCGTGGTGGCCTAGTGGTTCGACCTACCGCCTCTCATGCAGAGGGTCGGGGGTTCGATTCCGGCTCGCACCTCTAAGTTAACTTATGTGCGAAATTCAATTTGAATTTACCACTGAGCTTTTCGGTGAAGGAAAACATCGTGAGGAAACCTGCACGCATCTGCGAAGTAATTCAAAGATGTGTGTGAAGTCCCCAATCCGCACTGGGCCCGCGTGGGGACTATAGCCCAAACCCTCTCGTGATGAGAGGAGGCCTATGCCCAGCAGTGGGACGCAAATAGGCTGTAGTAGTAGTAGTTTTACAAAAGAAGAGTCTATAACATCCTGTACGTAGAGAACTCCTGACAGTGGCTGTTCTGCTATTTGCTTTTTAATACAGGTGCTCAAAAATTAAACATTTCGATTCCTGTTTAACGTGCCAAAACTTTCATTTCCAAACGAGCATTTTTTGTTTTTTGACGGCTAGTGAGCATGCCTAATAGTAGATTGTATGACTAGGGAGCAAAAAGGTATATTTTACCGCGGGTGACGGATTGAATCCAGAGCGACGCGAAAGATTCCAGAATAGAATCCCGAGCGCAAGCGAGGGATTCTAGCGTGGAATCTTGAGCTAGCGAAGGATTCAAGCTTTGTCACCCAAGGCATAAATAAGTTTGCTACCGTGTTGTACACTCTGCTTTTCACCCCTCCTATGAGAAAATCATTAGATCATTCGTTCATTATTGTCTTTAAATTAAGTAAAACAAAAAATGATACCATTAGAAACAAACAAGGTTAAAAAGAACGTGTGTTTCGCGCGCTTATCATAAATTCATAGGAGAAGGCGAAAATGGCTTCCATATTGAAGAATCTGTAACTACTTCATTGTAATATTTGTAATTATATTCTGTCATGCTCGCACGCGTTGCGTTCATAATAAGAGGTAAATTTTAACAAATGTGAAATAAAGTACATTTTATGACAATTTCGCACATACTGTATCACACAAAGTTTTTTTAATACATTTGCGATAAAATGAAAAAAGGGCAGTGCAATTCATATTACGTACTTACATAATATTCCTTTGGAATTCTCAGAGGTGTTGATCCCAATACATTGCATCACCTAATCACTTTTTGATTTCATTCATTTTCTACGAAATAATTCATAACACTACATAAGGTAAGTTTTATTTTGGAAATTAAGTGTAAAATAATACGGCAAGGAAATAGCGCTCACGAAATTCGCGGGTTCGAGTTTTTTTTTAAATTCGATCACACGACGAGTTTGCGAGGAATGCTACGGCATTGGCCTGCACCATTCAGCCAAATTGAAAATAAAAAATAGAAAATAATTTATCAAAAGTAAGTATATATCTATGAATTTATGGATTTTTAGTATGTGTAATAAAGTATTTATGTAAAATGCCGATATATAAAATTCTAAACACGAAAAAGACGCGACTTTTGAATGCAACTTTTTACAGTCGCCGCAGCTCCGTGAACGCACTGCTAAGACGTATTTTGCTCCCTGTTAGCGGGGTAGAAATGAAAAAAAATTAAAAAAAAAGCGAAGAGGGAGCAAAATCGCATTTTGCTCCCTCTAAACGGGGAACAAAGCACTTCTTTTCGAATAGGAGGGGTGAAAAGTTGTTTTTTACAAACTATAACAGTGCGTAAAGTTTTTTGAGCTTCATCCTGTTCGTTTATTTCTTTATTCTGTTATTTCGCAAATGTATTAAAAAATGTCGTGTGACGTGTGAAATTGACATTTTCACTCGTCCCTAGTGTTAACACTCGCTTTCGCTCGCGCCAACATAACTAGGGACTCATGATAAAATGACAAACTTTTCGCACTTGCATGAAAAATTACTATTCTATTAATATATAGCACAATCAATTTAGTTTAAAGAACGAAAACCACGCTTTGACTTTTCCGTGGCCACCTCGAAGCCACTCATCATCAGATCAGCTCGGTGGTACTGGTACCCTTTTAGTGCATTGTCATCCAAGTTACTAATTACGTGCCAAATTTCATCATGGTACGATAAATAAAAGTGGGTTTTTAGCTTGCAAGAGGTTAGTGTTGTTAGTTAGTTATTCTACACGACGACCTAATAAAGCGTTGTAAAAAGTCCATATGGGTCGAAGAGTATTTGATAATGCAATACAAGCGAGGCATTTCTAAATTCTCTAAACTGTATTTTTGGTTTGTTACAGAGGCACGAACCCGACCCAACGTTGAGATCGGAAAACTGCCTCTCGTTCGAGGGTTTCGTGAGGTTTTTGACTGATAAAGACAATTACGCATTCGTTCCTGAGCAGAGGAGAGCTACCACTTTTGTTGGGTAAGTATCACCATCATCATCATCATCATCATCATCATCATCATCATAATAATAGTAATCATCTATTTCTTTACAACCATCGTCACCATGATCGTCATCGTCAATATTGTCATATATCATCTTCTTCATAATCATCTCATCATCATTATCATCATCATCATCATCATCATCATCATCATCATCATCATCATCACCATCATCATCATCATCATCATCACCATCATCATCATCATCATCATCAATATTATCATATATCATCATCTTCATAATCATCATATCATCATCATCAATATCATCACCATCATCATCTTCTTCTTCATAATCATAGTCGCCATGATCATCGCGCATCGTTGTCATCATCTCCATACTAATATTATAAGTGCGAAAGTAACTCTGGCTGTCTGGTTACCTCTTCACGCTTCAACTGCTGGGTCGATTTGGATGAAATTTGGTACTTATGGAGATAGTTGGAGTCCCAGGACCTTATGTCCTTACATACGCTACTTTTTATCCCGGAAAAACTCATAATTACCACAAAAGAAAACATCGTGAGGACACCTGCGCGCATCTGTGAAGTACGTAATTCAAGGATGTATGTATAAGTCCCGAATCCGCACTGCGCCGACGTGGAGACTAGCCCAAACCCTCTCGCGATGAGAGGAGGCTTGTGCCCAGCAGTGGGAAGTAAATAGACTGTCGTATGTGTGTCTAACAATAACCTAAAATTCTTTTTTTTTTCACAGAAAGCTCTCTGAAGAAGATGAAATCCAAAGTAAAGAACTATCCAAGGAGATGTCAGGGCCTCTAAGCCAGTACTACATTGCTAGCAGCCACAATACCTACCTAACGGGACATCAGCTAAAGGGAGAGTCTTCGGTTGAACTTTATAGTCAGGTTAGTGATATATTTAGTGACTATAGCGCCATCTATCAGTTGTTTGTTGATGCTTTCCAGGTTCTCCATTATACGTAAAGATTCCGCTGGTTGTTTGTCTAAATATACGGGGTTAAGCAAAACGTAACGTTATTTTACAATTGATCTATTATAAGTAAGGATTCACAATCAGCCGGAGAAAAATGGCCCGTCAAAACGGGTGCCCGAACAGTTCGGGCACCCGTTTGGCGCTCAGTAAATTTGACATTCGATTAGACATAGTGTTAGGTTTAGTTTTGGATAAAATATTTATATTGACACATATTATAAAGAGGCGTTATTAGCATATTGGAACGTATTTTCTAATGTCAGTATGCTCCATATATTTTGACATATTCTGTTAGGCACTGATGAATGTATGGATGAATGACTGTATGGCCCGGTATGGGATTGACGGTATGAGCGATATCTGAACCCCATACAATTTTTTTACCAACTCAAAAAAAAACTAAAAAACATTCTTAGAATCGATAGCTGGTTCTGTGGGTAGCAATATCGTCACGTTTTGAAGTGGAACCTTTCGAAGCCATTGTTTTTTAGACTAACTAAATCACTTTAGGCGGATTCCTTGAAAAAAATATCTTACATTTTTAAATTTCACCTTACGACATTTAGTCATGTTTATAGACAAAGTAATTGAAACACAATATATTCGGGCCCTTTAAATTTATTCACGAATCATCTTATCACTATTCCTTACATTAATTTCAAAATAATTATCTATACTTAAATGCACATAGCTTACTAATACAATATGAATGTATTTTACCAATGAGAGCCCGCCGTATATGCTCACCAGACGGCGCCAATGTCGAGTGAAGTTTGGCCGTCAATGTCAAAGTTTAGATACAATAGTTTCAATTGTGGAGTGTGGAATGTGTCTTGGTAAGGAGCGCAATCTTATATGGCGGAACAGTTGAAAACGTGTCCAGCGGATTTGATAAGCAACGAAACAAAACACACTCTCCTCACAACCGTTTTCGCGTCAGCAGCGCCATCTGAAGGCGCTACTGCAAACTATCCGCCTAGGTGGCTTGACTGGAGTGGCGACCGCAGCGCCCCCAACCTACCCGATTCGGTGTCCACCTTTGGAACTATAAAATTTGCGCTCCTTTACTTCAACCCTCCATAGTTTCAATGTCGCTGTGACATTTGAAGTTTCGGAAACCTTAGTATTGTCAATTTAGCGTATAATCCATATTAATATTATAAATGCGAAAGTAACTCTGTCTGTCTGTCTGTCACCTCTTCATGCTTCAACCGCTGGAGCGATTTGAATGAAATTTGGTATGGAGAATGGACATAGGCTACTTTTTATCCCGGAAAAGCGCATAGTTCCCGCGGGAGCGCGATAACCGAATAGGGATGACGACAGGGTGAAGAAATCGAAATTCTAATTAGTCCGTCAGTCAGGTACTTAATAAAAAAATATTAGACACGTATTTTTTCGTTTTATCAAATTAACAAAGAATGACTAAGTTAAAACGCATTAAAGTTGGAGAGTGGGGGCTAACTACGTCACCGTTAGGTATAAATAGTACCTAACCGTGACGTCACGCGACATTTAAACTCAATATATCTCCGTATAAGTTTGATTACGTGAAAGAACAAAAAATACGTGTCCAATACTTTTCAATAATCTTCCTGATAGTTAGGAAAAAAAAGTTGTCGTCATCCCTATTCCACGCGGGCGAAGTCGCGGGCGGAAACTAGTATGGCATATAATTTGCTAAGTTGGCTACAGTGTACCCCACGCGACACAAGCGCCTCTAGCAGCGAATAAATACACGAAAGCCCTCCTTGTTAATGCATTTTTGACATTTCTAATGGGTGTTGCGTCGATACCAAAATCTCGCTCGATAGTCGTCGCTGCAAGTGAGGAAGGCTGGCGCAGTACTAGAATGCACTATTAACCTGAAAAAGAAACAAACAGTCAATCGATAGCATTTTCTCAAAAATGGCCGGGAAACTCGTCATTGTCTGCTTTCTATCAGACTGCGAAGTGCGTCATTGACGATCAGTCAAAAATTAAAAAAAAAAAACTCAACTGCATGCCCCGGAAATTTGTATGAATTTACTTCCGCGGCATGTATAAGCGCAGGGAATGTCGTATGAAATTTCATTATCGTACAGGTACTTTTTTTTTAAACTGATAAATACGCGAAGGAATTCCCAAACAGCCAAGTCTGCATGTTCTGTATCTGTCAATTGACGCGAAACCAAACGTTTTTATCCGTGTCTGAAACAGCGCAATGTATTTCAGAACGGAATTTAAAAAAAAGAGCGATCCATAAAGAGCGGGAGTTCTTGTCTTGTATCAGATTTATTTAGCTAAATTTCATGAAAATAGTTTACTAGTTTGGTTTAAAAATTAATAAAAGGTTTTAATTTTTATAAAAAACGAGAAATCTACATGCGAGTTTTTAACTTGCCGTGTTAGTGTGTCTGTTAAAGTCAAATATCGGTGAATACGAAATAAGACTGGCGTTCCATTGGACTTGTTGTAAGTACTTGACTACCTTTGCGTGCGTGTCAATGCTGTATTATGATTACCTAATATCAAGGTTTTTTTTTTTCATTTTTGAGAAAAGCACTATATAAGCCTCGGCACGTGAAAGGCTTTGCAGGCTTCGTACATATTAAAGACTCAGCCTGCAAAGACCTACTTTCCCGGCCACGGCAATAATGTACTATATATTCAGAAGCAGGTAAAGAGAAATCCATTTTTAGCTTCATAGAAACATGGTTAGAACGGAACCGAAATTCTCCACCGCTTTTATTCCGATATCTCTCTTTCTGGTCGGTCCTTCATATCAGAAGATCGTGGTCATGGTGGGATGGAAGTCTGGAACGGATGAAGTGTCTCCATCGGCTCCTGTCAGTCACTATGCTAGCGACAGTGTAAAATGCCGATTATACCGATACCAATTCTCGTGCCGATGATGAATGCCGATTATACTGATACCGAATACCGAATTATCCCGATATAACAACATGAATAACTGTTTAGTAATCGACGAGAAAGGTTAAGGTACAGTAATTGTCATATACAGTTCAATTACCACACCAACTTTTTAAGGTATAGTTGAGCGAGCAAAGCGTCTCCATTTCAGTTCGGGCGAAAATGCTTTCTCTGTAGGTGCCCATTTCTAAACCGATTCTCGTGAAGTTTAGTGAGCAGTTCGATAAATTAAATTGATTTTATGTAGATTCAGTGTTTGATTTTTTTTCAAAATGGCACAGAGTATACGCATTGATAACGTAAAAAAAATATGATATCATCAGATATTTCTAAAATGACTCGCGACTCACTCTATACATATTTAGTACTGATACATGTATTTAAAATATTGTAACTGTGTAATATAGTAATTTTGAAAAAGGCCATCTGCTGAATTTGTTACGGCGCTTCTCAAGCAATGGGCAATTCATTTTTAAAGTGTTAAAGTGCCCCATATGTAGCCAATTTGCTAAATTCAAATTCAATCATTTATTCAGCAAATTGGCCACATAGGGGCACTTTTACACGTCAGAAATAGAATTTACCAGCGCTTCCTAGACCCATTGCTTGAGAAGCGCTGCAATAAACTCAAGCAGAAGGCGTTTTTTCAGAATTTCCACATAGTTACAAATTTTACATTTACATTACATGTATATTAGCGACCAGATTCGCAGATAAAGTCTGAAAGAGACGTCAATGGATGTTTCCTTCGCTAAAACATAATCTGATGTGTACTCAACATCTGCCAACAAATTGGATTATTGTTTTTAAAAAAACAGATTGCCAAGCATCGCAGGATATAAAAAAAAAAATTACATGTATAAAATATACATATAGGTACGTACTAAAATTACATTGAAGGGATGTATAGTCCTTAACTTAAACTTAAATCTAAGATCTTAGAGATGTATAGTCTCCAAGGGTCCAGAAAAAAAATATATGGAGATGGCCTGATGGGAAGAAGTTATTGACTTTTTTTTTTATTTTCTGATATTTAGAACTTACCTGACTGCTCCATTGTGCCCTAAAGACATGAGTTGCGCCCTGGACGCGCTTCTAGAGTGCCAAGTACATAGCGAAGTGGTCGCTTCATCAGGGAATATTACGTAGTCTTCAGTGTGATTGAATATCGCTTGCGCCTGGTGCTCCTGCTTGCCTGAAATAATTTTGTTTTATTTTATTTTCATTTATTTATTTATTTGGCAAACCAACATAGACATAGACATAGACATTTATTTCTCAATATCAAATTACAGCATATTTTACATGTCAAAATAAGAGAATTTCACATTGAGATCGTCAGAAAGAATACAAAATGAAAATAAAATGAAAATAAGGAATAAAATGTTTCACCGTTAGGATCGTCTTTTCATACCAAAATAAGAAATAATGTTAACAAATAATAGGATTAATGGTACAATTGGTATGTCAAATTATATATTACAAATTAACAACTTAATTAATACCATAGACATAAATAATACTTCGTATGGACCCGGCCTAACGTAGATACATGTCATGTTTCCCCACTTCATTGGTGTCCAATCCAAAGTTAAACTTATATCGTGACACTAAAGCTGGGTCACATTTTTTCAACAACGAGACGAGTTTTTAGATACTAAGAAACAGTTTCGAAAAAAGTTTTTTTAAAAACGCTTATTGTCACGCACGCTCGGTGACAGAACTTTGGATTGGACACCGTGGAAGTGGGGACATATTACGTGTACGTTAGACCGGGTCTATATTATTTACGTCTATGATTAATACACTATAATAGATACAAAAATAGTTCATACATATGCCAAAACGGTTTTAAATCGAAATGCAACATCAAAAAGTAGTTGTGTCTGTCAATAGCTGTTTTTTTTTAAATATATTTAGTGACTATCTTCTGCCAACGACTTCGTTCGCGTGGAATACGGTATTTGCGTTCCCGCGGGAACTGTGCGTTTTTTTTTTCGGGATAAAAAGTAGCCAATATGTTGACCAGTGTTATAAACTACCCCCCTACCAAATTTTGTAGCAATCCCACAAGTAGTTTTCGAGTTAAATCCGGACATATATACACACATGCATTCATGCATACAGACGTTTTTTCTAAAAATCGTTTCTTTGTGTTCAGTATCGTTTATGCGTCTTTTAATTTTCAAGTTATAGACGCGATTTCTTCTACAGACTTATTATTAGTATAGCATGACCCAAATTAGAAGACGCGCGCGAAGGTCATTTAAAAATTTATAATATTAGTTCGGATTTAGTACCTGTAGTCCCTGCACCGGTGTACTGTATGAGACAGCGACTGCTTGACAACTCCCAGAGTTTGATAGAAGAATCCAAACCAGATGTTAGAAGATACTAGAACAATGTAATAAAAACTCTTCAACATGAGGTACCCTCCGAAAAAAGCGGTGGTGGCCTAGTGCTTTGACCTACCGCCTCTCATGCAGAGGGTTGCAGGTTCATATCCGGCTCGCACCTCTGAAATTATTTATGTGCGAAATTCAATTTGAATTTACCACTGAGCTTTTCGGTGAAGGAAAACATCGTGAGGAAACTGCACGCATCTGCGAAGTCAAGGATGTGAAGTCCCCAATCCGCACAGGGCCCGCGCGGGGACTATAGCTCAAGTCCTCTCATGATGAGAGAAGGCCTGTGCCCAGCAGTGGGCCGTAAATAGGCTGTAGTAGTATAAGGTACCGTCCCATAGGAAACTTGATATACATGAATATGTAAACTCATGCCTGTTCCCCGTTGGGTGTGAGCAGAGACCACAAGACGCCAACTTCTTCTATCCAAGAATACCTTTCTCGCTTCCTTCACTTTTAATATATTTTGGTTAAATTGGCAAACATTTTGGGAAATATTTTTGGGATTTATTTGTAATACAATTTGAGGAACATTATAGGAAAATATGAAATTGGTGGGAACTCGGCTCTTTTAAATCGGACTTTATACTAGTCAAGACGCATCTTACTAATGGCGTTCCGCAGGGTAGTGCTCTAGGGCCTACGCTATTTCTGATGTATGTGAATGACATGTACAATATTTCTCTGAGTAATTTGAATTTACCTACGCTGATGATGCCGCTCTTTTAATACAGTCATGGGCGAAATATGTATACAGCAACTCTATTGTCATGGCAATAGTCGTTGTATACATATTTTGACGTCTTGGATGCACTTTTACTTTTTTCCCATCTTGACATAAGTCCTTTCTCATGCTGAAGCTGCTATGAGATCTGTTATGGTTTACCAAAAATCTATTATCAACATAACCGAGAGGGAAAGGCCAGTATCCCGCGGTAAATCCCCATTTTTTCCCTTTCCCGGAGGAATTTCTGGCAATACTTTGAGTACTCTCCTACGCTCCATGGCATACCGCAGGGCAGCGCCTTAGGCCCTACATTATTTCTGATCTATGTGAATGACATGTCAAACAGGAGGAAAAATACAGATTTAGTAGTAATTTAACACTGACCTTGCTGTTCCGTGTGAACGCTACAGAGCAGACTTCGGCGCCGTCGTGGGCGGCAACGAACGTGTTGAAACAGCGGTTTGATACAGTGTCCCAGAGTTTAACGCTTCCGTCGGCGCTGCCGCTTGCGAAATACTTTCCGTTTGGAGAGAATCTGGGAGGAAAAAGGGGTTTTTAGTGTGGAAACAATGTTTAGACCCATAGTTAGGAACATAATTATACTACATACATAAACTCGCGCCTGTTTTCCGTTGGGATAGGCAGAGATCATAGAACGCCACCTGCTTCTATCCAAACATATCCCCTCGCTTCTTCTACATTAATCCCCTATTCATATATGTTGTTGGTATTTATTTATTTACCCGTATGTGTTCGGAAATTTTGAAAATCCTGAAGTGCGATCCTTTTTGATCACTGACTTATTTGCCGAAGTTGACCTGTTTGACCCACTTAGCACTTGGCAGAGTTAACCTATTTCACCAACTTGAAGAGGTTAATAGGATAGAATTATTCAAATTCAATCATTTATTCAGCAAATTGGCCACATAGGGGCACTTTTACACGTCAGAAAAAGAATTTACCAGCGCTTCCTAGACCCATTGCTTGAGAAGAAGCGCCGCAACAAACTCAAGCAGGCCCTTTTTCAAACTTCCCACATAGTTACAAAATTAACTAATCAATTTAACGGAGTTGACGCGGCTCACCTGACAGAGTTGACGCGGCTCACCTGACAGAGTTGACGCGGGTCTCGTGACAGCTGACGCTGCTCACCTGACGTAGACAAAGTGGCTGACCTGACAGTTTACGCGGCTCACCTGACGTAGTAGACGCGGATAGTCAGACATAGGCTTCAACCGATTCACCTGACAGTTGACGCGGCTCACCTGACAGAGTTGACGCGGATAGTACTCAATACTCAATCGTTTATTGCATTCGACATGTGTTACAGTCTATATATAGTTATAGTCAGACATAGTTGAAGCCGATTCACCTGACAGTTGACGCGGCTCACCTGAAGGTTTGCGCGGTTCACCTGAGGGTTTTGGCGGCTCACCTGACGGAGTTCACCGGGCGCGTGTGGTGGTGTGCTTGCACGGGGCACACGAAGCACTGGCTCGTGGTGACGTCATATAGACGGATCACCGGATGGGTAGTGGCCGCTATGATGTGGTCGCCTAGTGGGTGGAATGCCACGCATAGCACTGGTTCTACTACTGACAGTTACTACTACTACTACTGACAGTTGACGCGGCTCTCGTCAGCTGACGCTGCTCACCTGACAGTTGACGCGGCTCTCGTGACAGCTGACGCTGCTCACCTGACAGTTGACGCGGCTCTCGTGACAGCTGACGCTGCTCACCTGACAGTTGACGCGGCTCTCGTCAGCTGACGCTGCTCACCTGACAGTTGACGCGGCTCTCGTGACAGCTGACGCTGCTCACCTGACAGTTGACGCGGCTCTCGTGACAGCTGACGCTGCTCACCTGACAGTTGATGCTGCTCACCTGACAGTTGACGCTGCTCACCTTACAGTTGACGCTGCTCACCTGACAGTTGACGCGGCTCTCGTGACAGCTGACGCTGCTCACCTGACAGTTGATGCTGCTCACCTGACAGTTGACGCTGCTCACCTGACAGCTGACGCTGCTCACCTGACAATTGACGCTGCTCACCTGACAGTTGACGCTGCTCACCTGACAGTTGACGCTGCTCACCTGACAGTTGACGCGGCTCTCGTGACAGCTGACGCTGCTCACCTGACAGTTGACGCGGCTCTCGTGACAGCTGACGCTGCTCACCTGACAGTTGACGCGGCTCTCGTGACAGCTGACGCTGCTCACCTGACAGTTGACGCGGCTCACCTGAGAGTTTGCGCGGCTCACCTGAGGGTTTTGGCGGCTCACCTGACGGAGTTCACCGGGCGGGTGTGGTGGTGGGCTTGCACGGGGCACACGAAGCACTGGCTCGTGGTGACGTCATATAGACGGATCACCGGATGGGTAGTGGCCGCTATGATGTGGTCGCCTAGTGGGTGGAATGCCACGCATAGCACTGGTTCGGCATCCTGGGAACAATTGCAACTAAATTGAAAATCTACACTCCCATATAATGCCTATTATAAACAAGCTTCCGCCCGCGACTTCGCGTGGAACTGGGTTGTGTTCCTGCGGGAACTGCGCGTTTTTCCGGGATAAAAAGTAGCCAATATTTCGACTCGCGTTATAGTCTATCCCCATACCAAATTTTTAAAAGATACAGATAAAGATCTAAGTGTGTTTATTGGCTTGTTAGTTCGTTAATTTGTCCTTCTTTCACGTCCAAACGGCTGGGCCAATTTGGCATGGAGATAGTTTGAGCCTCTGGATCGCGTTTTACACAGGTCCAAACAGTATAACAATACTTCTATAAATATGACCATCTATATCTAATAGCCAAACTCCTCTGAAACGGCTCGACCGATTCTTATTAAATTTGGACTGTATGTTCAGTAGGTCTGAGAATAGGACGTAAGCTATTTTTCATACTCGAAAAGAAGTTTCTATGGCGGCACGAAGTCCGCGGGGTCATCTAGTGTACCTATAGTATCATTTTATCAGATACGAAAATTCTAATTTTCTAATTCTATGCGAGACTAAAAGTCGCGGGCAACGGCTAGTAAAATAATAATTACACACACTGTTGTATTGCGGTAGGGGGTTAAGGCAGCCGGTGAAATTTCTGCTTAGGGCATTCCATCTTAGGCCTTAGGGTAGGCAACGCATTCGAGATCTTATGTTTTCTTAATGGGGGTCATAGGATTTCGGTGTCCATGGGCCGCAGTGACCACTTACCATCAGGTGGGCTGTGCGCTCGTTTTCCTATACCAGTGACATAAAAAAAACATACCGTGATACTCTTATAAGCCTTCTTGGCGCTCGCTTTGGTTATATCGAACAGCTTGATGCAGCAATCCCGGGAAGCAGACACTAGTATCTGCTCGCGAGGATGGAAATCGAGGGCTGTGATCTCATCAGTATGATCGTACCTGGGAAAACATTTTAAAATGAAATCATTATCATCATTATTTCAGCCGAAAGACGTCCACTGCTGGACATAGGCCTCCCCCAAGGCTTGCCACTCAGACCGGTCCTGTGCTTCTCGCTTCCATCGGTTTCCCGCGACCCTCACGAGGTCGTCGCTCCATCTTGTTGGAGGCCTACCGACAGCTCGTCTCCCAGTTCGCGAACGCCAAATGAAATCATAGAATCAGTTAATAATAACAAATAGAGAACGTATCCATATTACGTTACCCATTTTTTAGGGTTCCGTGGCCACCTGGAGGGAACCCTTAGAATTTCGTCGTGTTTGTCTGTTTGTCTGTATGTCACAGCCGTTTTACTTGGTACTGTATGTTTCAAACACTTTATGTTCTATGAACCACTACAAAATGATGCAGTACGATTTTAAGAAATACATATAACTGGGATGAAATAGTACATTACAGACCTAGGGTGGTGAATTCGTAAATGTCCCAGATCGCAGGTTTCTGTGGCCCGAACCGAAGTTGAGAGCCATAAATATGCGATCTGGTGCTTTACGAATTACCGCCCGTGGACTGTCAAAAGTAAAGTGGGATTTTCTGCCCGCTACGCGGAGAGAAAATCTCACTTCTTGGCCAAGGCAAGACGTAATAGTTATTTGTTATGCAAGGCTGCAAAGTTGTTGTTTGCTGTGAGTGCTTGATTGAGACCCGAGTTAACGAAGGATTCTAGGGTTGAACCACGAGCGAAGCGAGTGGTTCAAATATAGAATCCTGAGTGTAACGAGGGTTTCAAGGCACGAGACAGCAAACGACTTTGCTGCTGAGCGCAACACAAAAATTTTCACCTCACTAGTGCGAGAAAGTGCAAGGAAAACAACTCAACTACAGTAATTCAATATTAATTTATTAAAATAACACATTAAAACATAAAATTAAATCTAAAACTTTTTATTTTATTTTTATTTTTTATGTTTTTTCCGGAGGTTGCGTTCCAAATCACTCCTACTCGTACTTCAAGATTCAATTATTCATTGAATACAGTTAAAATATACACATATTTAAGTATTTTTGTGATAAAACATAGTGAAATAATGAAATACATCTGAAACGACGACGAATCTCACGACGAATTGCGTTTCAGAACGTATCGTTGTTTTTTTATTGTGACAGGGCGTCATGCGTCGTTCGAATTTCAAAAACACTTTCCACGCTAGCGGATAAAAACAACTTTTGCGCTCGGATATCAAGCTGCAAAACGACCACTTTCGAGCCAGTGAGGTGAAAAATAATTTAAGAGAGCCATGTGGGTATCATTGGATAGGTCATTGTAAACGATATTAAGGCAAAAGTGTGTGGCCAGTTCAAAAGTTTAAACTATGGAGTGAAAATTTGTAAAAAAAAGTATTTTTATTTATTTCTTTATTTTAAAATTTTTGCACAAGAAAACAAATATTTATTTATTTAAACTTTATTGCACATTAGTAAAACTAATACAAAAGGTGAACTTAATGCCATAAGGCATTGTCTACCAGTTAAACATTTGGACATAATGGAAAATGTTGTGGCGGTGTGTGTGTACGAATGGCGAACTTAATGCCCATTCTCTACCAGTCAACCATAGGGTAAAACAGAGAATGTGTTGGAGCACCAACACATAACAGTTTTCTTAGTATTTTAAAGAATACTCACAAAGTTCTAATAACGGGATGTCCCTGCTGCTCCCTCCCCGGATCCACTTCTTCAGGAGCCGATTTGGCCAACATCCGCTCCACATCCAAGATCTGATGGCAAGAGAAATAAATATTGTAATACTAGCTTCTGCCCGCGACTTCGCCCGCGTGGAATTCGGCTATCGCGTTCCCGCGGGAACTATGCGTTTTCCCGGTATAAAATGTAGCCTATGTCCTTTCCCGGGACCCCCACTATCTCCATGCCTAATTTCATTTCAATCCGTCCAGCGGTTGAAGCGTGAAGAGGTAACAGACAGACAGACAGTTACTTTCACATTTATAATATTAATATGGATAATATGGATTATAAAAGTCAAATCCATAAAAACACGTTAAAGGTCTCATTTCTTAAAAAATAATTCTCTTACGTCAGTCAAAAAAGAAGCCGCGGTGGCCTAGTGGTTCGACCTACCGCCTCTCATGCTGAGGGTCGGGGTTCGATTCCGGCTCGCACCTCTAAGTTTACTTATGTGCGAAATTCAATTTGAATTTAGCACTGAGCTTTTCGGTGAAGGAAAACATCGTGAGGAAACCTACACGCATCTGCGAAGTAATTCAAAGATGTGTGTGAAGTCCCCAATCCGCACTGGGCCCGCGTGGGGACTATAGCCCAAACCCTCTCGTGATGAGAGGAGGCCTGTGCCCAGCAGTGGGACGCAGATAGGCTGTAGTAGTAGTAGTAGTAGTAGTCAAAAATACCTGGGTGACAAGAGGTGACTAGTTAGTAGTCTGGATGGCTACCATACCATCTTAGCCTGTTAAAGCGTTAAAGACTGGTGATGCAATTACAACAGGGTGATTCAGGAGATGTTATCGGAACCAACACTACTACATAAATAATCATAATCAGTTAATTATAATCGACTGTATTTAGGTATAATTGTGAAAGAAATAGTCACTTGGGGTAATTTATTTAGTTATTTAAACTCTTTATTGCACAAACAAAAAAATGCAGTGTACAATAGGCGGACTTAATGCTACAAGCATTTTCTACCAGTCAACCTTGGGGTGAAACGGTAATTCCGTCAATGGAAGAAGAAGAAGAAAATATTTATTCAATATAAAACTCACATAGAGATCTTAACTGACTAAAAGGGCAAGTAATTCAATGGGGTCATTTCGTATTTTAAAGTTATTGCTGGAACGCAAAATAATCGGGATGACCACTTTGCTACTCAAAGTTTAACCTCCTTTTCTGAACTGTCTATCTTCTGGCGGGCGTCAGAATTTTTCTGACATAAACTTCTTTTAATGTGTGGCTGGTCTAAATAAGTCTGAACCTTGAAGATGTTAGATTAACGCCCGGTTCCTATATCCACGAAACGCCTCGTTTTGCCTACGGACGGTTAAAATTTGACAGATTCTCTATGGAACAAATGTCAAAAATCAACCGTCCGTAGGCAAAACGAGGCGTTTCGTGGATATAGGAACCGGGCCTAAGTTTCATTACAAGCGAGTTAAATTTAGCTTGCAAGATTCCTTACATAGTGTTGTTAGTTAGTTATACGACAACCTAATAAAAGCGTTGTAATAAAGGTCTGCTGCCGAGTTTGTTGTGCAATTGGTCTTGCTAGCGATGCTAAATTCAACAACAACAACAACAACAACAACAACAACAACAACAACAACAACAACAACAATACTCTTTATTGAACACCATATATACAAAACACAGAAAACACACAAGGAATACGCAGCTAATAGGTAAACAACAGGCGGACTTATCGCTAAGCAGCGATCTCTTCCAGTCAACCTTGAAAGTGGAGAATGCGAAAAGAAAACAATGATGGGCGGTGTAAAAATAAGAAAACAAAACATACATAATAATGAACACATGATATACACAAATAAATATACACAATACAAATATTTAAAAATATATACATGTATAGGTACATATACAATAAAGCCAGCCAAAAATGAAAAATTTTAAAAACAGGTGGAAAGGAATAAAAGTTACAGAGTTATTCATTTCAGACATGTAAAAGTGCCTTAGAGTCTGTACCTTGATGCTGGCGTCGACGCTGCCAGTGGCGACCAGCTGTCCGCACCCGCTGAAGGCGCCGGCGCGGCACGCCATCTTGTGTGACGTCACGTAGGCTGTCTCGTACGTGGCCGGCTCCGGAGCGAGGGAGGACGCATCCATCTCGTACTCCAGATCTGTTGGAGACATGGTTTCATGAGTTTCCTTGTGATCTGGGATCTTTTTAAATGTGGCGACATTTGAGTACTTCACGACCTTGCAGTAAATATGACTATAGTGGCTGTGAGAGCTATAGACCTTGCTAGTCTACTGTTGTGTGTCTTATATCATTTTAAAACATTAAAAACCCCATAGAACAATCATGAAAAATTACCAAATATCGAATGGACAAAGAAGAATCTTTTCTTCAAAATTAATCTTTGAACCTGCTCACATTTCACGAGAATGTGTTGATGTTGAGAAATGTGACCTGTAGAAGAGAACATCCAAAATCATAATATCTTGGTCAATCCATATTAATATTACAAATGCGAAACTAACTCTGTTTGTCTGTCTGTTACCTCTTCACGCTTCAACTGCTGGACCAATTTGAATGAAATTTGGCATGGAGAGAGTTGGGGTCTCGCCCGGGAAAACACATAGGCTACGTTTTATACTAGAAAAACGCATAGTTCCCGCGGGAACGCGATAACCGAATTCCACGCGGGCGAAGTCACGGGCAGAAGCTAGTAACTAATAAAAAAACACACATTAAGTAAATAACATAAATTGAAAATGTAATAGAATCGAACCAAAGCGCTTGATGGGTATTTTGGGTTTGGTTCACATAGGAGCTCGATTATTTTACATCTACAAGGGACTAGACTAGAATCAAATATTTCGTATAAATTTAAATTTGACACGCTAGCACATTCCTGAGAAAAAAGATGACAGACAGACAATAATGTGGTACTGTAACTATTGAGTTTCTTTATCCTCTTGAGTTATGACTAAGAAGTAGCTCATTTGACTACTATATTCAATAGAGCTGAACATACATACATAAACTCACACCTGTTTCCCACTGGGGCAGACAGAGACCACAGCACACAAATACAAATTTGTTTATTCTCCATAATAATATGAAACATGCATTATTTTATTAGCTTAACAAATCACACAGGTACTCTGTACTTTAACAGATAGAAATTTATTACACACTAACACACACTACTTGCTTCCTACTTTATCCAAGCATACCTCCCTCGCTTGTATGAATATACTATAATTAATAATATTTTTAACATCAAATGACGTATTTTATAAATAAATGAATTGAATTGAATTGCTTCCTCCACATTCATTTTATAATCATTTATTAATCCTTCGCAACCATGGTATTACAACACTCTTAAAAATAATTTGCCAGTACAGACATGGGCCCTAGTAGGCCGAAGCAAGGCACAACTTACATATTCATTCCTCTCTTTATGCAAGAAAGTATTCACATAATAAGCTTACCGAAACCAGTTGTTCCGAGCAAATGCTCCGCTCCGCTGGAGGCTGCGAGACGATCCTTGCGGTCTGGCTCATGTTGTATGCCGACCATCATCACATTCAACAGCCTGGTCGGAAACATATTTCAATAATGAAAATTCTACTTCAATAAAGGAAATTAACTATGGTCATTTATAAGTATGTTAGCTCAGTGACCCAAATCTATTTATTCTTTATTCTTTATTGAAGTTATAAATTAACATTAACAGTCTAGCTACACATATTAATTATTCTACATAAAATAATGTGTTAGGTAGGTACTTATAATTCATGGAAGAAAACAATCACTGGATTGAATTGGAGGTGACGATTGTCTCCAAATGCCGGCTGGCTGATGCGAGGAATCTAGGTTCAGAAGTGCAGAAGACGTCAATTTAACCGTGCTAACCGTGAATATTTATACAAACAATATCAAAATGGCTCTAATGATTTAAACAAAAATTGGAAAATCAGGGTTTAATAGGGTGAAAAATCGATCTAGCAAATCATTTTTAGTTATTTTCACCCTAGCAAAGCTCTTTCGCCCAGGTACTTATAATTAAGTTGGATCAGTGACCCAAATAAGTAAAAATACAAGATTAGAGAGAGATAGTTCAAAATTAGTATGAAATATACAAAAGTGTATTTTCTACAAACCTGTCGCTCGGAGGACACGGATCGGCGTGTACCGCGGCAGCCAGAGTAGCCGCTATGGGTTGGAAGCCGTCATAATACAATTGGCTGTAAGGAAAAAACAATTTGTTAAGTCAGCCACATATTCGGCGTTTCTTGGCGCCAGAAACTTGTAAATAATAGAGTAATCAGGTATACAGCGCAAATGTGTATGGTTTTCATACTATTGTGTGGCTTTTCAACAGGATATTACGTGAAAATAGTGACCAAATGAAATAAATACACGAACATAACCTATAAATGAACTTTGCGAAAAATCAACCTTTGAACAGCAGATTCATTGTCCCCATGCCTTTAATTGAACCATTTGATCGGTAAAAATCTTTATTAACGTTTAAATATGGACATTTCTAAATCAAAGTACCGAAAATGAGAAGTATTTCATACAGTAAAGATACGCCGTGAAAAAGTATCGTTTACCTGATGATCATGCGATAAAGCAACTCCCTATTCTTCACAATGTTTCGGCTATCGATTACTTCGCCGTTATTTTCCTTCATTTTCGCTCCAATTCCACAAATTTATAGTAAAATAAGCGAGTTTTTCACCGGTGCAACAAGGGTTAATTTATGTTATGTTTGACAACAACGAATCTATAGTCTATACCAATAGTTTGTCTATGGTATCAAAGTGCGGCTTGATAATGCGATTTTTTTTTCAAATCGAAACGAACCCAATAAAGTCGCTAGAAATAGATTAGAAACAAACTAGTTATCTAGTCTAGCCTGCTTGATGTTTACCTAACCTCTGCAAAATGATCGGCCGGCGCGGCGTAAACCTAATCAATACTTTGTGTCATGCGTACTAGAGTACGTTTCAACACTTGACATTGGCAAAAGTGCCTTGCAGCAGACGCCAAATCAACAAAAAAAAAACATTTGAAAAAAAAACGTGCTTTAATTTATTTTTGAATTATCACCTTCTCGTAATTAAATAACACTTTAATTCTTATCGTATCGTACCGTTGTCTGTTCCTTTATAGCTGCATCTTGAGCGCCAAATTCAAATTATTGGCGCTTTGTTTTTATTTCGTCATTGCGCTGTGTTGAAGCAGTAGTAGCCTAGTGGATAGATCTAACACCTCTCTTGCAGAGAGAGGGTCGGGCATTCGAACCCAGCGTGCACCTCTGACTTAACGTATGTGCGAAATTCAATTTGAATTTACCACTGAGAGCTTTTCAGTGAAGCAAAACATCGTGAGGAATCCTGCACGCATCTCCGAAATAATTCAAGGAATCTTAGAAGTTCTCAATTTGCACTGGGCTCGCGTGGGGACTATAGCCCAAACCCTCTTTTGATGAAAGGAGGCCTGTGCCCAGCAGTGGGACGTAAATAGGCTGTTGTGGTGGTGGTGGTGGTGGCTCTGTTTTTGAAGCAAATACAGACGATTGAATCGATAACAACTGTTTTATTTGAGAGTCTTCCTTTTCTTTTAAACTGATATTTACCGCCCATAACTCATAACTTGGCAATAAGTGCTGAAAGGTTTTGAATATAACCATAAGTTTTCTGTTTGACCCAATGGTTAACTGGTAGAGAATGCCTTATGGCATTAAGTTCGCCATTTGCACTATAATTTTTATGTGCAATGACGCTTAAATGAATGAATAAATAAATAAGTACTCTTTATGTAAGATTACCGTCTATCAGATCATTTATTACATAATACTTGTTGATTTAACAATTAGTAAATGAAATTAATGATTTCTATACAGGTACTACTAACGGGATGTCGGTGCGTCGAGCTGGATTGCTGGGACGGCGACGACGGCAGTCCTGTTATTTACCATGGCCACACTTTTACCACGAAAATACCTTTTCGGAGAGTTGTCGAAACTATCGAGAGGTTGGATGCACATATTATAATTAATGATATCTTGTCACTGCTGGCCTTATGATTTATGATCAGAGTCTATAAATAAAAGTTAAAATTTAGTTTGTTGCTTGTCTATGGTACCAGCTGTCAAAACTTTTCGGCGGCAAACGAACTAACCTCAAACTTATTATTGCTTTTGTGTTTCAGGAGTGCGTTCGTAGCTTCTCCATACCCGTTAATATTAAGCATAGAAAACCATTGCAGTTTACCCCAGCAGCAAGTTATGGCGAGTACTTTTGAGGTCGGTATAACGATTTTTAAATAGTTTTTTTTTTTTTTTTAATATAAATATCTTGGGACATTTCACACATATTGACCTGGCCCCAAACTAAGCAAAGCTTGTACTATGGGTGCTAGACAACGATATAAATACTTATATAGAGAACTACATACATATATAAATACTAAACATCCATGACTCGAGTACAAACATTCGTGTTCATCACACAAAGTTTGCCCTGAGCGGGACTCGAACCCGCGACCGTCGGAACAGAAGGCAGGGTCACTACCAACTGTAGGTCTAGTGTATTTTTTACACCAAAAATGCAAACCGATGTCACGAAGTTATTCGAGTAAACTATTCACGATCAGTTTTGTTTTAACACGCGAGTGTAAGCTTCAACTTCGGGCTCGGTTTGTTTTTACCTCTTCTCACATGAGTGTAAATCTTTATTTGCGCTAAACGCATCGAGCGCGTTTTAGTTTATTCATCATTTTTGTATGAGAACACAAACAGCACCCCTAGCGGCAAAACATGGAGTCAATTCAGCGAGTGACATTTACTTTACGAAAACGGATGTGAATTCGTTTACACGTTTTCGGACTAACTGCGAGTGTAAGCTCGTATTTGACAGTTTGAAAAGTAAATTAAACGAAACGCAAGAAGTAAAGTTACTCACCCGACTTTATCACGTGAGAACGTGAGAACTTAGGTTTTCGAACCTGTCGAATCCAAATTTACTTCAAAATTTTAGATTTATTAAGTGAAATAAAAGATATATGTATGTCGTCTATGTCTTAATATGCTTGTATTGTGTTCTTGAGATAATTTTTACTAAGTATGTTATTTATTTAAGCTTCTTCGCATACGTATAAGTGTGTCTTTCTTTTTTAATGTTGAGATACTCCACGTTTGTGACGAATATACCTATAACTATGTACTTCGATTTGGTTTAACAAAAAACTAAATTACATAAATTACTCCGGGTTGCTTAGAAGTTTTAGAAAATGTAGGTAACTTGGCAACACTTATGGCCATTTTGACAATTTTGACAGAAAAAACCTGAAGAAACGCAAACGCGATCGAGACGTTATAACTCACTGCCTTCCGTCACATATTTGACATTGTCATGATTGACGTTTACCAAGCCTCCTCAAATTTGATATTAATGATAATTTAAATGTTTATTATTGAATAATTGCCGGCCTGAGGCCAATATTTTGATAATGGCGAAGTGTCCAAGACAGAAACCATAAATTTTATAGTGTATAGCGGATGTCGCAAAGTGATGGTGACAATACATGAACGTGTGCGAGAACGGTGTTGACAAATGCACTCAAAGGTTAAAGATGAACGTTTTACGAATAGTTTACTCGAAGTGTTTGGAGTTGAGAAGATGGACGTTGACGTTTGTTTCACCTCAGCCTCACCAAGTTTACTTGATTTATCTTTTATATCGTACATTAATTGTTTCCTCCATACAATGCTCGGCCCGTAGGCCATACTTGAGAGTGGCAAAATTGCCTTGCATATACTTAGAAAGAAGCCATTATATAAGAGAACAGAAGAGAAGAATTATATTTTAAGATCCATACTTTGAATTGAGCCAAATTTCTTGTAACGTAGAAAGAATTGGCGCAGCTCGTGTTACTTTTATCAAATACAAAGGAGAATGCGTGCATAGAAGCAAGAAACAGTAAGTATTAGACATAATAATAGTATTTATTTTTATTTGACATATACAATACCCACTGCTGGGCACAAGCCTCCTCTCATCACCAGAGGGTTTGGGCCCTACACAGGCGCAGTTTGGATTGGGGACTCACACATGTACCTACATTCTTGAATTACTTCGCAAATGCGTGCATGTTTCTTTACGATTCACTATGTTTTCGTTCACCGAAAAGCCAAGTAGTAGGTAATTTTGCACAATAGTAACTCAGAGATGCGAGCCGGATTCGAACGCCCGCCGATCCTCTGCATGAAGAGTTCTATAGGTGATGGTATGGGTGAAATGGTTCCGAATGGAGGACCGATCACCCGACTGATCCAGGCAGTCGTCCCCTTTCATAAATAGGTGATGGTGGCCTAGTAGTTGGCCACCATCACGGCTTCAATTAAATACCTAATATACACTTACATTTTCTTTCAGTGTTCCTTCTGGCTCTGCCCCAGCAAGTCAAGTGGAACTGTGGCAACTTTAAGACCAGACCCCGTGGCTGAGCCAACTGCTGATTCCTACCAGAATTTCATCAAGTTTTAAGTAGTTTAAATACTAATAAATCATGCTATATATTCCATTGAGTTTATTATTGGTGTTATTTATTGTAAGTATGTATATTTCTTTAGCAAATGTCAGCAACTAGCAACCGAAGCTACTAACCGCAGAAAGCTGAAATTTGGCATATAGGTTCCTTGGGGAATTGGGGGGTGTTACTAAGCATAATTCCCGCGGGAACGCTCCGAATTCCACGTGAATGAAGTCACCGTCGGAATAAGCTAGATTGATATAATGCTTTTAGGTATTCGCATCCGTCAAGAATGTTGACCGCTCTATTTAGCTATAAGTACCTACTAAGCCACAATTTTGCATTTATAGTATTTCCCTTTACATGATTTATTTAACGTTAATCTACCACATATGTAGCGGGAGTGGTGATGATGAGAACAAACTACTTTCTTGGTTAGTTTCAAGTTGATTTATTTCATAATAATTTAGAACGCTTAAATGGGTGGGGCTCACAAGAATGTGCCGTCACACACTGGAAATTCTTGTGAGCATCACCCAATATGTACTTATGTCTACCGAAACGATAATCCATGACACGGCCTATCTCTCTTCCGTGCCGTGCCTTGTGGACGATGCCGATGGTGCTGGCACAATCCTCCACGCCTGGAAAGACTATTCCTATATCGACTACGTCGCGATGTACGCCTCTTCATTGTTCAGCAAAAAGGCTGGTTTCAAGCGACCGATTGATTCGCACGTCGCTTTGCCTTCTCTATTAATCAGGTTCCCACGCTTTGCTCCTCCTCTCAACCACTATTAATGGGCCATCATAAGGCGGCGTTAGAGTAGGGCGGAGTATGACGCTTCTTACGCTTCTTGTGAACATTTCTGTAATTGGCCTTTCTCTTCTTGGACCGAGACAACATTAGCAATACTTAAGTATCTTCCCTTAAACACCTCTGTAAAACTATCGTAGGAACAGTTCCTCATTAAAAAACATTCCTGCGGTAGCCTAATCGGTATTCCATATACTTTCCTCGCAGCGCTATATCCGGTTTCTTCCTGTAAACTATGCTTGTAAACAACTCCTAAGTCCCAACTATAATATGGTAGGAAACTCTTCAACCGAGTTCTCTCTTTCGCTTCTTGCCCAAATACTAGCTATACAGATAGCCATGTAGGCAATACCAGCAATTTTGTAAGGCACTGAAAAGCCCTGCATGCCGCGTGTCTTCTAAATTTTATCTCCATGTTTAGTATCTTCAAAAATGTTCAAACTATTAGCCTGACAGTGACCTTGACAGATCGAATTGCGTATACTACTGCGTTTCTGTCATACTAAAAGTCACTCGAAAACGTGAACGTTTTCGTTTACTCACTTACTCGCTCGTCACTCATTCGTATTAATCAAAATACACTCGCTAAACCTTGTTACAAAACGTACCGTTAGGGGCGCTGTTCAAGTTTTCATACAATCTTGATGTAAACGCAAACGCGGTCGAGAAGTATTTTCCAGGTCCGAAAAATACACTTGAGGTACTGGACCAATTCGGCCGTCAAAGTTGGTTTGAAATTACGAACTTAATTTCGTTGTCTGTAGGAGATATATTTGTAATGTTCGTAATGAGTGTGCCTCGTTTACACCCATTTAGTCACAATTTAGTAGTTGTACCTAGTAAACTAATAACAATAAAAAATACGCTCTACTTAAGAAACTATTTCGAAATAACTTTATGAAAAAGAGCGGTATTTAATTTAACAATTGATATTACGAACACCAGGAGAATCAATATTTTCGTTTTTCGTTCTTTTCGTTTCGTTTTTTGCGTTTTTTGCCTGTAATTGGGTGGATACTCTTGATGTTATCGTACTAAACGTTTATTTTGTGCATGTGCTATGGTATTGTACCTGTTGGCAAACCATATTAAATAAATAAAATAAAAAACATGCCTTTAGAAGGCTTCACTTTTTTTACTAATTAGAGTAGGTAGGTATAAATTTTTCATTTATAGTACGTTATAATCAATGCACTCAAGTTTTTAGGGTTCCGAACCTCAAGAGGTAAAAATGGAACCCTTATAGGATCACTCGTGTGTCTGTCCGTCCGTCTGTCACGATTTTCTCCGAAACTACTGGCCCGATTGAGTTGAAATTTGGTACGTATTTGTAAGTTTGTGACCCAAAGACGGACATGTTAACGAAAATAAATGAATTTTAAACATAGACCCTATTTTTATCATATAAAAGAGCTTATCCTATGAAACGGTTTGAAAATGACGTCATGGAAAATAATCAAGGGTCGAAACCCTCTCCACGCGAGTTTAACTCGCTTCTTGGCCGGTTTTATTTTATTAGCTATTGAATTCTGTAACGTTTAAATCGAAAAATTTATCATCAAACAATGACATCAAATGGAAAACCTAGGTGGGTACCTACATTTTAAAATCTGATAATAATATTAACACGAATACACACATAATATCTTACCAAATCACAAAACTTAATACCCTTAGCTAGATGTTCACACATGAACACACGACAGATCAAAGCACCCTCGGAAGCATCCTTCCACAGAAACCCTTTGGTTAGCGATACTTAATATGTGTGCTTAATTTGAGCACACGCCTAATTTAATCCGTTAGTTTGAACGTGTAACCAACCGTGGCGTGGGCTTATCTCTATGTTAAGTACTTTGAAACTTTGAAAAGCATGGTGGTTTTAGTATCGGTGAAAATCGCATTTGATTTCATACATATGTACATAGACGTAAATAATATAGACCCGGTCTAACGTACACGTAATATGTCCCCACTTCCACGGTGTCCAATCCCAAAGTTCTGTCACCGAGCGTGCGTGACAATAAGCGTTTTTAAAAAAACTTTTTTCGAAACTGTTTCTAAAAGATCGTCTCGTTGTTGAAAAAATGTGACCCAGCTTTAGTGTCACGATATAAGTTTAACTTTGGATTGGACACCAATGAAGTGGGGAAACATGACATGTATCTACGTTAGGCCGGGTCCATACGAAGTATTATTTATGTCTATGCATATGTACCTATTACAAAGCACGCTTAGTTGATTCTCAGTTCATTGAGCTTTATTATTTACTAGCTTCTACCCGCGACTTCGTCCGCGTGGAATTCGTTTATAGCAATCCCGCGGGAACTATGCATTTTTCCGCGATAAAAAGTAGCCTATATGTTGACCGTAGTTGTCATCAATACTATACATAGTCGGTCATAGTTCGTAAATTCCTTTCCGACCTATAAAAATATTGAATTTGAATTTAGAACGCTGTTTTTTTTTATTGTTTTGTGTCTGTATCGGTCGTATTCATCCAGGCAGTGTTCGGAGAGAAACTGGTGACGTCGTTCCTATTCGAAGTGGACTACACCGACGAGCCAAGACTGCCGAGCCCAGAGCAGCTCAAGTATAAGGTAAATTAAACCACACTAGCCTTTTTAACGACCCTACTTTTATTGATCGTCAAAAGCATTGATCTATTATGAGTAAGGATTCACAATCAGCCGGAGAAAAATGGCCCGTCAAAACGGGTGCCCGAACACCTCGAACACCCGTTTGGCGCTCAGTAAATTTGACACTTAAGTCTTATAGTGTTAGTTTTACTTTTGTATAAAATATTTATCTTGGTACATATTATAAAGAGGCGTTATTAGCATATTGGAACGTATTTTCTAATGCCAGTTTGCTCCATATATTTTGGCATATTCTGTTAGGCACTGTTCGTCCATATGTTATTCAATTCAAAATTCAAAATTCAATCACTTATTCAGCAAATTGGCCACATAGGGGGCACTTTTACACGTCAGAAAAGAATTTACTAGCGCTTCCTAGACCCATTGCTTGAGAAGAAGCGCCGCAACAAACTCAAACAGGTATTAAACTATTATAACTAGGTATTATAACTAGGTCAATGGTCAAAAGGCAGCTTTCATGTGGATTTTTTATATTTATAAATGGTATAATGAGGTCCACTGCTGAACAAAGACAAGGCTCACCACTTAAACAGGTCAAGACCTGTGCCACTCGCGTCTGCCGCAAGGGCGGATCCAGCTTCCGACTCAGGGGTGGGGGGGTCACGTCATACAACCCCCCCCCCTTTTCGCATCAGGGGTTAAATATACATAATAGCAGTAGACCTAGTCCTGCCGAGGGGTCATGACCCCCATGACCCCCCCCCTAGATCCACCCTTGGTCTACCGAATTCTCGCGATCTTCACGAGGCCGTCACTCCATCTTATTAGATACATCTCATGGAGGTTCAGTTGAGGTGTATGAATTCCCAAAGAAGCTCAAAGAATTGCTGAACTTAAAGCGGCAGTGGGTGACACATTACCTCCATAGATGGGTGCCAGAAAGGTGTCTGCTTGCCCCAAGACGCGATGGTGAACGTCGCGGGAATCCGAAGGACTAGTTTGTTTATAGCGCCTGTGTTGAGAAACTTATCGGAATCCTATGTCCAGCATTGGACGTCTTTCGATTGAAATATAATAAGTATCATGATATCAGATTTCATATACATCTTTGTATTGCTTCTTACTAGTTCCTAGTTCTATGCTCAATTTTCACCTCAGATATCACATTCATTGTTTCCAGGTGCTAATAAAGAACAAGAAGCTGCTGCCGGTCGAGTCGAGTCCCACCATTGGGCTCACTGGGGCCAGCTCCGCGCAAGGATACGGCGGAGTCCTGTCGACAGCGTTCAGCAGGTTGGTGGGGAATTTAAAACAAATCTAGAGTCAGAGCCTTTACTTAGACTTGATCTCTGCGAATGAGTCTTGCTTTTACCCACCTACACAATAGCCTATGTAAGTCCCACTACTGGGCACAGGACTCCTCTCATCACGAGGGGATTTGAGATATAGTCTCCACGCTAGCCCCATGCGCATCGGGGACTTCAAAGACATCCTTGAATGACTTCGCAGATGCATGAAGACTTCCTCACGATGTTCTCCTTAATCGAAAAGCTCAGTGCTAAATTCAAATTTCATGTTGCACATAAGTAAAGTGGGCGGGGCACATTACTCGCCGAACTGATGGCTGATGGGTCCAGAAAGTTCTGGACCTTGTAAAGATCGCGGGAACGCGGTGGATGCGAGTGGCACAGGACCGGTTTGAGTGGCGCGCCTTGGGGGAAACCTATGTCCAGCAATGGACGTCTTTCGGCTTAAATGATGATGATGATATGTAAACTCTGTGCTGAGAGCTGGGTTCGAACTCCCGACCTGCTGCAGGAGAAGCGGTAGGTTGAACCACTAGACTACCACAGCATTGTAACACTAATTTAGTATAGATTTAAATGCTTAATTTGAATCCTCCCTAGATCGAATGGCATACGGCATACAAGCACATCTCTGCCAGAGCAAGGTGTCCGAACCAGTTCTCTCTCTCAGCAATCGGGAAGTAGCAGCCTGGCTGAGTACTTCTCAGACGAGGACTACGATGACGATGAAGAATTGGACGGTAAGTGGCGGAAATGGAAAGATCCGGCTTGAAGGTCCATGGCAGATATCTGAGGGTTGGAGACCTGGTGACCCGTAACACAGGATTATCCTAGCTCGGGCACCAGTCTCCACCGCATAAGTCTACTTACCCTATCTTGCCTGTATATGTAATAAGACAAGTTAAATATTTTGTACTTTGGTGTCTAAATCGATTGATTGATTGATGGTCCTTGGGACCGGATATTTTTGGGGATGTTTATTTTATATTTGGAAACGCAATTTGAAATTAAGTTAAAGACTTCTGAATTTGAAATTTTCTAAAATTCCACGTGGATTTTTTAGATATTTATTTTGTTTTCGAAGTTTATTTCATTATATTTTGTCAATGAATTCATCACGTTTTCTTGTAGGTACCCTCATTTTCTTTTTATGCAAAAAATCGTAACTTGATTTTTCTTTTTTTAGAGAAAGAACTCCACAAAATCCTCAGCTCAATGGAAGACAAGGGTCGTGCCACACTCTCTCTCTACCGAAGCCTCAGGCCTGACACCAAACAAAGCAGTGCTGCCAGAAAGCGGAGCAATCAGATAGCGAAGGAATTAAGCGATATGGTCACTTATGTTCAGGTGAGGGTAGTTTAACAATGGAAGACTAGGATTATGCATTAAAGAGTCAAAAAAGCAAAAAAAATAGATAGACGTTATTGGTTCTTAACCGTCGATATTTCGCTGTAATTTCATCAAAATCTATCCAGTAATTGCGACGTTAAAACGATACAAATAACTCACTAACTGTGTAGTTTATGATGTTAGAGATCTTCTACTATCTAAAGTCCCGCGCCTTCACATTTAAAAACGCTTCAATTTTTTCATTATTATTTAAAAAGCACCACCAACACTCTCAACGCATAGTTGATGGCTGTCTCAGCTCGCACACATGAGTTGAGAGTGTTGGTGGTGCTTTTTAAATACATTGAAGCGTTTTTAAATGCGAAGGCGCGGGACTTTAGATAGTAGAAGATCTCTAACTAGCTGTGTACCTTCATTTGCATAGGACAAAGATAAATAACAGCAACTTTTAATCAAACAAATCGTTTTTCAAAGCCAAAGGTAATTATACATTCTAACGATACTCTTTTCAGTAAAATACCTAGCTGACAATCAGGTCACTTGTTTCAGAGATATGCACTAACCAACAGACAGACGGGAAAGCATTGAAAATTGCAATCGATTTAGTCTACTTTTTTTACTGCATTTATTTTAATGTACTAGCAACGAATACCCACCCATGTATAGACAGGACGTTATGCTAAATATTAAGTATGGAAGATAAATAAATAAATAAATATCTGGGGATATTCCACACATATTGACCTAGCCCCAAACTAAGCAAAGCTTGTACTATGGGTGCTAGACAACGATACAAATACTTATACACGATGGGTCAGAAAATATGGCAAATAATTAACCCACAGTATCGGCTATCGATTCTAAGTATATTGTATAGGTCTTTAATTTTTTTTGAGTTGGTAAAAAAAAAATTGTATATGGGATTGGTTGTGTGAGCGACGCCTGAATCCTATACAAAATATTTTTTTTTTACCAAATCACAAAAAATTAAAGACCTATACAATATACTTAGAATCGATAGCCGATACTGTGGGTTAATTATTTGCCATATTTTCTGACCCACCATGTATATATATACATACATATATAAATACTAAACATCCAAGACTCGAGTACAAACATTCGTGTTCATCACACAAAGTTTGCCCCGAGCGGGACTCGAACCCGCGACCATCGGAACAGAAGGCAGGGTCACTACCAACTGGACCAATCCGGCTTTATCCTTCAATAAACACATTTCTCTTGTTTCCAGGCAATAAAGTTCCGTGGCCTCAGCCCGCTCTCTCCCAAGAGCTCAGTGAAGCAAGCCAGCAAAGACAGTGCTCCGTGTAGCAGCTTCGAGTCCTCGGAAAGCAGCGATAGCACTGGCACGGTGAGTTAATAAAATGAGAAAATTTAGGCAATCTAGGAGAATTATATTGTTTCTCTATCATAGTTTAAGTACTATAGTACAGTATAGTAGTATAGTATAGTAGTAGTGGTGAATTCGTAAATGTCACAGATCGCAGGTTTCTGTGCCATAAATATGCGATCTGGGGCTTTACGAATTACCGCCCGTGGTTTGTCAAAAGTTTTACGTCTTGCCTTGGCCAAGAAGTGAGATTTTCTCTCCGCGTAGCGGGCAGAAAAAATGTAATAGTACATTACACACCTAGGGCGGTAAAGTAAAGAAAGCCTCAGATCGCGGGTAGTTGGGGCCCGAGCTGGAGGCGAGGGCTATAATCTAGCGGTCTGAGGATTTATTTACGACCGCCCGTGGTTAGTATACGGTTTTACGTCACCACCTGGCCGTGATGGGATGGGATGGGATTTTTCGTAGCGCCCGAGGGCGGTAAATCCCGCTTTTCGGTCTGGTGTGACGTAAATTATTTTACATCATCCTTGGCCGTAAAGTGGGCCACAGATCGCATATTTATGGCCCTCACCTTCGGTTCGGGCCACAGAAACCTGCGATCTGGGACATTTACGAATTCACCACCCTAGGTCTGTAATGTACTATTACATCTTGCCTTGGCCAAGAAGTGAGATTTTCTCTCCGCGTAGCGGGCAGAAAATCCCACTTTACGGCCAAGGGTGATGTAAAATAATTTTCCTACCGTGATGTACACTCTGCTTTTCACTATGAGAACACCAGTAGCAGCAGGGAGCAAAATCGTACTTTGCTCCCAAAGGAGTTAAACTGTACTTTGGTCCCTATTAGCGGGGTTGAAATAGAAACAGGCACCGAAATACTCCTTTTCGAATGGCAGAAGAGAACATGTTTTTTTCTCGATTTCAGCAATTAGCCCAATCCCGAGCGCGCTGTCTCAACGCGCCGGCCGCGCACCACCCGTGCTACCGCTGCAGTTCAGTGACGGAAGCCATCGGCAAGAAAATCTGCCGGAAACACCCCATGGCGCTCATAGCGCATACCGAGACACAGCTCGTCAGGACCTACCCCGCCGGGTAACATATCTACTACTACTACAGCCTATTTGCGTCCCACTGCTGGGCAAGCCTCCCTCACCACTAGAGGGTCGGAATCAGAAATACGGTGGTCCTCATTGGGGGTGATGTAATGACATAAACTAAAAAAGACTCACCCGTGATGCAAAAGTGTAGGTTCTCAGTTGGTTACGCGAACACGACTACCAGGACACGGAAAATTTGCTCAAAATCGAAGTTTAAATCATATCTCGCTCGTATATATTCACACACTCAATCACAGATTAACAGACACACAGCAATCCACACACACACACACACATACAGTACCTACACACACCAAGAACACATTCGTTTACTTAATTATCAAGATACTATATAGTACATTATTGCAGAGGCCGCCAAGTAGCGCATTGCCGGACGAGTCAGTTAGAAGGCTGAGCGAAGCGAAGCCTTCTATTAGTACGAGTCCGGCAATCGCAATTGCGGCCGAGGTTTATATAATGCTTTTCTCAAACAGCGAGGAAATACGTAAGGTCAGTCGGGGCAAGTGCGCCAGGATGGGTAAGTGCGCCTAACATAAATATATCGAAACCTATAAATTTTACTCAACTAGTAGTTGGCTGTTTACAAGGCATAGGGGCGAAATAAATTTAGGCGCACTTACCCCACATCAGTATTTACTACTTCCATGATCGTGGATGATTTGGCCATGGAAGTTGTACTTATTACTTCCATGGATTTGTCAGTTTCGGGGCAAGTGCGCCAGGATGGGGTAAGTGCGCCTAACATAAATATATCGAAACCTATAAATATTACTCAACTAGTAGTTGGCTGTTTATAAGGCATAGGGGCGAAATAAATTGAGAAAAAGTTATTTTTCTCAAACATACTCGGAAATGTTCGTGTTACTTTCAAAAAAAGAAGACGCGAGGCTGTCCATTGCCGGCCTTGGCCAGCAAAAACATTATTGTCGTGTGTGTTTTTTTTAATTCGCTTGCTATTTGAGACTCCTCTAGAAACTGACAAATCCATGGAGGTAATATGTACAACTTCCATGGCCAAATCATCCACGATCATGGAAGTAGTAAATACTGATGTGGGGTAAGTGCGCCTAAATTTATTTCGCCTCTATGCCTTGTAAACAGCCAACTACTAGTTGAGTAATATTTATAGGTTTCGATATATTTATGTTAGGCGCACTTACCCCATCCTGGCGCACTTGCCCCGGAACTGACAAATGCATGGAGGTAATAAGTACAACTTCCATGGCCAAATCATCCACGATCATGGAAGTAGTAAATACTGATGTGGGGTAAGTGCGCCTAAATTTATTTCGCCCCTATGCCTTGTAAACAGCCAACTACTAGTTGAGTAATATTTATAGGTTTCGATACATTTATGTTAGGCGCACTTACCCCCATCCTGGCGCACTTGCCCCGCCCCGACTGACCTTACGTATTTCCTCGCTGTTTGAGAAATAGTACATTATTGCCGTGGCCGGGAAAGTAGGTCTTTGCAGGCTGGGTACTGGTTTAAAGGGCCGAGGCTTCGCCGAGGCCCTTTAATATGTACGAGCAAAGCCTTTCACGTGCCGAGGCTTATATAGTGCTTTTCTCAAAAATGATAAAAAAACCTTGATATTAGGTATTCATAATACAGCATTGACACGCACGCAAAGGTAGTCAAGTACTTACAACAAATCCAATGGAACGCCAGTCTTATTTCGTATTCACCGATATTTGACTTTAACAGACACACTAACACGGCAAGTTAAGAACTCGCATGTAGATTTCTCGTTTTTTATAAAAATTAAGACCTTTTATTAATTTTTAAACCAAACTAGTAAACTATTTTCATGAAATTTAGCTAAATAAATCTGATACAAGACAAGAACTCCCGCTCTTTATGGATCGTTCTTTTTTTAAATTCCGTTCTGAAATACATTGCGCTGTTTCAGACACGGCTAAAAACGTTTGGTTTCGCGTCAATTGACAGATACAGAACATGCAGACTTGGCTGTTTGGGAATTCCTTCGCGTATTTATCAGTTTAAAAAAAAAAGTACCTGTACGATAATGAAATTTCATACAACATTCCCTGCGCTTATACATGCCGCGGAAGTAAATTCATACAAATTTCCGGGGCATGCAGTTGAGTTTTTTTTTTTAATTTTTGACTGATCGTCAATGACGCACTTTGCGGTCTGATAGAAAGCAGACAATGACGAGTTTCCCCGCCATTTTTGAGAAAAGCATTATATATACCTCGGCCGCAATTGCGATTGCCGGACTCGTACTAATAGAAGGCTTCGCTTCGCTCAGCCTTCTAACTGACTCGTCCGGCAATGCGCTACTTGGCGGCCTCTGCAATAATGTACTATTTATATTTCTTTTCCAATTCAATATTTACTTTTTGTAACATCATCATCATTTTAGCCGAAAGACGTCCACTGCTGGACATAGGCCTCCCCCAAGGCGCGCCACTCAGACCGGTCCTGTGCCACTCGCGTCCACCGCGTTCCCGCGACCTTTACTAGGTCGTCACTCCATCTTGTTGGAGGCCTACCGACAGCTCGTCTCCCGGTTCGCGGGCGCCACTCGAGAACTTTCCGGCCCCATCGGCCATCAGTCCTGCGAGCAATGTGCCCCGCCCACTGCCACTTAAGGCTCGCAATTCTTCGGGCTATATGTCGGTGACGCCAGTTCTACTGCGGATATCCTCATTTCTGATTCTATCACGCAGAGAAACCCCGAGCATAGCCCTCTCCATTGCCCTCTGAGTGACTTTGAGCCTTCTTATGAGACCCATCGTGAGCGCCCACGTCTCGGAACCATAAGTCATCACTGGCAACACACACTGGTCGAAGACTTCCACTTTCTTCTTTTTCTTTTTGTTACATATTCGTATTTAATTAGCGTAAAATAAAGCAAATGCTCTCTGTCCTCTTCTAAAGAAGAAGATATTAATTTTAATTTATAATGTACTAGATTCTGCCCGCGACTTCGCCCGCGTGGAATTCGGTTATCGCGCTCCCGCAGGAACTATGCGATTTTCCGGAATGAAAAGTAGCCTATGTCCTTTCCCGGGACCCCAACTATCTACATACCAAATTTCATCTCAATCGGTCCAGCGGTTGAAGCGTGAAGAGGTAACAGACAGACAGACGGACAGAGTTACTTTCGCATTTATAATATTAATATGGATACCGAATCAGGTCGCCACGTGACAGGCATTGCCTAGTGTGGGACCGCCATATACTGTTTTATTTTGTACATTTTGTTGGTTTTTTGCAATAAACAAAATTTATTTATTTATTATTTATTAAAACCAGCGAGGATGGACAAAAGCAGGATTGTCTAGCATCCATAGTACAAGATTTGCTTAGTTTGGGGCTAGGTCAATATGTGTGAAATGTCCCAAGATATTTATTTATTTATTTTAAGAGGGTTTACTCCCAAAGCTGGCAACGTCGCAAATAGCTGTCAAATGTTTCGTTGTTTTCATTAATTTATGAATATTACTGAATGAAAATGTGAATTGTCGCTCTATGGTTGAATAAAAGATTATACAATGTATGGATTGCAACAATTATCCTAGGAACATGAAACTTTTAGGATTATCTTTTGAAAACTTTCCATCGCATTTTCCATGCATTTTAATGTAATCTTATCATTTGAATGCCTAACCAACAAATATAAAACGAGACGCGTCATTCAACCATAGAATGATAACTTCTTTTTTTAATTCAGTAATATTGAGAAATTAATGAAAACAGCGAAACATTTGACTGCTATATGCGACGTTGCCAACTATCGGGATAAACCCTCTTAACTTCGTCCCTTTTTATTTATTTATTTATTTATTAAGAAACAAACGGTCTTACAAAACAATATTATCTTATAATATTGTTTTGTAAGACCGTTTGTTAATAATTATAATAGACCTATAGTTTCATAAATGTAGTATTACAACTATACAGAAAAGTGTGCACTATTGGTGAGACTAATTTACATTGACTATTTTGCCACAAAAAGTATTTCTAAGATATTATACAATGATATGATACTTATGGAGTTTACTGTCTTATTAAAATAAAGTGTTTTTATTAAAGACCTAACTTTATTCTTAAAAACTGCCAACGAGATACCAAATAAATCTACGCTCATAAAGTTATCATTAAGTTATCATTTAGTTAAGTTATCGTTTTTGTCCGCAGCCTAAGAATAGACTCGTCCAACTTCGACCCCGTGGCGTTCTGGTCTTGTGGCGTGCAGTTGGTAGCGCTCAACTACCAGACCGAAGACGCCGCGATGGCCGTCAACGCCGCCATGTTCGAGAGCCGGGGCTCCGTGGGACTTGTGAGGAAACCGGCGGTCATGTGGGACTCGACGCATATCGCTTACAGGAGGTGAGTGACTGACGGATAGACTGGCAATATTACTTTTAACTGAGCCCCAATGGGCTCAATACATAGACGTAAATAATATAGACCCGGTCTAACGTACACGTAATATGTCCCCACTTCCACGGTGTCCAATCCAAAGTTCTGTCACCGAGCGTGCGTGACAGTAAGCGTTTTTAAAAAAACTTTTTTCGAAACTGTTTCTCAGTATCTAAAGGCTCGTCTCGTTGTTGAAAAAATGTGACCCAGCTTTAGTGTCACGATATAAGTTTAACTTTGGATTGGACACCAATGAAGTGGGGAAACATGACATATTATTACACGAAGTATTATTTATGTCTATGGCTCAATACCTATAATAATAAGTTAATAAGGACGAACAGTGCCTAACAGAATATGTCAAAATATATGGAGCAAACTGACATTAGAAAATACGTTCCAATATGATAATAATGCGAGCTGTTCGAGCACCCATTTTTACGGGGCCATTTTTCTCCGGCTGATTGTGAATCCTTACTTATAATAGATTAATGACTGAGCCATGTTCGAGAACCGGGTATCGTGGGACTTGAGAAAAAGCCTGTTATTATTGTGAGACTCGAAGCATATCGCCTATAGGAGGTCAGTTTCCTAAAAGTTATAAGTAATAATAATGTGTCCTGGGGCCATAGGTTCACCACACAGAGAGGTCTCTTGCCACAAATTCCGACAGCCTTCACCAATTCCGACTTATTGGATGCGTTACTGACAGCGCGTCTTCCGGTAAGCTATGGAGGGTTGAAGTAAAGGAGCACAATCTTTATAGTTCCAAAAGTGGACACCAAATCGGGTAGGTTGGGGGCGCTGCGGTCGCCACTCCAGCCAAGCCACCTAGGCGGATAGTCTGCAGTGGCGCCTTCAGATGGCGCTGCTGAGGCGAAAACGGTTGTGAGGAGAGTGTGTTTTGTTTCGTTGCTTATCAAATCCGCTGGACACTTTTCTACTGTTTCTCCATATAAGTTTGCGGTCCTTAAGACAAGACACATATTATTCCACACTCCATACGGTAAGCCATTCATAACTGACGCTCGCTATCTAGATGCAAGTTAAGGTACTGTGGAGACTGGCCGAGTACAATCGGTTAGTTGACACATTCTCTTCCAAAAATAGGTAATTTTAAGCGTAGAATTGTGTAGCATTTATTATTTAGTTTTTTGCTATCCATTGTAATGTGCGCATCTCTAAAAATATAATATCAATTCAACTTAAAATCTATTATTTCTTAATTAGGCTGTACTAGGGCGGTAATAGGGCCAGTCTTCAAGAATTAGATATTTTAATAAGCTAGACATCGTCTTCGTGTCTTCGGATTCCACCGCTGATCTCCGTGCCTGCAGCATCTACCTGAGCTAACATCAACCCCCCGCCACAGTACTTACCTGAGCCCATTGATCATCATATCAGCTCATATACTTATTTATTTATTTAATTTAGGCACAGTAACAAGTAACAAACAAATTACAGTTTTGATGCTTATTTTAAAAGTAAACTAGTGCTATGCCTGCCACTCGATTACAACCGTGCACGGCATTCGAATGACACCATTAATAGTAGGTACATTACAGACCTAGGGTGGTGAATTCGTAAATGTCCCAGATCGCAGGTTTCTGTGGCCCGAACCGAAGGTATCTAGAATAAATATGCGATCTGGGGCTTTTATTTTTATTTATTTTTATTTTTTATTTATTTGGAAAGGTACACCAACAACAAGTATATTTACACATTGGCAGAGAATACATACATAGCAATAGATGGAAACTGATATACAAGTCAATTATAGGTATACTCAACATTCATAGTCAACATTAGTGTAAGTTACAAAAACAAAATAAAATATAATATGTATGTCAATGTTATTTGCTTAGAATTAGAGTTAATACTAATATTTTTGGATAATGTTGTTTGATTAATTGAAATGAATATAAAAAGATGGTATCAATGTCATTAAGATTTTTCAATAAATTTACTTATGCTATTTTTAAATTGAGGAAGTGTATCATGAAAAATGTCAGTAGTAGGTACTTTTTTTGTAAAATCGTTATATTTGGAACATGCTCTGATTATTGGCGAACTGAGCCCGAAGCGAGTTTTACAGAAAGAGATTTTAAATATGTCGGTTATAGGAGCTCTTGGAATAAGGCGGGGAACTGTGAGGCGGATTCGCTCGGTCAGTTGGTTGCACTTGATGTCACCATTAATAATTTTATGCAAGAACGTTAGGTCGTTCGTCGTGCGTCGATCACGGAGGGATGTCATGCGGAAGCGTTTCAGTCGCTGGACGTAAGGGTTACGGTGTGAGAAACCTTGAGATATGTATGCCAGATGTCTAGTAAAGGCTCGTTGAATGCTTTCGATTCGTTGTGAATGAATGGCGTAAGAAGGGCTCCAAACCACACTGGCGTATTCCAGATAACTCCGTACAAGTGTGTTGTAAAGGATTAATCTGGTTTGTGCCCTGCGGAATCCTCTCGCATTACGCTTTAAGAACCCTAACATATGAGCCGCCTTTTTAACGATTGCATCTATATGTGGGTTATACGTTAGTTTACGATCGATTATTACTCCTAAGTCACGGATCTTATCTACTTCAGACAGATCTTCACCTCCAAGTCGGTAATGCGAAGAGAACGGTTTCTTCTTTCTGGTGTATTTAATGTGATAGCATTTGCTAATATTTAGCTTCATACCGTTAGAGATACACCAAGACATGATGCTGTTGAGATCGTCTTGTAACAGTTCAGTGTCAGTAGCAGTCTCAACTGTTTTGTATATTTTTAAATCGTCTGCAAATAAAGAAACCTTACAGTGTTTTATACGCTGGACAATGTCGTTCACAAAAATCAGAAACAGAACTGGACCGAGATGAGATCCTTGGGGGACTCCAGAAAGCGCGTGAAAAGATTTAGATTCGTGACCGTTTAAGGAAACTGATTGGGGTCGGTGATATAAGTACGATTTGAACCACCTGTGCACAGATCCCGCGGGCTTTACGAATTACCACCCGTCAAAAGTTTTACGTCTTGCCTTGGCCAAGAAGTGAGATTTTCTCTCCGCGTGGCGGGCAGAAAATCCCACTTTATGGCCAAGGGTGATGTAAAAATACATTAACTTATTATAGGTATAGATATATGTATAGATTGTCAATCTTTTGACATTGCGGCGTACATCGAAAGTCATGGTCGTCGCTCGCAGCTCATAACAAAAGTGCTTACATTACTATATAACACAAGTATGCAGCTCGCGCGTGCTCGTTCCGTCCGCCATTTGAGGCGCCATCTAGATGTTGCTCAAGAAGTTAAGATTTATATGCAGGCTACATAGGCAGTGACATCTATTATCACATTTAACACTTAATTCGGGCGTACGCTGATTGGTATGAAGGTTGGAATTCTAGGTTTACCTTACTGTTTCTATGCTAGATGTCATAAAAATAAGGGTGTGACTAGCTGAATGAAATGAAAACGAAACAATAGGCATGACGACAACTTTTTTTCCTTAGTCTATCAGGAAGATTATTGAAAAGTATCGGACACGTATTTTTTCTCTTTCCACGTAATCAAACTTATACGGAGATATATTGAGTTGAAATGTCGCGTGACGTCACGGTTAGGTACGATTTATACCTAACGGTGACGCAGTTAGCCCCCACTCTCCAACTTTAATGCGTTTTAACTTGGTCATTCTTTGTTAATTTGATAAAACAAAAAATACGTGTCTAATATTTTTTTATTACCTGACTGACGGTCTAATTAGAATTTCGATTTCTTCACCCTGTCGTCATCCCTATTAGCGAAATGTTTTACAGTAACAATTTAAAACTCTCTTCCCAGATTCAACCCAATGGAGAAAGAGTTCGACGGCATCCACGCGGCGCATCTCACCCTCTCTGTCATCTCCGGCCAATATGTGGCTGAAAACGTGTATTCCTTCTACAATGCGTTCGTAGAAGTGGAGATTTTGGGCGTACCCGCTGATTGTAGGAAGTTGAGAACGAGAGCCGCTCGGAGAAACGCCTTGAATCCTGTGTGGCATGACACGTTTAATTTTAAGGTAAGAATTATGTATAGGTATGCCTTTTTTTATGTTATATGTACTTACTACTACTACTACAGCCTATTTGCGTCCCACTGCTGGGCCCACACACACACATCTTTGAATTGCTTGGCAGATGCGTGCAGGTTTCCTCACGATGTTTCCTTCACCGAAAAGCTCAGTGGTAAATTCAAATTGAATTTCGCACATAAGTAAACTTAGAGGTGCGAGCCGGAATCGAACTCCCGATCCTCTGCATGAGAGGCGGTAGGTCGAACCACTAGGCCACCACGGCTTTCAATCCAAGGTACTTAGGTTATGGTAAGTGGTCACTTCGGCCCATAAATACCAAAATCTTATGATTTCTTAAGTATCTCGTTGGGTTCTCTCGAATGGGTTGCCTACCCTGAGGTATAAGATGGAATGCCTCTGTGCCAATAGCTTCGGTCCCTACTGGAACATAACAGTGCGAGCACTGCTATTTGGTGGCAGGTTAGCAGGTAAGAAGGTTGTACCAACCCTGACAGACCTATCAGCAGGCCATAGCACCACATAAGCTATTATTGATAAGCCAATGAAATTACTGGCATAGATCCATTCAATCTTAGTCTAATAACGCATTTCTAATCTCATTATATCTTATATTGATAGGCCACAGTGACCACTTACCATCAGATAGCCTGTGAGCCAACAAAACTCTATTTAAAAAAAAGTTTTTTCACAGAAGTTAAGCATCCTACTTTTCACTTACAAGAAAATGTCGTTAATTCATTCCTGTACTTAAAAAATAAACTAATAAAATACTCTGTAACGTAACTACATTATTAATTCATGTTTTTCCTTCCAGATAAACTTCCCAGAGCTAGCAATGATCAGGTTTGAAGTATACGACGCTGACACGAACTATATGCTGTCTCAACGGGTCATCCCTCTACAATGTCTGAGACCGGGTTACAGACATGTCAGATTACGGTTAGTGATATTATCATCATCATCATTATCATCATCATAATCATCATCATCATCATCATCATCATCATCATCATGATTACTATTTACACATGCCTAATATAAATTGAAAAAAATACTGAAGCCACAAAAAAGTTAGTTAATAGTACATTACAGAGCTAGGGTGGTGAATTCGTAGTCCCAGATCGCAGGTTTCTGTGGCCCGAACCGAAGGTGAGGGCCATAAATATGCGATCTGGGGCTTTACGAATTACCGCCCGTGGTTTGTCAAAAGTTTTACGTCTTGCCTTGGCCAGAAAGTGCGATTTTCTTTCCGCGCAGCGGGCAGAAAATCACACTTTATGGCCAAGGGTGATGTAAAAATACATTAACTTATTATAGGTATAGATATATGTATAGATTGTCAATCTTTTGACATTGCGGCGTACATCGAAAGTCATGGTCGTCGCTCGCAGCTCATAACAAAAGTGCTTACATTACTATATAACACAAGTATGCAGCTCGTAAATTCTATTACTCCATCGATGTTTTAAATGAGGTAAATTCATATCTGGTAAATTCATTTAAAAGTGACGTGTAAAAGTGCCCAGATATGGCCTATTTGCTGAATAAATATTTTGATTTTGATTTTGAGGGCCACCGTATTCCTGATCACTATTCAGCGCCTCTATCTATAAGGTGTTGGCTGTCAATGTCAAAGTTTGTCATTTCATACAATAGTGTCAATGTCACTGTGATATTTGACGTTTCGTAGAGCACAGTGTGGCCACTTTAGCGTGTAATAAGGCACATAACGTGCTAAATTGGCAACACTGGACCTCACGCGGCACAAACGCCTCTAGCGGCGAATTTAACACCCTCATTCACTCCATAATCATCATCATCAACAACCCATAGTAGTCCACTGCTGGACGTAAGCCTCACCCAATGCACGCCAATGAGCTCTGTCCAAGGTGTGCCGCATCCAATCTACACCGGCCACCTTGCCAAAACAGTCACTCCACCTGGCAACAGGCGCCCCACAATTCAATTCAATTCAATCATTTATTCAGCAAATTGGCCACATAGCGGCACTTTTACACGTCAGAAAAAGAATTTACCAGCGCTTCCTAGACCCATTGCTTGAGAAGAAGCGCCGCAACAAACTCAAGCAGAAGGCCTTTTTTCAAAATTTACAAAATTTACATTACATGTATAAAATATACATATAGGTACGTACTAAAATTACATTGAAGGGACTATACATAACTATACATATACATCCGTAACTTAAACTTAAATCTAAGATCTTAGAGATATATAGTCTCCAGGGGTCCAGAAAAAAATATATATAAAAAATTATGGAGATGCCCTCCATTGTCAAATAAATATAAATTCCATAGATGTCGACAATCTCAAAATGCTCTGTTCTCGCTACACTTCGCTCGCCTTGTCGTGGTCTCCACTCGAGAACGCGTTTACTCCAACGACTATCCGCAGTTCTCGCGATGTGACCGGCCCACTGCCACTTCAAAGAGCTTATTCTTTGGGCTATGTCGACAACTTTCCTTCTCTGCCTGATCACCTGATTGCGGATCCGATCTTTCAGATATTCACTCCATACCATCGATTTACTGCATGATACCCTAAACGCAAAAAAAGGTTTTATTATCTCTTGGTCGATCCAAGAGATAAAATCTTTAGATCGCGTTTTTTTTTTCATATCAGCCTATATAGACCCACTGCTGAGTAAAGGCCTCTTCATTCTTACGCCATTTATTTAAACTTTATTGCACATTAAGTAGTAAAAAATATCGAACTTAATGCCACAAGGCATTCTTTACCAGTTAAACCTTTGGACAAAGCAGATTTTTTTGTGACGGTGCAATGAAAGCCATTATACTATTGTCTATTGCCAACAGTTCACCAACGAACCAGCCTCTAAACATGGCGTCACTCCTCATATTCTCCCGTTGCGGCGAAGAGGAGGCGGGGGAGAGTTCCCGGGCCGACCTGGAGCCGAGGTCTCCTCAGGCTAGGAGGAAAATCCATTTCCTAGTAGTACACGCTGTGAGGAGGCGGGAACCGTACTCTATATTGAAGGTCACACAGGATACTACTACTAACGAGGTGAGATTCAGTTTTTAACCCCCTATGCAAGAAAGGGGGGAGCTTATACTACAAAAATAGTTATGTTTTAATTAAGTAATAGTTATTTTGGATTTTTGTAATGTAATAATGATTAATATTATCTTGACCTGTGATTGTTCTGACTTATGCATGTATCGTTCTTCTTTTTTTTTTTTTAACATATATATAGATAATACCTAAATATTCACACGCCTGCCCCGGCAGAACATAATGTAGCAACATGCTTAACTGCTTTTACCATGTAAACACCTCTATTGTGTTCTTGTGAATAAATAATCATTCATTCATATGTACCTAAGGTAAAGTTTATATCAAAAACAAGTTTCAATTCAATCATTTATTCAACAAATTGGCCACTTAGGGGCACTTTTACGCTTCCAAGACCCATTGCTTGAGAAAAGCGCCGCGACAAACTCAGCAAAATGCTTAAAAAAAACAAAACGAAATCAGATGAAGACGTCTGTTTAGCTATTAAGTATATTAGAACTTCGATCGAAAACAGCATTGAGTCATGAAGCGAAAAGTTGGATTAAATGGCATTTCTGATTTAGTCGAGCCTTGTTGCATTCTATCTTCTTCAAGGCGCCATCTAGCGGTGCAACGAGAAACTAAGGGAAATTTCTAACATACATACATACACACATCCATACATACATAAACTCATGCCTATTTCCCATTGGGGTAGGCAGAGACCACAGAACGCCATCAGCTTCTATCCTATGAAAAATTACAAAATAAGCACATAGACAATGTTTTAGTCTCACATTCAATTAGTCAGCAAAATGACTTCCGCGATATTTCTTTTTCATAAAACTTGCATATTTTCGGTTAAGTCCATCAAGTAATATTTGGAGGAGTCCGCAGTGGACGTCTTTCGGTTGAACCAACGTTTTAGATTTTATCGAATATCCTACAGCTATCTTTCTATTCTAGGCCATAGCCCAATGCCTGACCAAAGCCGGCGTCTGCCGTTCTTCCCGCGGGAACTACGTCTTGGTGGAGGAAGTTCCATCTCGTACTCCAACCCAGAGGGTCCTGGCTCCTCATGAGAGGGTTATGAGAGCTGCCACCAGTCGCCCCGGTGCTAGGTTACTGCTGAAGAAAGTTGGAGACGACCCTAGCAGCAGGGCGTGGCTTACAAGCATCAGGTAAGGTTCTTAGATGGCTAAATAGGTCCCAATACATCAAAAGCATGAGGATATCCGCAGCAGAACTGGGGTCACCGACATAGCCCGAAGAATTGCGAACCTTAAGTGGCAGTGGGCGGGGCACATTGCTCGCAGGACTGATGGCCGATGGGGCCGGAAAGTTCTCGAGTGGCGCCCGCGAACCGGGAGACGAGCTGTCGGTAGGCCTCCACGCGGGAAACCGGTGGAAGCAAGTAGCACAGGACCGGTCGGAGTGGCGAGCCTTGGGGGAGGCCTATGTCCAGCAGTGGACGTCTTTTGGCTGAAATGATGATGATGACATCAAAAGCTAGAGCATCATGATAATACTCATTTCTAAAGTTACCAAGCCAGGTTTCTGTTTCTTCTTTTCATATGAATCCAAGGTCAAATTTCACGACGACTCCCAGTTACCTAAATAGGCAATGGGTTACACTCTTGAAATACCTAAATAGGATGGTCGGGTTAAGGTCCCAAGAGATTAAAATTCATAATTTAACACCGAGGTATTCTATAAGCCTATCACCATTAGAATACTCTAGCAACCAAGTTTGGTTGACCAGCATCAGGTCCTTAGAAGTGACTTTAGACAGGTAAGTTCCTTAGGAAATGGTTAAATTGGTCCCAATGGATCATCACGATAGCACCATTCAAGATGATGAAAGCTACAAAGCCAGGTTTCTGGTGCAGAAGGTTGGAGACAGGGTACTTGGGACAATCGGACATCTTGGAACACACAGAATGAGGTAAGATCCTATAAGTCTCAAGGGGTCACAATACATGATAGTCTCTTACTAGCTAAAAAGGCCATGGGTCACATCTTAACGTGGGATAGGGAAGATTGGAGAGGATCCTAGCAGCAGGGCGTGACTTACAAGCATCAGGTAAGATCCTTAGATGGCTAAATAGGTCACGATGGGTCAAAACCTAGAACATCATTGATAAGATCTTGAATGTATGTTAGACTAGAAGAAGTGGAGAGGATCCTATCATCAGCAGGTTTACTACCATCAGATAAGATCATATATATTCCAAGAGGTCTAAATTATTGATGTCTCCAAGTAGCTAAGTAAGCAATGGATCACAACCTTTATGTAGATCCTCAGGGTAAATTAAGTCCTAAGGGGTCAAAATGCTTTACGACTCTGAGATCTTCTTTAAAACTACAACTAGCTTCGTAATGATTTGACCAAGACGGTATTCCTTGGGTATTGGGTATTACTCCAAGGTCTACTTTCTAGCTAAATAAACAATGTAACACCTTTATGTAGATCCTCAGGGAAAATTAAGTATTATTTAAAGGGGTCAAAAAGGTCTTCTATAATACCACTAGCGATATTATATGACCACATCAGCAGATCTTAGCTGAGCAACATATTGGGGGCTATCGCGTGTGAATTTGCCACTAGAGGCGCTAGTGTCGCGTGAGGTCCAATAACATTCACTTTTCACTGGTTTTGGCGGGTTTCGTGATACAAGTTATTAATTTCTTTAATTTACCTGTTGAAAAGTGATCTCTTTCGTGAAATTATCGCAAATATGGATTTTTGGCGATGAATGTGAACGCTTTGAAACAAAAATATAAATTCCGAACAAAACGGAACTGCACAACAATGCGACATATATGATGACTAGCTTCTGCCCGCGACTTCGTCCGCGTGGAATTTGTTAATAGCCTTCCCGCGAGAACTATGCATTTTCTCGGGATAAAAAGTAGCCTATATGTTATAAACTACCCCCATACCAAATTTTGTTTCAATCCCTCCAGTAGTTTTCGAGTTAAATCCGGACATACATATATACAGTTTTTTTTTCTAAAAATCGTTATTTTGTGTTCAGTATTGTTCATATAGTCCCTTTGACTTGATAGTTTCTCTTAATTTTCAATTTTCAGCCGCGACTTCTTCTACAGAATTATTATTTATTATATGTATAGATTTTTCCTTTTTTTTTCTCTGATTCATTAATCTCTTATGAATAAATAGTTTAGTGCCAAAATTCATTATTCAGGTAATAGCAGACTGGTTTAAAGAATGTTTTAGTGAACTCATCAATCATTTCCTTTTTACTGGACAATAGGCAGGTAATCTAACAGTAGGTAATCTGCATAACGTGTTTCTTGAAAGTGTTTGTAATCTAGGATTATAATTTAATTTTCCCGTTCCCGTGGGAATATCGGGAAATCCTTTCTTAGTGCTCCCCTACGCTCCCCAAGGAACCTGCATGCCAAACTTCAGCTCTCTACGGTGATCCCCGCGACCTAAACATTAAAATGTAAAAATCCCATTTTTTCTCGTTCCCGTGGGAATTTCGGGAAGTCCTTTCTTAGTGCTCCCCTACGCTCCCCAAGGAACCAGCATGCCAAATTTCAGATCCTTACTATGTTTCCCGCGACTTCGTACGCGCCTAAAAATTTAAATGTAAAATTCCCTTTTTTCCCCGTTCCCGTGAGAATTTCGCGAAATCCTTTCTTAGTGCTCCCCTACGCTCCCCAAGGAACCTGTATGCCAAATTTCATCTCTCTACGACCAGTATTTTCGGCTCTGCGTTGATATGTCAGTCAGTCAGTCAGTCAGTTTCTTCTTTTATATATTTAGATAGATAGATAGCTGTTTCCCGCGACTTCGTACGCGCCTAAACATTAAAATGTAAAAATCCCATTTTTTTCCGTCCCCGTGGGAATATCGGGAAATATTTTCATAGTGCTCCCCTACGCTCTCCAAGGAACCTGCATGCCAAATTTCATCTCTCTACGATGATCCCCGCGAGTGCTCCCCTACGCTCCCCAAGGAACCTGCATGCCAAATTTTGGCTTTCTACGACCAGTAGTTTCGGCTCTGCATTGATGTGTCAGTCAGTCAGTCAGTCAGTCAGTTTCTTCTTTTATTTATATATTTAGATAGTTAGATAGCTGTGTCCCGCGACTTCGTACGCGCCTAAACATTAAAATGTAAAAATCCCATTTTTCCCGTTCCCGTGGGAATATCGGGAAATCCTTTCTTAGTGCTCCCCTACGCTCCCCAAGGAACCTGCATGCCAAATTTCATCTCTCTACGATGATCCCCGCGACTACGTACGCGCCTTAAAATGTAATAAACCCATTTTTTTCCCGGTCCCGTAGGAATTTTGGGAAGTCCTTTCTTAGTGCTCCCCTACGCTCCCCAAGGAACCTGCATGGCAAATTTCAGCTCTCTACGACCAGTAGTTTTGGCTCTGCGTTGATATGTCAGTCAGTCAGTCAGTCAATCAGTCAGTCAGTCAGTCAGTCAGTTTCTTCTTTTATATATTTAGATAGATAGATAGCTGTTTCCCGCGACTTCGTACGCGCCTAAGCATTAAAATGTAAAAATCCCATTTTTCCCGTTCCCGTGGGAATATCGGGAACTCCTTTCATAGTGCTCCCCTGCGCTCCCCAAGGAATCTGCATGCCAAATTTCATCTCTCTACGATGATCCCCGCGACTACGTACGGGTTTTAAAATGTAATAAACCCATTTTTTCCCGTTCCCGTGGGAATTTCGGGAAGTCCTTTCTTAGGGCTCCCCTGCGCTCCCCAAGGAATCTGCATGCTAAATTTCAGCTCTCTACGATGATCCCCGCGACTACGTACGCGCCTTAAAATGTAAAAAAACCATTTTTTCCCGTCCCGTGGGAATTTTGGGAAGTCGTTTCTTAGTGCTCCCCTACGCTCCCCAAGGAACCTGCATGCCAAATTTCAGATCTCTACGATGTTTCCCGCGACTTCGTACGCGCCTAAACATTAAAATGTAAAAATCCCTTTTTTTCCCGTTCCCGTGGGAATTTTGCAAAATCCTTTCTTAGCGGATGCCTACGTCATAACATCTACCTGCATGCCAAATTTCAGCCCGATCCGTCCAGTGGTTTGGGCTGTGCGTTGATCGATCACTATATCAGTCAGTCAGTCAGTCAGTCACCTTTGAGTTTTATATATTTAGATAGTTATTTATAATTAATAAACTTAATCAGATTCAAGATTTAAAACTTAGTTTCGGCGCCGATCTTAATAGAGTCGCCTTTGACAGCTATACCTCTGGACCTTAGTCAACAGTGGCGCCAACTGGTGAGCAAAGAAACGATAGTCCCCATTGGGTAAGTCCCAATGGTATGAAATCATGGAGTGTAGGAAATATATTTTTCTCAAACATGCTCGGAAATGTCCGTGTTACTTTCAAAAAAAGAAGACGCGAGGCTGTCCATTGCCGGCCTTGGCCAGCAAAAACATTATTGTCGTGTGAGTTGTTTTTAATTCGCTTGCTATTTGAGACACGTCTGTGGAGAAACTGACAAATCCATGGAGGTAATAAGTGCAACTTCCATGGCCAAATCATCCACGATCATGGAAGTAATAAATACTGATGTAGGGTAAGTGCGCCTAAATTTATTTCGCTATGCCTAGTAAATAGCCAACTACTAGTTGAGTAATATTTATAGGTTTCGATATATTTATCATATTATATCAATCATATCATATCATTTATTGCTTAATGTGGTTATGTTAGGCGCACTTACCCCATCCTGGCGCACTTGCCTCGACTGACCTTACGTATTTCCTCGCTGTTTGAGAAAAGCATTATATATACCGCAATTGCGATTGCCGGACTCGTACTAATAGAAGGCTTCGCTTCGCTCAGCCTTCTAACTGATGTCACGTGCACAGTGACCCTACACCTACAGGGCACCCTACACGGAGCAAAATAAGTTAGCTTAGAAAGTTTAAGACGTATAATATTAAAAGGAAAGAAAGGTCGTGGGTCAAGGCCGTTGTGTTGGGTCTGCCTTCAGCGTGGAGTTCCGCAGTACCGTACGCCCCTTGGGTGACGCGGCGCGCAGCAGGTTGATCCGTAGGTCGGGTAGGCAGCAAATAGCGCCGAGACGGCCCACGGCGGCAAGATGGCGCCGTTCCAATATGCCGAGTCTCAAGGTGGCGGCAGGATTTTCCAACCCGGGGGGTGTTCCCAATTTGGGATTAATACACTGAATTTAACCACTTTCTTGATTAAACGAGATTAAAATTATAAATACAGCGTCGTGAGGTAAGATGGCGGCGTTCCGTCGCAGAGCGCGTACGTAAGATAAGACGTGTTCACTTCTCCGAGCGAGCGGCTGGTATCAGCTGCGCTGCGCTTGCATGAGAGTTTTGTGCTCGGAAATTAACGGTAGATGCGATTAGGGAGGTGCGCGCGCGGTGACGGTAGTTGTAAGTGTTGTTAACTATCGGCAACGCGTCGTCGATGATTTATTAGTTAACGTTATACGTTACACTGACTCGTCCAGCAATGCGCTACTTAGCGGCCTCTGCAATAATGAACTATTCCGTACTCGAACCCAGAGGGTGCTGGCAGGTAAGATAAAGAAGATATATGTGTGGGTTTTATATTTTCTAATTTTTAACATTGTGTTTTACTGTCGTCCTCAGATCGAACTCCACCGACCGTCCCCAAGCCAAAACGTCCCCACCTGACGGTGAGGAAACCCCGCGAAAGCCTCCGGACAGTTTCCTCGTCTGCGTCCACAACGTTTCGCACGAAATACCCTACGCCATACTTAAAGTGAGTCCCATTTTGGAACCCATTGATGAGAGGAGGCCTGTGCCCAGCAGTGGGACGCAGGTGGGCTGTAGTAGTAGTATGTTGTCATTTAAAGACGAGTACAGTAGGTAAGAAAAACAAACTCATTATCTTGAATGAATAATAGTACATTACAGACCTAGGGTGGTGAATTCGTAAATGTCCCAGATCGCAGGTTTCTGTGGCCCGAGCCGAAGGTGAGGGCCATAAATGTGCGATCTGGGGCTTTACGAATTACCGCCCGTGGTTTGTCAAAAGTTTTACGTCTTGCCTTGGCCAAGAAGTGAGATTTTCTCTCCGCGTAGCGGGCAGAAAATCCCACTTTACGGCCAAGGGTGATGTAAAAACATTTTGTTGTAGGTGCCTCTAAGTGCGACGGCGTCCTACGTGGTCTACCAAGCTCTGACCAAGGCTCGATGTCATGACGACCCCAAAAGGTAAACCTAAGTAATATAATATATAAACTAGCTTTTCCCCGCAACTTCGTATGCGCAGAAATATTAAAATGAAAAATCCCGTTTTTCCCCGTTCCCGTGGGAGTTGCGGGAAATCCTTTCTTAGCGGATGCTTACGTCATAACATCTACCTGCATGCCAAATTTCAGCCCGATCCGTCCAGTGGTTTGGGCTGTGCGTTGATAGATCACTATGTCAGTCACCTTTGAGTTTTATATATTTTTCACCTCACTGGCTCGAAAGTGGTCGTTTTGCAGCTTGATATCCGAGCGCAAAAGTTGATTTTATCCGCTAGCGTGGAAAGTGTTTTTGAAATTCGAACGACGCATGACGCCACTGTCACAATAAAAAAAACAACGATACGTTCTGAAACGCAATTCGTCGTGAGAGTTTTATTAAAATAAAGGTTCAATTTACTTAATATCATCATTAATAAAATTATATTAATAATACACCGTTTCAGATGTATTTCATTATTTGACTATGTTTATCACAAAAATACTTAAATATGTGTATATTTTAACTGTATTCAATGAATAATTGAATCTTGAAGTACGAGTAGGAGTGCATGATTTGGAACGCAACCCCGGAGGTTGCGTTCCAAATCACAAGCAAAAACATTAAAAAAATAAAAAGTTTTACATTGCTGGTTTTGTAATTTAGAATACCTAATACGAAGTAATAAAGAAAATATGAGCGATTCTAGCGATGAAGATACGAATTTAACTCCTCCAGAGTTAGCACAAACTGTACGTGACGCCGAACTAATTCTTCTTCCCGAACAATCGCGCGTGAGGTGAAAAATTTTGTGTTGCGCTCAGCAGCAAAGTCGTTTGCTGGCTCGTGCCTTGAAACCCTCGTTACACTCAGGATTCTATATTTGAACCACTCGCTTCGCTCGTGGTTCAACCCTAGAAACCTTCGTTCACTCGGGTCTCAATCACGCACTCACAGCAAACAACAACTTTGCAGCCTTGCATAACAAATAACTATAGATTATATAATCACTAGCCGTTTGCCCGCGACTTCGTCCCGTGTAAACTTAGAATTTTCCCGTACACGATGATCTATACATATAGGTAGTTAGTTATAGATATAGAAGTATTGAAAAAACTGGTTTGACCCGCAAAAAACCTGTTCCCGATGAAATATCGGCATAAAAACTATCCTATGTTATTCCCAGGGTCTCAAACTATATCCATACCGAATTTCATTTGAATCGGTCCAGTCTTTACGACGTGAAGGAAGGATAAACAAGCACACTACATGTTTCCTCTCCACTACTCAAAGGTTAGCTGGAAGAAAATCCTTGTAGGGATAAGCTCGCCTTTGTACATGTGTCTCTTCTCTGTATTGATAATTGTATTTGTGTGTTTTTTTCTATACAATAAAGTGTTACTTACTTACTTACTCACACTTTCACATTTATAATATTAGTATGGATAATATTCGGTTGAACAAGAAAAAAGCAAACGCATTTTTGCACAGCTTGAAACAGTTTTGTACTGAACCCCATATCTCCATTTTGAAAAATTTTGGAGGAGGAAAATGTCGAGAACGAATCCTCGATTTCTGAGATTTTTCGCTGTTGTCCTAATCGCACCTTTCGTCGCTCACGTATCCTCTTAAACGCAAGTTGAGCCGAATGTAAAGTGGGATTTTCTGCCCGCTACGCGCTATTAAATGACAATAGTACATTACGGACCTAGGGTGGTGAATTCGTAAATGTCCCAGATCGCAGGTTTCTTACGTCTTGCCTTGGCCAAGAAGTGAGATTTTCTCTCCGAGTAGCGGGCAGAAAATCCCACTTTACGGCCAAGGGTGATGTAAAACATATTATTCTGTTAGGGAATATTTAAACTCACCTCACCTTCGGCTCGGGCCACAAACACCTGCGATCTAGGATATTAATGAACTCACCGCCCTAGGCCTCTAATGTACGTACTATTACTTGACAGTAAAATCGTGAGGGTCTTTTTACATACCTGTTTATTCGTAAGGTTGACAATGATGAAAATGATAGTGATGATGACGATGATGACGTTGATGATGATGATGATAATAATATTGTTCATGATGAATTCGACGAAGATTACATGAACATTGTTTTTGACACTAATTTCCAGGTTCTTGCTAGTGGAAGAGTTGGAGTGGGGCGGACGCGCCGGCTGCGGCCCGCAACAACGGGCGCTGGCCGACGACGAGGTCGTGTACGCCGCGCAGGTAAACTTTCAACTCGGAAGGTGGTAATCTTCTTCTTTCTCCTCCTTTGTTTCGATTTCGTTCCCCCCCCCCCCCCCCCACACACACACGTCATTCGCACTGCTGTATGTTGAAAGGCACCTTTACCTACAACGACTGGGGCTCATGACTACAGATTCCCAATCCTACAGATTCTCTAATCTACGGATTCCCAATTTAACAGATAACCAATTACACAGGTTCCCAATTTAACAGATAACCAATTACACAGGTTCCCAATTCTACATATTCTTTATTCCACAGTTTCTTACCTGACTACTATTTTACCGGTAAGGGTCCACTCAGTCCGTTAGGTGTGAATGTAGGTTAGGTTCGTTAGTTATCTATATACGCCCGAAGGGCAAACTACCTAGAAATAGGGGCCCCGCGTAGCGGGGACCCGTCGACCCAGTTACATTCCTTGTATTATTTTGTAGAATACCAATTATGTAGAATTGGGAATCTGTGGAATTGTGAATATGCAGAATCAATATTCTGTAAAATTTAAATTATGTAGAATTGGGAATCTGTACACTTGGGAATGTGTAGAAATAGAAATCTGTAGACATGGTATTCTGTAAAAGAAATCTGTAGAACTGGGAACAATTCCCTACAACTATCCCAAAATTCGCTTATACATGTATTATTAGTTCCCCTAATTTTTGCTACCTTGGATAGGCTTAAATTAGCACATGGGTTACTTCATTATTAGGTACATATTTTCATGGGTTACTTCAACACTTGTCGTGTCTTGTCAAAAGATTGTACCCAAATTACTGGTTTTTACACTCAACAGCAATGAAAATACGGGTAATTTTATATGAAAAATCCTGTACTTACAAAGCGACCCGGTTTCAATGCTGTTGAGTTACACGGCGGACACAGCCTCGATTTTGACACAATTCGAATGAAGTGTCAATGTTTGCGTGCGAGGACGTCTGTACACTTGTAAATGTGTGTGTACCACTACGCGGGCCAAAGATTCACTCTCCATCTCCGGATGATACAAATGACGGTAAGGGCGAGTTGCGCGCCGGCTAGATTCAGGCGGGTGATTCCGTGGCCGTTATGTATGTAGTACTATTAAATATTCTGTGGTTGAGAGTAGATTCTCTTCATGATCCTACCCATAGACGTAAATAATATAGACCCGGTCTAACGTACACGTAATATGTCCCCACTTCCACGGTGTCCAATCCAAAGTTCTGTCACCGAGCGTGCGTGACAATAAGCGTTTTAAAAAAATCTATTTTCGAAACTGTTTCTCAGTCTAAAAACTCGTCTCGTTGTTGAAAAAATGTGACCCAGCTTTAGTGTCACGATATAAGTTTAACTTTGGATTGGACACCAATGAAGTGGGGAAACATGACATGTATCTACGTTAGGCCGGGTCCATACGAAGTATTATTTATGTCTATGATCCTACCATATTTTCTTACAGGCGAGCTGGAAAACCCTAGGCCGGTTCGTCCTTCAAGAAAAAGGCAGCACCGCTCCCTTGCCACGGCATCGGGCGGCCATCGCTAGAATACAAAGAGGGCTTAGTATCACCAGAGGAGCTATTACTGGTAACTACGAGTGCCTACTACCCTACCCCTACTAAAAAGAAGGAAAGAAAGAAAGAAAACATTTATTCATGACATTACACAAGTCAGTCTTATCAGTTTATTATAATTAACTGTGTTAGCATAATCTAGTAAGAATCTTTGTGACGATATGGTAATATTTACTGTCATGTTACATGCTTTATGATTCAATAAATAAATAAAATCAGGAATAAAACAACACACACACACACACACACACACACACACACACACAAAGACAAAAAAGAGCAACATTTATACAGAACAAAAGAAAAAGTGTTGTGGCCTGTCACGAAATGGTCCCAACTCAGCTCGTGCTAGCATTCAATGCCAGCGCTGGTCTTCCGTTGGGGCCATTTGGTGAGACCTCGGTACATTTATAGAACACTTATACAAAGAATACTTACAAATTATCTTATTTACATACAAATAACAAATAACACCAAAATTAATTATAAAATGGAATTTTATACGGCAACACCGTTGACAAATGTCATCCTAGAAGAAAAAAAAACAAACAAAGAGTAACTACAGCCTATTGCGTCCCATCCCACTGCTGGGCACAAGCCTCCTCTCATCACGAGAGGGTTTGGGCTCCCCACGCGGGCCCAGTGCGGATTGGGGATTTCACACGCGTCTTTAAATTACTTCGCAGATGCGTGCAGGTTTCCTCGCGATGTTTTCCTTCGCCGAAAAGCTCAGTGGTAAATTCGAATTGAAATTGAATTTCGCACATAAGTAAATTTTGAGGTGCGAGCCGGAATCGAACCTGCGACCCTCAATTGAGAGGCGGAAGTTTGAACCACTAGACCACCTTGGCTTCGTGAGTACCTAGTACCTACATAATTTTAACATAATTATTGAAAAATACTTTTGAAGAAACCTTTAAATGTACCTACAATTAACTAAACAATCGAAAAAGGGTTGCCATATTATTCTATCCATACGAAACGAGAACAATAACAATAGGTGCATTAAAGTCTTTGGTTCTTGTTTCTGGAACTCGCCGACCGGTGCCGCGTCGCTCTCGCCTCACTTGTTTGAATACGTCCTATTCTCAGACCTACTGAGCATACACACCAAATTTCATAAGAATCGGTCGAGCCGTTTCGGAGGAGTTTGGTTACAAACACTGTGACACGAGAATTTTATATATTAGAGTAGAAATGTTTGTTTTTACGAATGTACCTAATCAATAGATATTTCAATGTTTCCAGGTTCACCGTTCCCCTTGGGAGGCAGTTTCATATCGAGCGAGAATGACTCCAAACAACCAATTCAGACCGCGTTCAGCGATCCTACACATTGCAGGTATTTTTATATAAAATCTTAACAATAATATAAAATGAAAAACTGTGTGATCGATCAACGCGCAACCGAAATTACTGGTCGTAGGAAGATGAAATTTGGCATGTAGGTTCCTTGTCAGTGTTCATTCGTGAGTTGTCTTAATTGGTAAACAAAATTCTAACCTTAAAATGTGTATTTTGGACTACCTATTTGTGGTTTGGATTTAGCCCACCAGATGAGTCTAGCAACCCACCCACTGATACAATACAATAATAGTACATTACAGACCTAGGGTGGTGAATTCGTAAATGTCCCAGATCGCAGGTTTCTGTGGCCCGAACTGAAGGTGAGGGCCATAAATATGCGATCTGGGGCTTTACGAATTACCGCCCGTGGTTTGTCAAAAGTTTTACGTCTTGCCTTGGCCTAGAAGTGAGATTTTCTCTCCGCGTAGCGGGCAGAAAATCCCACTTTACGGCTAAGGGTGATGTAATAGATAGATATTTATGATACAAGTGCGGAAAGTAGGCGTTAACAATTTTAAAACACCCAAAAAAATTAAAATAAAAATACAACTTTGTAATTTTATTGTTCAGATAACTTTAGTTTCGTTCGACGCTATAGACATTTTACTTTCCCGCACACTACAGCGTGCGGAAAAGTAGTTCCTATTTTCATTCCCGCACAGTGTGCACAATCGTGCAGGAAAGTGATCTGAACAATAAAATTACCAAGTTGTATTTTTATTTTTTTGGATGTTTTAAAATTGTTAACGCCTTAATAAATAAAACTTTTACTTCTTAAATATATATTTTACTAGCTTTTCCCCGCAACTTCGTATGCGCAGAAATATTAAAAAGTAAAATCCCGATTTTTCCCGTTCCCGTGGGAATTTTGCAAAATCCTTCCTTAGCGGATGCTTGCGTCATAACATCTACCTGCATGCCAAATTTCAGCCCGATCCGTCCAGTGGTTTGGGCTGTGCGTTGATAGATCACTATGTCAGTCAGTCATTTAGTATACATATTTAGATAAGTACTTTAATTAATATTTTCATGAATTTGTACCTAATATAAGACCATCTCTAAGATCTTAGATTTAAGTTTAAGTTAGGGACTATACATCCCTTAAATGTGATTTTAGTATGTACCTATATATGTATTTTTATACATATTAACGTAAATTTAATGTAAATCTATATGTTTAAATTTTGAAAAAAAGGCCTTCTGCTGAGTTTGTTGCGGCGCTTTTTCTCAAGCAATGGGTCTAGGAAGCGCTGGTAAATTCATTTCTGTTAAATTCATTTAAAAGTGACGTGTAAAAGTGCCCAGATGTGGCCTATTTGCTGAATAAATATTTTCATTTTCATTCATTTTCAGTCACCTTTGAGTTTTATATATATAGATGTGTTTCCTCGCATGATGCATTGTAAAACGTTGTATGACACTTTCCGCACTTGTATCATAAATATCTATTATGTGTTTCCTCACATGATGCATTGTAAAATGTTGTATGACACTCGTGCGAATAGGTAATTCCCAACGAGTGGAGGTGTCTAAAACACGAGCGAAGCGAGTACTTTCCGCACTTGTATCATACTACTACTACTACTACAGCCTATTTGCGTCCCACTGCTGGGCACAGGCCTCCCCTCATCATGAGAGGGTACTTGTATCATAAATATCTATTATTGAACACTACACATTCAAATGATTCAAGCAACATACAGACATAATGTAATGACACAAAAGGTGTGGCATGCAGCAGGCGGCATAAATTACATACATTTCTTTGGAAAATTTTCAAAATCCATAAGTCTTTAATCGCTTAATAGCGATCTCTTCCAGACAAGTAGTTATAATTTACGTATTTTTTTGATAAAACACAATATTCTAAGTAGCTTACTTACACACATCGTCCCTTTCGTTTTTGTCGCATAAATACAGTCCATCCCCTACCGTTTTCCGAACCGGCCATTAAAGCGTAAATAAAGTAGAAATCCCAGAGCATAGAATATTTAATAGTACCTACTAGAGATCTTCTACTATCTAAAGTCCCGCGCCTTCACATTTCAAAACGCTTCAATTTTTTTATTATTATTTAAAAAGCACCACCAACACTCTCAACGTATAGTTGATGGCTGTCTCAGCACGCACATATGTGTTGAGACTGTTGGTGGTGTTTTTTAAATACATTGCAGCGTTTTGAAATGTGAAGGCGCGGGACTTTAGATAGTAGAAGATCTCTACATACAGGATGGCCACGGAATCACCCGCCTGAATCTAGCCGGCGCGCAACTCGTCCTTACCGTCATTAGTTTCATCCGGAGATGGAGAGTGAATCGTTGGCCCGCGTAGTGGTACACTCACATTTACAAGTGTACAGACGTCCTCGCACGCAAACATTGACACTTCATTCGATATGTGTACGAAATCGTGCTTTTACAGGCCGTGTCCCCCCTGTGCCCAGAGCAAATATCAATAGAATTTTAAAATAGATTGAAATGAACATTTTGCTTCCTGGTTTTTCAGAAGGGTATCATCAACTCCCTTGGGAAAGGGCATCGGTCGAGCGAAAGGACATTCTGACAAAGACGTCAAGTCTTTCATGCAGAGACGGGCAGCTTCTAGAGAGGTTAGTAAATTTATAGTCCATGATCTATTATAAGTAAGGATTCACAATCAAAAATGTGTGTGAAGTCCCCAATCCGCACTGGGCCCGCGTGGGGACTATAGCCCAAACCCTCTCGTGATGAGAGGAGGCCTGTGCCCAGCAGTGGGACGCAATTAGGCTGTAGTAGTAGTATTCACAATCAGCCGGAGAAAAATGGCCCCGTCAAAACGGGTCCCGAACAGCTCGGGCACCCGTTTGGCCTTCGTTATAAAGAGGCGTTATTAGCATATTGGAACGTATTTTCTAATTTCAGTTTGCTCCATATATTTTGACATATTCTGTTAGGCACTGTTCGTCCATATACAAGATTGAACCACACTGCTTCCCAAGCAAGGTTCAATTTCGTATAGAAAAAATGCCAATTAGGTTGAAATCAATTGGCAAAGTCAATGGCCACAAAAAGCGCAATTCACCGGAAGTGCAATTTCTTTGGATTGGAGAAACTAATTGACAAACGTTACTGAGCTGCAGATCTTACTATGTATGTACTCGTAAAGTCCAGCCAGATACTTACTACCAACTCTCTCGTGTTAACAGTAACTTTCGCAACTAGAGGCCTACGGCGGGCCTGTACGTTAGTAACACTAGTATTTTCCCCCAGGTTCACTCTGAGGGTGAATCGGGTGGTTCCCTCGGGGCGGAGGCGTTGGCAGCTCAAGTCGCTCGATTCAAGAGAGTATCTCTACGGAAACTGCGGGCGTGGCGATCCTGAGTGTTACAGGTAAGCTCATCTTAGACTCAACTCAGACTCAATTCATTCTGGATTCTACACGAATTTAACTGAAACCCAACTCAGACTCACCACACTCTCAACTCAGCACTAACTCAACTTAGAATTTACACACAACACAAACTCATTTTGTACTCGAAACATATTCCACTTTAACCCAACTCAGACTCGGCACACACTCAGCTCAGACTCAACCCATTTGGGTAGTATAAACTCATATTTAGGAGTTAGTCTTCTTCAGTCTCACACTTACCAAATTCCATCGAAATATTAGCATGTATACCAAAAATACTGATCTTACTTGAGATTGTTGTTTACTTGTTAACTTAGTATTCATTCCTTATTTTCGTTGTTTTATCTACAGTGTTCAATAAAGACTATATTGTATTGCATTGTTCCCAGGTATTCCGTCGCCTAGGGTCCAGTTTAGCCCAGCATCGGGCGTCCCTCTCATCCGAACTGGGCTCCATCTGGGACTTCCTTCGCCTAGATAGGGACCGCCGGAGATCCGAACCCGCTACCTACGAGCCTATAGACTCCAAATCACCCGCCAGGTTAGCCAGAGACCTCTTACAGGTAGTTCAGGAAACTGTCTTCAAAAAGTTTGAAGAACCCAAAAAATGTCCTTTAGTCAAAGAAGAATCTGATCTAAGCTCTGATGATGATGATGGGACGGAGAGAAGAATAGCTAATCTAATAGATTTCTTCTTCACTATAGTAAAAAGTCAAAAGGAAGCCAGAAAAGATAGTGGTGTAAGCTGCTTTAGAAGCGATGCTAGTGTAAGCGATAAGCTAAATATATACGCTCCCAGTAAGGTCAATACTGAGTTGGAACACAAAATGGAGACGCTAATGGATTTTCTAGCTACTACCGGTTGCATGGACGAAGAAATTGTTAGAGACGATAGAAAGATTACACTTATGGAGTTTTTGTTTGGTCCTGACGATAGGAAAAGTGAGAAACCTGTCATTGAGGTGACTAGAGAATTCAGCTTCAACAAAGGTATAAGTTTGAGCGAATCCAACGTTAACGTTAAGAATCTTTGTTACATTGATGAAACTCCAGACGAAGAAGGCGACGAGACTCTAGTAGATATGTTACTGCAATACATTGAGAACTATTCTAGTAGTGACTTGAAAGAAAAATACAAAGAACCTATAAAATCAATGTCCATGACGCCATCTTTGTCGGAGAAATCGAAATCCGATATAACTATAAGTAGATTGGAAACGTTTAGTGATATGAGTAAAACCAAATCAGACTCCACTTTGACTCAAACGCAAGACACGGTTATAGATAGATTTGAAGATATGAGATCGGAGAAATCGCCTAATAGCAGACGCATTTCAGAAACCGTGGTAGATTTGAGTAATGTAAAACAAGATCTGGAGAGTATTTTTGAAGATGCTGTGACTAAAATATGTGAGATTAAGAAACTATATGACGATACTATGAGTGAACAAGAAGATGTTGAAAATTACAATGCTTATACGAATCCAGGTATTCAACACTTGCAGTATTTACCGTATAGCGTTGAATTATCTGACATTATAGAGGAAGATGAGTTTTCATATGATAGAACGTCCCAAGACGATAGATATTATGTAAAACAGTTAGCTGAAGAAGTTATTAGATACATAGAAGATAGAATACAGATAGAAGAATCAGATTCAGAAAGCGAATTCGACTACGAGATGAAAAGGTCATCTATAAGCTTGATAGATTTAAGAAACATTCCAGATTTACCTGAAAGTATGATTTTAAAACCGAAAGTAGTGAAAGTTGACAAGTCGACGTCGACTACTGAGATATCCGATTCAATTTCTGATTTGTCAAAACGGATGGATTCTGGTTGTATGACTGAAGATACAACTTTGAGCTCGGAATGGAGTGACAAAGCCCTGAATAAACTCGAGTCTTTACACAAGTTCTTCTCAAAATCAAGACTAGAAATGATAGATGAAAGCCTGGAGGAGAATGGTATGAAAACGCCAAAAACTCCTAAAGTTTTTCACGAAGAAAAGGCAAATGACAAAGGGCAGGCTAGCTTGGATGATGTTGAGGACATCTTGGATGACAGCGACGAGAAAACCACGGATAAAATTGACAGTTGTGATCAAGATGTCATTGAGGATAGCGTTGACAGTGGAAATGTTGAGAAGTGAGTCTTTTAAAAGACATTTACTAAAATCAATATTGTATAATTAAAATCGAAGAAAAATTTTAAGAAAATGAAAGAATGCGTGATAATTTTCTAAAAACTAAAGGATATTAAAAAGAGCGTCTAAAATGACTTGTCAAATTGCTTTATACATACAAAAATGTTTTTTGGCAGGCAGGTGATGATGATGAAATATCAAATCAAAATTATTATATCCATGGAAGGAACTTAACCTGCCTGTAGATACAATTAATAAATGGTAGCATAATATTAAAAATAAATGTCAAAAAAATGTCGTACACAGCGTGATACGCGAACAAATAGTGAGATTTTTAATATTATTAATTATTAAATAATACTAGGTTTATTTTAGTGAGGTTAAATGGCATATTTATCAAGAGTTTGAATTTATAAGGAAATAATTAGTGAATTTTATACATATTGATGTAATTATTAAATTGGCTTATTCTACCCGTAATTAAATAGTTTTAAGTAGAAAATCCCATTTTTATGTCGTTAATAAAGTATATTATAAATTATGATTAATAGTGTTCATAGAAATAACTGTATGAATGTTTATTTGAACGTTTTTTTCATTGGTTTTTACTTGTATAAGCAATAGCAATTTGCTTATTATACTGAGAAATGATGTGTACATACAGTATATTTACATAAATCCATATCTTAATAGAATTTCAATTGTTATTTATTTATATTTTGCGCAAAGAAAATATTTACTAAATAATATTTTATTATTTTATTTGAAATACTTCTATACATTTTATATAAGGATATGAATTAAAATATTTGTTTTCTTTGAGTAGCTTGTTATTATTTCCTTGTAATAATGAATAAATATATTATACATACTTTAACACAACTGTTTCTACGTGTATTTTATTTTAAATTTTTCATGTAGGTTTCAAATTATATGCAAATATCGATGTATGTTTTACATATCCTTGTACTTGTTAGGCCTATGGTTTAGTAGATTATTAGTATGTTTCCTAATGTTTCGTATTGGTTGATAAACTAGATACTTACTTATTGATGAAATTCACATAATATTCTAAAAATAGAACTTCCTGACTAAACATTCGAAAGTATTTTATTAAAAAAATCGAAGTTAGTCAAAATCTAATTCGATTTGTTAAAATGTTAACTACCGTGAACACGTTATGTTACATTGTGAATGCAGATCAATCAAAGATTATGTCTATAATACCAAAGTTACGTCTATGCGTAGTAAGAAAATCCTAATGAAAAACTGTTAAAGAACAAAAATGTATTTTTTTTCATCATGTAAAGTAAATAAAGCACAGAACTTGGTTACCTCAAAATGACTATATTTTTGATCATATATTATCATGTAGAATCCACGCACCACAGTAAAAAAATGTCATATCTTGGGGTCAACTTTTCAATGCCGTAAGAGAGTTAAATGTTAAAATTAGCACATACTTAGTTATAATAATTTAGCAGAATTATTGTATATTTGTGTTATATTTTATGAGAATACAATTTATTTTACTGTGTGGATTTGTTTTATTTATAAGTAGGTACTACGAGTAGTACAATGAAAAATATTCATATACTATACCTATTAGACCACATGTTTAATAAATAAGTAATATAATAATTATAATGTATTTTGTTAAATAAAAGCATTAGTTGGCTTGATATCTTGTAATGTCTCGATTTCAAAATCGAATATTAAACAAATAACATAAATATTACAAAAGGGTTCAATACTGAACACACTCCCGCGCACAGTAAATATGTGTGACATGACCTTAAGTACAATATTTTATTACATATATTATATTACTCACATTTTGTATAAGTTAAATGACCGTTTTGAAGTTTACCATACTTTTAACCGAATTAAAAATAACAAAAACTAAATCAAAACGGTCGAAGTTCTCGAATTGGAAACTGTAGTAGAAAATAGTAAGTACATTTTGATGCAAGTGCGAAAAGTTTATCATTTTATCACGAGTCTCTAGTTTGTTGGCGCGAGCGAAAGCGAGCGTTAACACTAGGGACGAGTGAATATAACAATTTCGCACGTGTATTAAACGATTTTTTTTAAGAAATAAATAAACAGGATGAAGCTAAAAAACTTTACGCACTAGTTCGTAAATAACAACTTTAGGCACGCTCACTAGCTGTCAAGAAACACACAGACGAACTTTTGGCACGTTAAACAAGTATCGAAATGTTTACTTTTTGAGCAACTGTATTAAAAAAAATGTTATTAAAATATATATAAAATAAATCATTACCCTACTTATTGTTGCATAAAACTTTTGAGCTTCATCTTCTCTTGTCCGCTTCCAATATTTTATTGTAATAAATCAGTGCTCGTACGAAAAAACGAAAGAAATATCAAGTAAGGTAACAAATAAATTACCAATAAGTAAAAGACTATTAATACGATATCACTTTCTTTGCTATATGGAGTTGTTGTTGCATGAATACGGCATTATTTATAAGACGATTGTACTTATTGAGGTCGCGCCAATGATAAATATGAATTAAATATGTATATCAACAGCTGTATCAGAAATGTAAAAACATACTGGGCCCTCTCTCATCGCTCTCATCTCTAAATTGTTTAAGGCCGTTCCTATACTCTGCTCAGCCGTCACTGTCACTCGTGCAACGAGTGAAAGAGAAAGCGCTACGCACAGAACGCCTGATTTAGTTAGTATTTAACGCGTTTTAATTTCTATAAAAATACCGTCTAAAAACATGGCATTTATAAAGCTGTCAATGTATGCATATAATATGGATATTTTTTTCTGTTATATTTAGTTTTACACTGTTTGATATAATAAACTGGAGTAAAGTTGGATTAAAGGTCCGAGTTAGAGGTCACTTTGGAATTAGATTGTATCGAGCGAAGTTTCGTGAAACGTGTAACGAAAGCTGTCAATGGAAGGATGATATAATCAAATATACCAGTGAGATCATACTTTTCTATTCTATTATTCTATTCTATTATTCTTATTTTATCTATATTTTAAGTATGATCTTACATGAGCAATTTGACGATGCTGGGTCAGGGAACGGCCTAAAGACGCTGACCAGAGCTAATAACCTTGAGCAATCGAGGCAGGCAACTGTCTCTTTAGTACGCCTAAGTCCCCCACAGTCGATCTTCAGTCACAGAATATTTAATAGTATACTACAATACAGAATGGCCACGGAATCACCCGCCTGAACCCGCCGCAACCCGCGCCCAACTCGTCCTTACCGTCATTCGTTTCATCCAGAGATGGAGAGTGAATCGTTGGCCCGCGTAGTGGCACACACACATTTACAAGTGTACAGTACAGACGTCCTCGCACGCAAAAACACTTCATTCGAATTGTGTTCGAAATCATGCTTTTATAGGCCGTGTCTGCCGTGTACCCTGTAAGGACGTATATATATCTCCGTACTCCCTGTCTAGCAGAATGCATACTTATATTGCTTACCTCTGACGGTGCTATATGTATACTACACGTCTGGTAGATAACCCCAACGTTATCAGACACGTGAAGCACCCACGTGACGGCACGCGCTTTGCAGAATGCGACCATTCTGACATGCCTTCTTCGAGGCTACAGCTATAAACAGGCTGGTTCAAGAGACGTGATTAGGGGGATAATTTCTGAATATTACTCTACATAATACAAATCATGAAGTATCGCTCTATGGTTGAATAAAACATTAAGTATGGATTGCAACAATTATCATAGGAACACGAATTTTTTAGGATTATGGAAGTACTATCTTTTGAAGCACAGGACCGGTCGGAGTGGCGAGCCTTGGGGGAGGCCTATGTCCAGCAGTGGACGTCTTTCGGCTGAAATGATGATGATGATGATCTAAGATGATGATGATCTTTTGATGACTTTCCATCGCATTTTCCATGCATTTTAATGTAATCTTATCATTTAAATGCCTAACCAACAAATATAAAACGAGACGCGTCATTCAACCATAGAATGGTAACTTCTTTTTTAATTCAGTAATATTGATAATTAATAAAAACAGTGAAACATTTGACAGCTATATGCGACGTTGCCAACTATCGGGATAAACCCTCTGAAAAATATCGATACTAGACTAAGCCTTTAATGTAGGGTGACCATGCATTTAAGTAATAAGTTTAAATATATTGTTTTTGTTAAAAAAAAATAGGATAAATCTGTGTAATGAATGTTATATTCTTAAGTAAAGCAAACAAGATGGAGCGATGACCTGATGAAGGTCGCGGGAAGTCGGTGGATTCGAGCGGCACACGGGCCGGTTGCAGTGGCGAGCCGGAAGGCCTAAAGTCCAGCAGTGGACTTCTGTCGGCTGGCATGATGATGATGAACCTTGCTACTTACGGGCTCCATTGAAAGCACACCGGAAGGAAGTTCATTGATGACTCAAGAGTCGAACACTTAAAACCAATGGCGGATCCAGGGGGTCATGACCCCTCCCCCCCTCGGCAGGACTAGCGGTCTGCTGGTATTATGTATTTTTAACCCCTGACGCGAAAAATGGGGGAGGGGGTTGTATGACGTGACCCCCCCCCCCCCCCCCCTGAGTCGAAAGCTGGATCCGCCCTTGCGTGAAACTAAATTGAAATCTCGTTTAAGCGACTCGCGGAAGCGGTTCCATACATTCTCATACAAGGATTATGGCCTCCACGGTCGCGGCCGCGATCGATCGCTGGTCACGGAATAGCACCATTATCATAGACATAAATAATACTTCGTATGGACCCGGCCTAACGTAGATACATGTCATGTTTCCCCACTTCATTGGTGTCCAATCCAAAGTTAAACTTATATCGTGACACTAAAGCTGGGTCACATTTTTCCAACAACGAGACGAGTTTTTAGATATACTGAGAAACAGTTTCGAAAAAAGTTTTTTTAAAAACGCTTATTGTCACGCGCGCTCGGTGACAGAACTTTGGATTGGACACCGTGGAAGTGGGGACATATTACGTGTACGTTAGACCGGGTCTATATTATTTGCGTCTATGACCATTATACCTGAAATATATACCTGAAGACCATAGCCGATAGGTGGGACTGTCCTCTGATGTGGGCGCTCAATCAAAGGACAAAATCATTGTTAATTATAAAGATACTAACATAGGCTAATAACATACTAACACAATTGTGGACCTCATGTTGTCTGAAATTCAATAAATATTATTATTATTAAATATTATTATTATACTTTAGAATCTCTGAAACTCCACATTGAGCTTATTATTCAACACTTAATCATACCATGTACCTATTTAGATTATGTCACAAGTTCTTAAATGATGTAGGTGGGTCAATCAACTATTTCTTGTTGTTATTCTGTCCCATTTTCCAGGGGACAAAATGAGAGGGGTTTCCTAGAAAACCTGTTACAATATAGAATTCTAAGACGCTTAGAAAGTGATTCATTAGGGAAGGGATTGAAAATGGCAAAGAAACCCCACATTTAGTGTATTTAAACCCACAGAATAGCAGTTTTAAAAGTGACCCAGGGGACAGTAACCATGGCAACTATTGTCATAAAAAAGTTGATTCACCCAGGTACGTACTAGCTTCTGCCCGCGACTTCGTCCACGTGGAGCATTCCCGCGGGAACTATGCATATTTTCCCGGGGCAAAAAGTAGCCTATATGTTGATTGTTGACCAGTATTATAAAATATAGGTACCAAGTTTTGTTGCAATTCGTCCGTAGCTTGCCCGGGACTCCAACTATCTCCATAACAAATTTCATCCAAATCGGTCCAGCGCTTACCTAAAGCGTGAAGAGGTAACAGACGACAGACAGACAGAGTTACTTTCGCATTTATAATATTATTATTATTAGCTTCTGCCCGCAACTTCGCCCGCGTGGAATTCGGTTATCGCGTTCCCGCGGGAACTATGCGTTTTTCCGGGATGAAAAGTAGCCTATGTCCTTTCCCGGGACCCCAACTATCTACATGCCAATTTTCATCTCAATCGGTCCAGCGGTTAAAGCGTGAAGAGGTAACAGACAGACAGACAGAGTCACTTTCGCATGTATAATATTAATATGGATTATGGATAAGGCATCTTTACCAGTATTTTCAATTCTTTTCGCATTTCTTCCGCTGGTGCGAAGACAAAAAAATATTTATTTACATCACCCTTGGCCGTCAAGTGGGATTTTCTGCCCGCTACGCGGTGAGAAAATCTCACTTCTTGGCCAAGGCAAGACGTAAAACTTTTGACAAACCACGGGCGGTAATTCGTAAAGCCCCAGATCGCATATTTATGGCCCTCACCTTCGGTTCGGGTCACAAACACCTGCGATCTGGGACATTAACGAATTCACCGCCCTAGGTCTGTAATGTACAATTATTTACATACCTACCTACCTACGAGCTACGTCAGTAAACGATGATAAACACGAGGTTGCGGCCTCCGTTTATTTTTGGATGACAGCTGTCTCGGACGATGTCTTAATACTTAAGTATTTCTGTTTTCATCAACATAATATAGATGAAAAAAATGCAACTATTGTTTCATACTACAATGTAGAAATAGGGTAAAATATAAATTAATTCAGTTATGAAATTCAAAATTTCATTACTCGAGTTTTATAAATTAAAATTATAAATAATGTAAATTAATTAAATCATGCGAATGTACTATTATTCTGATGTAATCCACCAATGTAAATGTTTAACTTGTAATATTTATTATCATTAACCCTGACTAGCATGTATATTTTTGAAATAGCCGTTTTCGTCAAATCAAATCCGTATTTTTTTTAACAAACTGTAACGAATCCGATATTAAGGCTAAGAGATCCGACTAAATTACTAATACCCACGTACAAAACCGCATTGTTCGGTGCCAATTGTCATGCCATGGCCATTAAGATTTATAATCATATCCCAAAGTCTTTGCCAATAAGAAAATTTAGATACAGTCTTTTTACATGGCTAATTAACAGTTGTTTTTACACCGTGAAAGAATTTTTCGAGCAAACTGAAACTGTAAATTTAATGTAATGAATATGTATTTTTAGTTTTAAAATTATGACATTTTTTGCTTGCTGAACGCAGCTAAGTGTGCGAACTGATAATAATAATATGTGACATCTTTGTAAATACCCACACTTACAGCAAATAAACTATTTCATTCATTCATTCATAAAATATCTGAATCTGAATGGAAAAAAGTGATAGGTAGATTTGAAATTTTAAATGATGAATTAAAAAAACTTAGGTATATGATAACAATTCGAACTCCTTGAAAATTTTGTAACACAAAGTAATAAATTCAACTTTTTTAAATAATTACATTTGGTCGTAATAGGAATTAATGAGCTCTTACAATTTTCAGCCATTTATTACTTTTTTGCAAATTTCGACAAAAAATTGATACGTAAATATGAACGCTGAAAGTAACCAAGTGGAATATACGAACACGTATTCGATCTAAAAATTAAAGTAGTTTAAATTATCCTTGGTTCTCTCTCAAATATAGGTCCGGTTCATTTAGAGTATTGAATTTCAATGTAAAAATGAAACTAAAATTTTACATCACGGCTTTTATTTTCATAAAAAAGATGGTCAATACTCAATATTAATATTCACCGAATTAAAAATAATTAAAAATTCAACATTTTTATTACTATACAAAAAGCATAAATTAATAATAAAATTAATCAGTTCTTTCTTTCGTTGAAACATGTTCCATAATAAATTACTAATGACAACCCATCTGTGTGTAAACTTTTAATTATACATAATAATTTCGATTCTTGTAAGCATAAACATTCATTTCGTTCATTTACATATACATAATCAAATCATTTCATTTACTAAAAATTAATACAAATATCGAACGCACGCATTTTGACCGTAGGTTAAGTACCTACTTATGTCAATTTTACACCATTACACCATTTACGCCACCTACTAATGATGACAACTCGAGCAAAACCCTACAAAATAATAAAGAAACATTTAAAAATGCGTTTACATAAAATATTACTGGAAAACAAAACAATATAAACTACACACACAATAACATTTTTGTATACAAAACAAAAACGATGTGTTTCGGTCACAAATTCACAATACATACATGAATTAAAAATGTATTAATAAGAATTGAAGAGGTAAATTCATAACTGACAATAAAATTATCACTTAAATTGAGGATGTTAAATGTTTCCTATAATGATTATCTTTCTACACGAATAGACTTTTATATGACTAACAGGACATGCAAAAAACAGACTATCAAAAATATTTAAAAATGGCGTAAAATTTGAAAAAATAGAGGATATTATTACTAAGCGACTTAGAGAATATTTGAATTCAAACAAATGTCGAGACACAGACTTGAAAAAAAACGGTTGTTCTACAAATTAGGTACAATTCATAGTAATGAGTTTTTAATATTCACACTTCGTTTTCTTACTTATTTCACCTTAAAACTAGTTTTTAGCCCTTCAATCTGAGGCTACAGTGTAAGGAACCATTTTACATACCTGCTTAAATTATTTTATATTTTTCGCCTACCCTTGAATGCAGTTTACAAAAATAAGTCGCATAAGGGTATATATGTTGCATTTACAACTGCAATAGCATTTCTAACCACCAAAAGATGAAATACACCTATTTTTTTAATATCTTCATTTCCTATTTTTGTTTTATACCATTTGAACGTAAAATTCTCATAAAATCGCGTCATTAATGTCATTACGTCTGATTTTCATAGAACATATTAGACACTTTTGTGTGTCAGTTTTTCAAATTTGACATTGAAAAAGTACAAAACAGACAACTTGACATTGATCCATAAAGAAAGACTCCATTTTCAGTGGAGACTTAGCACTAAAACACGCGTTTTTTATATTTTACCAATTTTCATATCTATAGTCCCCATGCGGGCCCAGTGCAGATTGGGACCTTCACACACATCTTTGAATTACTTCGCAGATGCGTGCAGGTTTCCTCACGATGTTTCCCTCGCGTGATGAGAGGAGGCCTGTGCCCAGCAGTGGGACGCAAATAGGCTGTAGTAGTAGTAGCATTTTCATATTTCCAAGGAAGTGCTATTAATCTAACCATACGCAAACTTGTATCTGAGATTAAAACACATTAAAGGTACCTGCTCGAAACAATAACAATGGCCATTAAAATGAGTAAAATGACAAATTCCTCGATAACTATATATTTTGTGATTGATATTGATAACATGAGCATACATAGTTAGTATGATTCACTTGGAAATAGTTTTCTCATGTGTTTATTATCATAATTCATACATAAGGAATGTCTATTTTACAGCCTAATTAAAACTTTGAATATTGTATATACGAACACCGCATCAATATTTTTTAATACAGTTGCTCAAAAAGTGCTACTTTACGTAGCTGTTTAGCGTGCGCAAAGTTGTTTTTTTGCGAACTAGTGCTTTTCTCTTTTCCCAGTGACTCAATCTTCACAGACATGTGAGATTAATAATTCAATCAGCCAAACACTTAATTTACCAGCAAAAACTTTCAATGTCACACTCAATAATTGTACAAATTGTGCCACTAACTATTATGTAAATAAAAAATAAATAAATAAAGATACAAGATTTTTTTATTAGCAGTTTTTTTTTTTAATTTTTGTAGAACTTAATTATTTTTCAGTTCTATTGCAATTACAAAATTAACAATATAAACGTGTCTAATTCCTTACTCGTTGTTTTTCTTATTTTTTCGCAACTGTATTAAAAAACGTCGTTCGATACACGTGCGGAAGTGTCATTCTTCACTCGTCCCGAGTCTTGCCACTCGCCTGCGGCTCGTGGCAAGATATCTCGTTACTCGTGAAGTAATGACACACTTTCCGCACTAGTATCGAAATGTACTATTATTCCTTATACCTATATGTCCATGGGCCAAAGATGACCACTTACCAGGTGGCCTGTGTGTGGGAATTTTAGGTTATTGTTTCGTTTTGAAAGCATTCAGGATTAAATTAAAATTGTTTTAAAAGGGATTTACATGATTTTCAAAACACATGATTTCATTGTATGAAAAAAAATAGCTACACTTGTTGTCGGTTTCTTATTTATATAGCAAGTATCACAAGTTTCGCATTCAGCCCTTGGCCACCGGAATATCTCAAGTGCTCTCATGAATCAACTGTCAAGCCTTTCCACTCAAGTTACGAGTACATACCTATTTACGATTCCAGTCTTTGACTCCTTGGCACATTAAATGGCACATTAAAATCACAGAGAAGCCAACCGGCAACTTATTCCAAAAGACCCAAGGTGCAGTTCACCAATATGGGGTGTTTCCGTTGAGGTCCGACCGAGCTCTCCACGAGTTCCCGTATTTTATCCTAGCGCAAGAGACGGCCGGAATTTTTCTGACTGAGGACTTCTCAATGATGTAATTCTTGCCTTTGTTGCTGTCCCAATACTCGTTTCCTTTGCAGCTGAAGCACACACAGAAATCAAGCCTTCTAGAGTGTATTGGCAATTGTATCCTGAAGCCGAAAGTGTCATAAGCCGAAACTCCCTGCTGATTCAAAGGTCCAGACTCGACGAACGCGCAATAAGTGTCTTCATTCGTCCTCCAGCCGTCAGAGGACGTTCTCACAAACACTTCCTTGGAGAAATCCAAGTTTTTCACTTTCACAGTGCCGTCTAAGGCACCTTCGTTCTGTTTTAAGATCACGTTCTCAAGAGACACACAATCCTCGGTGATTTTTCGCCGGAACTCCACGTAATCGGACGCTGGTTGGACAAAGCAAAGCTCCCAAACGTCGTGAACCGTTTCGGGCGGGGGTTTTCTTTCTAAAGTGGGGCTGCTTATGATTTTCAACGCCCAATATGGTGGTACGTGCGACGGTTCCGTCATAAACTTGACTTGCTCCAATGCGTAACCTCTGTCGTCGGCGAACACAACTTTCTTTTTCTTGTTTTCTGTCGCCATTCGAAGGCACGATCTGGGAGCTGTTTTAAGTGTCAGCTGCAGGGGTTTGAGGGTGGCGGTAGTTAGACATGGCGTGGAGAATCCTCTGGTTGTTAACTTGGGTTTCGATGGTCGTCGCACTGTATAATCGGTGAGGAAGCCGGCCGGCGGACTGTGTCCGTAGAACATTTCCGAGGACAACATGTCTATCGCTGCACACATCGTGTCTGTAACAAGAGCGAGTTTACGCGTCCGGACGGTACGGCGGTCGGCAACGTACTAAACGGAATGTCTGGCGCGCGCAGATTTTGTATCGGCGCAGGCGCCGGCCACGCGACCGATATGAATAAACATGGGGTGACAACGCGCCGACCGACACCGTCGGGATAGGTATGTGGAAGTTTATTGACCTTGTCGCCTTTTGGGTCAAGGCTCAAGTTATTCGGGAGTTTATGGATGTGCTAAATAATGTTTACCGTCCTTGGAGAATTGGGTCGGAGGAAAATTACATTTGCAAACAACTCTTGTCCTTTGAGAATAAATAAAAAACATTAAAAATACTTTTATTAGAGTAAAGATTTACAGAATCATAAAGAAGTGGTTGTAAATAGGAATGTACGCTAACAGTCTTTGTTCATCTGTGTTCGGTTTAAATATCAGGCAGAGTCATTTATTTGTCATCAAAATCATTTCTACTTCAGTTTGATCTAAAATTAGATCATATTAGTAGATTTTATACGGTCATAGTCAAAGTACACTAAATCTTATCTACAGCAGCTGTTCAGTGTTCATTCTATTATTAATGAAATGATGTTAGTCTGCCATTTCCATTCAAATATTGACAGATGATATAATGGTCAAAGTTGATGGTTATTTATTCATTGTATGAATCGTGTTTGAGGGTACCTAAACAAACAGTGATATTTAATTGCAGTATTTTAAGTGATATACATATATAACACATAGGTTAACTTTTAAATAAAAAATACATTTCTTAGAGGTATCATTTTGGTAACGCTAAAATGGTTTTTGGGGCTTCTGTGAGGCACAACAGGCATAGTCGAAGATTTTGGGTGATTAGTTAATGATCGTTTGTCACATAAGTAATTAGCAAAATGCCCATAGTTTGAAACATTTTCGAAAAAACAAGTAACTGTGTACTTAAGGGTTTTGCTCTTTTAGCAAGAATAAAGTACCTAAAACAAGAGATTCGAAACTTTTTTGCTATCTATCCTAGATCAAGCTTTAAAATCGAATGTGTATGAAGTTCCTTTTTATGGATTTCATGTTTTCATTTTCTTTTATACGCACTTAGGTGATTTATGGTGGCATATACGTTTCAGCAATATCTGTGTAAACTTTTATACTACCTTGCACTGTCCTGATTTATTCTAATGACTAATAGTTTTGTACTTATTAAGGTAAAATGTGACATTCCACTTTTCTGACTTTTATCCGCATATGTCGTAATTTCAAAGACGTTTCACGTTAAACAACATAAACCATAGTCACTCTACAGAGACTGTCCCAAATGCCGCGATCGCGTGGCCACCCGCGTGCGCACGCGGCGCGCGCCTCGCGACGCGGTGTGGCTGCGTGATCGTCAAGTGACGGCCGAGTGTAGGTAGGTATGTACCCGCTGATGGTAAATAGTGGTGTCTGGGGTTACGTCGAAATGGTAAATGGTAAATATAGATAGGTATATCCATGGAAGTAATAAGTAAGAACGTACAAGTACGTCGGTATAAGTACGGCCGATGGCGCCAGAAGGTTCGAGTGGCGTCCGCGAACCGGGAGACGAGCTGTCGGTAGGCCTTTTTTTTTTATCGGAGTGGAAATGCGTTACGCATACCCCCGGGCTAGGAGAAGCCACGGGGGTTATGTGGGACTCTCCCGCCTCGCCCCGACCCCGAATGGGAGGAGCTCGGCGGGCCTACCCACTAAAACCACTCCGGCGTTTCCGCACTGCCGTTAATGGGGACGCCATGGGATCGCAGAGCATTCGACCACGACGCCCCCCGGCTTGCCCAAAAGGGCACCCTCGCCAAGGGACTGCTCCCACGGGCGACTAGCCTTTCGGCCCATCACCCGAGTCCCGATCGGCGATCAACTGGGTGAAGGAGAACCGCTCCAGCCCCCAGTCCAAACCGCCGACAAAACACGTATTGCCCCGAAAAGAGCAACACCCTCCAATCGGTTGCGCGGGAAGCAGGTCTCATAGGCCCCTCTGGCCGGCATCCCCACTGCCCACACAACCCCCCCACACCACACACAACCCCCCCTCCCCCCAGCACTACATCCCCACCACCTATAAAAGGGGACGCACCCTCCCCGGGAGCCGAGGATCGCCACGTATCGCGCAGTGTTCGGACGCCTTTCCTACTCGCTCGCATAAGTTCCCCTCCAAGTATTTCAAGAGGCCTTATCGAGGCCCGGCCGTTCCTCGGTCGGCGAAGATTGCCCAGAGCAGCAGCAGCCAGACTACTGGTCGCTTCATCCCGCAGACCCTATCCCGGCTCCGCTAACACGGTTCCGCCGGGAGAAGGAATGCGGGGGGAGCACCCCCGGTAGTCTCAGCGTCGCACGCGATTCGCCGCCGAAGAGTCCACCCGCTTCTCACGATGGCCGCCGAGATCGACATCGAGAAGATTCTGAGTGTGCTAAGGAGCCCAGACCCATCACCTGAGCAACCTGCCGCCGCCCCCCGCGCCGCTACCACCGCCGGCTCGGAGCAAGACGCTACAACGAAAGTAGCGGGTAGTTCGAAGTCATCCGATCTCGGACTACCTCCACCGAACCCATTTTCAAAGTTCCGAGGATTCGACCAGCTGTCACCCGAAAAACAGGCTTGGATGCATACCTTCAACTGCTACCTCCTGTTCGCGTACGGATACGAAAAAGAACTCACTGATGACCAAGACCTCTGGGAGGTTGCCCGCCAAATAGCCGCCTACTACAAAAACCTCAACAAAGGAAAGGCCAAAGGAACCCAAACGGACCCCAGCTGCCCCTCGAGCCCCGAGCCGCAGGAAACCCCGCACAGCAGTCCTCGAGCTTACTCGGAAGCTGTCGCGGGGCCACCCGCGTCCACGCCGAAGCCAAGTCAGCCCGCACCCGCGAAGCCGACTCCAGCGCTGAGCCAACCCGCCGCCGAGCCGCCCGCTACCCAAGACGCCAAGGGGCCTCGCTACCCGCCCTTAGTGGTAGAGAGGTTCCCGAGCTGGCCCCGCCACCTCGCCGCCATTGCTGCCCAACTGGGCAGAAAACCAAACGCCCGCCCCTACGGAGCGGGCGTCCGCTTCTCGCCTTCATCGGAAGAGGAGCATCGCTGCCTGCAGAAGTATCTGCAAGAACTGCAGACGCAAGATACCACCATCGAATGGTTCACGTACTCGCCCAGGAGCGAGCGGAAGCTGAAGGTGGCCATCCGCGGCCTCCCAGCGGACACGGCACCTGAGGCGATACAAGAGGCCCTCCATCAAGAACACGGCGTGCGAGCAGAGTACGTGAAGCGCATCCGGGGGCGTAGCGGCCGCCCCGGGTGCATTTACTACGCCCTGCTCGACGGACCAGCCACCGCAACCTCCGGCGTGTACAGTGTGCGCGAGCTACTGGGCATGCCGGAGGTGAGCATTGAAGCCTGGCGCGGGAAGAAGGGGCCCGCGCAGTGCCACCGCTGTCAGCAGTTGCAGCAAGAAGCTCGCCTGCGTCCGCTGCGGCGAGCCCCATGCTGCCTCTGCCTGCGAGAGGCCGCTCAGTGAGCCCGCCACTTGCGCAAACTGCGGGGGCCCGCACCCCGCAAACCACATTCACTGCCCCACGTTCCGGAGGGAGGCCCGGAATAGGAGAGCGGGGACTGTGGCCAGGACAACCCCAGTACGCCGAGGCCCGGTCACGCGCGCGTCGGTCTCACAACCGACGGTCGAGGAATCGGCGCCGACATCCCTGATGGCGCCGGCAAACCCACCAGTGCCGCGCGGGGCGCGGCCGAAGAAACTAAATAAGAAACCGCAACCCGCTGAACCCGCAGCGCCACCAAGAGGCGCCGCCTGGATGAACGCCACCATTACGGCGAAGCTACAGGAGATGATTTCGCTCCTTGCTACAGCCCCAGAAACCGCATAAAACGGGACAGGGACCCGAAAAGCCTCAGAAGGCCACTGAACCCATCACGCCGCTGAAAGGCAGATGGCCCTGAAAACCAGGAAGGTGAAGTTTTAAAGCCAAGATTGGCAATCTACAGCCCAGCCCGTCGCTACGGGCTGCGATAGAAGCCGGCGAAAGGGACACAGTCCCGAGCGCCTCCCCAACTCCTGTACAGGAGTTTGTGAAGACTCAACGTCCGTCCGTCCGGGAGCCCAGTCGCCAGGCGACCGGAGCTCCGGACGCACCGCCCCGAAAGGGCAGCGCGCCCACCCGGCTTCGTCTGCTGCGCCCTTTGCTCAGGTCAAAGGGACGCGCAGAGAGGCCCTCCCGTCGGATCATTGGTAGCACCGGTAAGCAATCCCTGCGAACAGGAGATCGCTTACCGTTGCCTCCAGGGCGCACCGGCCCGAACTCTACCCTTTCCCCCTGATCGAAATCAAAAGGAAGTGGTAGTGTCGGTAGGCCTCCAACAAGATGGAGCGACCCGCGACCACCACTACACACCTAACGGCTCGTTTCTTAAAACCACACTCGTGTTTTAAGGCAGGCACATTATGTAACCGTTGCGTAAACTACTATTAAGTAGTTGTTAGTCAATACATGCAATCGCGGACATCAGCTAGTTAAGACGCTGACAATAGCTAATGATCTTGAGCAATCAAAGCAGGCAACTGTTTCAGCGGACAATGTCTGTTTGCATTGGAGGGAGCGAGAAGCACGACCGCGGCATGTGGGTGGTATACGTAGAAAATCAGAAGAATTAAGATTTAAAAAAAATCCCACATAACATGAACAATATGAATTAGAAATTTTTTTGGTATGAGTATGGCGGAATAGTGTATTAAATTATAGAAATCTGCGTTAAAAAAAAACTAATAGAACCGTTTAAATATCATTAGAAGACGTAACTTCACGATTTTTTTTCATCGAACCGATTATGAAATCCTTTTTACGAAATAGCAAGTTTTTTAATTATATAGTGAATATTAACATATATTTTACTAGCCTTACAAAATCAAATAGTTTTCGTTTAAATACTGTTTAAATAAAGTCAATTGGCAGCGCCTTAATAAGGAAACTACTCTATTGGCAACGATACGTCACAATCACAAGTGTGCACCCGTAATCTTGGGTCTTTCTTTTCTTCGATATCTGATAATGTGGCAACAACAAAATATGCCATTTTTCCACCCAGATAAGATTTGCCAGACTTATGTTATGACTCTTATGAGTGTGTATAAAATGAGATAAAACAGCGTACAAATGTGCAATCCACACTAACTGTTTCCTGCGACGTCGTCTGCGCACCACGAAGACTTATTTGCTTGGTAACAGTCCAACCTTCGAACTTAAACCTTACACACTTTTGACGTGACAGACAAACACACATGAACTCACATTTAAGTAGGTTGGTATACAATTACTTACTACCCCGGCTTCGCACGCTTTAGTTCCACAAATTATTACTCAAACCTTTCTGATAAACCCTTCTATTACTCATGGAAAAAACAGACTGACAGACGCGGTGGGGGTTAAAATCGGTTATGCAGTTAGGGTTCCGTACCCAAAGGGTGAAAAACGGAACCCTATTAATATGCCTCCGATGTCTGTCTGTCTGTCAGTCCGTCTACCACAGGGCTCTATATCTCTTCAACGGATATTAGAGATCTGAAATTTTCACAGAATATGTGTTATTCTGGCCGATATCACAACAAATAATAAAAAGTAAAAACATGTATTATATAAATGGACGTCTTTATTTTTATTTTTTTTAAGGTTCACCAACAATTGTTTACACCAATACTAAAAATATTACATGCATAGGTTTAAAGGAACAGTGTAACAATTACTTAGAGGTAAACTCAGCATGTTATTTATGTGCGAAATTCAATTTGAATTTACCACTGAGCTTTTCGGTGAAGGAAAACATCGTGAGGAAACCTGCACGCATCTGCGAAGTAATTCAAGGATGTGTGTGAAGTCCCCAATCCGCACTGGGCCCGCGTGGGGACTATAGCCCAACCCTCTCGTTATGAGAGGAGGCCTGTGCCCAGCAGTGGGCCGTAAATAGGCTGTTGTAGTAGTAGTAGTAGTAAACAATTTACTGCATGCTGATGCAGTAAATTGTTGTGATCAGAGCGCTAATTATCACTATTTAACTAAACTTATGATATTACACTCATCTTCATAGAATATCTTTATAGAATATAAGAAATCTTCATACAAGTTACTTTTTTTTTTTGCTGTCTTATTGAGTTTATCCATTACTTACAAACAAACGGAAAAACAAACAAACCTTTCCTTTTTACGAAAACATATTAAGTTTTAAATCAACAACATACAAAAACAAGGACATTTTATGTATATTCAGCTCTTAACTTTGAGATAACTTCCTTGTGACCTAGAATCACGAAATTTGGCAAAAATAAAAATAATATATCACAGCAAAAGCTTAAGTGAAGAACATCTGTTTGTTTCGTAATAAAGCGTTTTCTTTCTCTGTTATAGAAAAATCCATTTTTAAAGTTTTTTTTTAATACGTTACAAGCAAAAACAGGTATCAGTTTCATAATGCTTAAAACATATTCTTAGCCTAAAGCAAAACGATGTGACCATATTTACCCGCAGAATCAGCTACTTATCGGCTGTAAGGTCGTTCAGGTTTTTTTTAATTGGTAAAAAAAATTTATGGGATTCAGTTATCGCTCATACCATCAATCCCATACTGAACCATAGTAAATATTTTTACCATCTCGAAAAAATAAAAACCTAAAAAAATGCTTACAATCGATAGCTGATTGTGTGGGTAAAATATCGTAGAACATTTTGCTTGACCCTGTAAGTATAGATCCGGTCGAATAGGAAGTAAATGAATGCCCAAAACAATGACTACTTTCCATCAGAACAGATATATTTGAACAAGCCAGGGTGATCTTAAAATCCCTGAACATGCACTCTAAGGTTCCACAAAATGGCCGTGTTCAGATGTTTATGGTCACCTTTTTCGCTCAGATATATCTCCGGCGACTGTACATCCAAAATAACTGACTAAAAAATCTACTTAACTGAATTTTATGATTTTAGATAAGTACGAGACTATGTTATCAACAGAATGAAAGTAACAGCGATAATATCATATAATACTTAGTAAATATTTATATAAGTCCCACGAAACATGCCCCTGCGCATTCTAAAACCGTTCTTAATGGTTTGAATTAAAGTAGCTCCACATACAACAACATTTCAGCAGATAACCCACTGCCGATAAGATACCCGCATGTGAATAAACCCTTTATCAATGTCAAGGTTGCCTTCTAAATTTAAAAATGTTACTAGAGTCACTATTTGATTAGGTGGAAATCATCACAACAGCCAATTTGCGTCCCACTACCTCTCACTGCTGGGCACAGGCCTCCTGCCTCCTCTCATCACGAGCGGGCTTGGGCTATAGTCCCCACGCGGGCCCAGTCATGAGGCAGCAGACATTAAAGGCCTCTGCTGGTAATTTCACCTAAGGATACTTTTTCTACTCTACAAGGAAATTACATGCTTAATTTCAGCTTTCTAAAAGCAGTACTTTCGGCTATGTGTTGTTATCAATCAGTCAGTTTTATATATTTAGGTATTTATTGGTAAATCTTTCGCATTTATATCTATTATTTTTATAGTATGGATATAGGATACCTACTAAAAATATATTATTCGCGACTAACTTAGGTTTTGTAAACATTTTAAACGACCGAAACTAATTAAGTAATTACCGTCTGCAAGATAGATTAAATAAGTAAATATTTTCTTCAGATTCTTTAAATAGCGTTAATTAGGTTTAAGTGTATAAAAGTTTTCCAATTATTTTGTCACTATTATTCTGGTGTAAGTATTTTGTTTATCGCAGGCGTCATTCGAATATTAAATAAGGTTTAGTGAAAACGTTATTAATTCATTATAATAGGTATCATTTTTAGGGTTCCGTACTCCACACAAGGAACCTTTATATGTAGTTTCGCCATGTCTGTCCGTCTGGCAGTCTGTCCGCAGTAAAGCTCGTAGATTCTTAGTTTGTTTTTTTCTCTTTTACCACATGATATGGGGTGTCATTGGATAGGGCTTTAAAAATTATAGTGGCTTTGTGAATATCGTTTTTGGATTTAGGAATCCGCTTGTTAACACTATTTTAGATACAGTTGTCTCACCCCCTGCCAGCTAAGTTATTGTTTTTGGATGGCTAAAAAAATGCACGGTAGTTCGGAACGAAGTTAAAAGGAAAACTATCACAGCTAAGTAACCTGTACAAGTCGGCCAACTTGAAAAATGTACCTACTCGTCGTAGTAAAAAAATTGTACGGGTCAAGCAAAACGTTGTGACGATATTTTACCCACAGAATCCAGTTAGTAAACCACCTACTTAAATTGGTTCACCAAATCGAAAAAAATAAAAATTTAAAAACATGCTTAAAATCGATATCTATTATATACTTACCTAAATATGTAAGTACCATTGAACATCGTTGTATAGGCAACTACGGTACCGAACCCTACGTTGGGAGGCCTGACACACGCTTGGTCGGTTTTAGATTTTAGAAACTAAATAAAGATAACTAACATCAAATAATATGCCGGCTTCCCGTCCGTCTCGAGGGGAAAGAAATGCTGTGCCCAGCAATGGGAGACGAATGAAAATTAAATAAATAACATAAACTAATAATAACACAGACATGAAAGCTTTCATGAGGATGTTGTCAGCCCACTTGATCGACAAAACCGGCGACCCAAGGGCTGGCGCTTACCTCTCGCAAAGGATTTCGTTAACAATCTAGAGAGGTAACGCCGCCAGGGTTATGGGCACCATGCCGCAAAATGAAATTTTGGAAGGGGTGTTTTTTCTATAGTTATTTTTAGTCCTATTTTTTTTTTAATTCATTTTTTTAAGTTGCCGAATTTGTATGTTAGTAAACTTTAATTGCGTCAATAAATAAATACACCATAAACTTACAGACAATTTTCACTTTTTTTTCCATATACATATAATATCGCAATCCAAACTCGGTAAACTGATTTCGCCTTTTTTCTACACATTTTGTAACGCAACTACTGAAGCGTAATGCTACCGATAATCGGTTTATAATCGCTGATTAATTCCGCCGTTTGTTACGTAGGTACGGACGAAGCGCCACGCAAACATACAATACTTGTACGTGCATATATCCTTAGAATTATACTTCGACCCAACGTGTGAGAATAAATTGAAAACCCATTACAAGTTCCATGAATAATAGTCAGGGTAGAGTTCATCTACGTATATTACGTGAGTGAAAATGAAAACGATATACCTAGGTTAGTTTTATTTTAATATATCAATCAATCAATCAATCAATCAATTCATTTATTTGTCCAGAATACAGGTAATATTACAGGTGTTACATAGTTTTTAGGTACTTACACTGTTTCTCGCCACAAGGCACACAAATATATTTAGTTACAGAACATGCAGCATGCTATCTTTACTTAAAATACTAAAACCGGTCATTTAAGGCGGTTCATAGACCCAGCTCAGCCGTCACTGTCACTCGTGGAACGAGTGAAAGAGAAAGCGCTACGCACAGAACGCCCGCTTTAGTTACTTTTTAACACGTTTTAATTTCTATAAAAATACCGTCTAAAAAAATGGCATTTATAAAGCTGTCGATGTATGCATATAGTATGGATATTTTTTGAGTTATAATTAGTTTTACACTGTTTGATATAATAAACTGGAGTAAAGTTGGATTAGCGGTCCGAGTTAGAGGTTACTTTGGAATTAAATTGTATCGAGCGAAGTTTCGTGAAACGTGTATCGAAAGCTGTCAATGTAAGGATGATATAATCAAATATAACATATGTTTTTTTCATATTTTTAACTTTTAACATTTCTTAGAAAAGTATGATCTTAAATGAGCAATTTGACGATGCTGGGTCAGGGAAGGGCCTTAAATATTCTTGAATTGTATAGTACGCCTTTTGATTTAGAAACGATAACAATATGTACTCATTTATTGCTAATATTGCTATGCCATGGTGTTTACAAGATGTTACATTTCACTTAAGTACTATGCCATGGACCCTGTTAGGGTGCCGCAAAACATTAAAAACTAGACCTTAAATATTAGGTATAAAGTAGTTTATTCAGAAAATAACAAGTTGAAAAAATAAAAATAAACTACAAATAGCATTTAAATTTATAGAAATAAGAAAAAATAAAGCTAAAAAATAACCCAAAAGCCTAAATTAGGGCCTTTCGGAAGGGTTCGCATCACGCCGGCAGCATTCCCTCGCTGTATGGCAATAAGTAGGCAGTCTTTGCGCGAGAAAGCTGCCGGCGCGAGGGTCTCCCGTTGCCTCCCTCAGACGCTTCCCTAGCTCCCTGTGGAGCCCCAGCGCCCCTTTGCCCCATGACCCCATAGTCTCCACCCCGAAGGCCACAAACTCATAGCTCGAGCCTAGGCAGCTATATTTATTAACCTTCAGGCGCTCTCGGGCGTCGGCCGCCGCTAAATATTAGGTACATACTGCACATTATTCTTATAGCCATGTATGGTTAGGTTAAAGTTCGGTCATCCAGGTGTAGATTAAATACTGCAGTCTAATATCCAACATAAAAACAACACTAGTTCAATACTATCAAACTTTATCATTTATGCAACATTCGAAATAGAATTCAACCTTGGATTGTTACTAGAGGACCTTTCAGATTGCGTCAATATTTCCGTTTTGATAATAACATCGTTCGATACTTTTTTGTTTGTTTGTACCTATAAATACTTGTGAGACAGTCATTATTTAGAGTAGGTACATTTAGACTTTACTTAAACCACGTATAAATAATATGTGAAATCAGTAAATATCAAAGTATTGTGTCTATAGGTAATTGTCGCATTGCAGGCTGGTTGTAGAGAAAGTCGGTCCAGTCTTACCACACGCATACTGACATCGTCTAATAAGTAGAATATGTAGTAAGTATATTGTAAAAACGTACGTAAGTACGCCCTAAAAACATTATTTTTAAGAAAACTGCTTTTGCGCGCGACTGCGCCCGCGTGGAATTCGGTTCTCGCTTTCCCGCGGGAAATATGCGTTTTTTCGAAATGAAAAATAGCCTATGTCCTTTCTCGAGACTCCAGCTATTTTCATACCAAATTTCATCACCATCCGTCCAGTACTTTTCACGTGATGCGCGGTCAAATAAACAGACGAAAATTCTAAAAACTGTTGGAATGTGTTCAGTTATCGATTCAATTCAATTCAATTCAATTTATTTGTTGCATGAATGTACAATAGATGATGCATGTTGTGTTAGTCTATTAGTCAATGAGACAGTACATTCACCCTGTTAGGGTATTGCAATATTTAACTTATGACTAACTTATGTTTATTTATTAACACAATGATAATTTATTACAAATTAGTGGATAGCTCGAAACACGTAATAAATTTAAAACAGTATTATGTACACCATTTAAGGATAAAATCACAATTTCGATGGATTAATAATTCTAATAATGGTTAATTGAGATTTTTATACAGCATGTCAATAATGTCAGTAACTAAATAAAATATTAGAAAATTATTATCAGATACAAAGAACAAAAAAAAATGTAAATAAAGGGGCACGTTAATTATGATCGTCATTAATAAAATCATCTAATTTGTAATAACATTTTAGAATTAAAAAAAAAATTAGGCGGGTTTTAAATACAGCATCTGATTTCTCGCTTTTTAGTCGGTCGCTAAGTTTATTGAATATTTTTATAGACATAATATTAGGACTGGTGCTGTGTAGTTTTAGTTTAGATGCTACCAGGTGAGCTGATCGTGTTTACGGCGTGTTTCGTACGGGCGCGGTTGGTCGGCGAGTTTCTTATACAATTGAGGGTACTTACGTACAAATATACATGCCTCGTATATATACAAAGAGGAGAGAGTGAGTAGACCATACTTTATTTTATAAAGTATGGTTTACAGCTGTCTGTATTTTTGATGTTCGCCAAAATACGTATACATTTCTTCTGGAGTACGAACAAGTCATTTATGTCAGTGCTGTTTCCCCATAGTAAAATACCATATCTCAATCGAGAAAAAACAAATGCGTAATAGGTCGCGAGCGAAGATTTAAGATCGGTGGACTTTTTTATTTCTCTTAGGGCGTAAACATATTGAGATACTTTTGTTTTAAGTTTTTTAACACGTTCCTTCCAGTTTATAATATGTGAATCTATATTTAACCCTAAGAGAGAAAAGCTATTTACACATTCCAGTCTTGTACCGCTTAAAGAACAGCTTATTTCTATCGGTTTCTTCTGATATGGTCTAAATTGCATAATTTTTGTTTTAGAAGTATTCAATTGCAAATTATGATCATCCAACCAGGAAACTAAGTTACCTAGTATGGATTCCAATTTTACATTTATGTTTTGATCGTGGGAGCATGAAGTTAATATTGAGATATCATCAGCAAAAAGTATACATGGCTCATTTACACTTTTTGGGAGGTCATTAATATAAATTATAAACATTAAACAGCCTATCACCGAGCCCTGTGGAATAGAATTTGCAATTTTTTGTGGATTCGATCTTATATGAGTGTATTCCCCAGAGTCGTGATTTGAATATTCTATTTCAACATATTGCTCTCGGTTCTCTAAATAGGAATAGGATAAACCAGTTGTGCATTTCCCCTTACGCCTATGCCGTATAATTTGGCCAGCAAAATATGGAATTGAACCCTATCGTAGGCCTTAGACATGTCTAAGAGTATACCGACAGCATACTTTTTCTCATTAAGCAAGTTAAGCACTTGTTGCATATACTTATAGACAGCTACAGTTGTACAACGATTTTTCCGGAAGCGGAACGAATATAACTGTTTACACTGTGTAAAAGGGCAATAGGACGATAATTACTCGGATCAGTTTTGGCACCTTTTCTCTTATATATACTTAGATTAAGTATCTCCTAGATGCGCTATATAGCGAACCCCGGTAAGGGATAGGCATATAAAATGTGTATGTGTGCGTCAAGTACATGGGGTGGCAAGGTGGGTAAAAAATTACCCCACTCCAATAACTAGCTATCAGACGCGACTTTGACTGACGGTTAAGATTTAGAGAAACAATAGTGGTAAATGTAGGTTGCTTACCAAATTTCAGCCATCTACATGGCTTCTGTATACAGAAGATATTTACTAGAGTGGCTCCTAACACGGAAAGACCTGTTATAAAGACATGTAGTTTTTATTACAGGTTTTTCCATGTTTTGAGAGATTCCCAGATTAGTCCACCAAAATGGACTCCCTGTATTTCTAGGTAGGTAGATACCAAGTACCTACTACAGAAGAAATGAAAATGCAAGTATATGTTTACTCATTTATTTTCGGTGTACATAAATCCAAAAAAGATCCCGTCGAATGTTGACGTTTCTCCTTAGTGAAGTCGGTAAAAAATGTCTCAGTTGATCATCATTATTTCTCATTACTAGTTACTACTTCGTGTGAAAGCGTTACTAACAAAGTGACTTACACATTCATATTATTATCCTGAGTTTATTTATTTTATTTTTGCAGCATAGCTTTTCCCCAGATATTGGGTATCTGGTGGGCACTCTTATATTTCATAGCTGGTATCCCGAACCGTGACTAAATTAAAAATACAGCTTGACTCATGGTGGCATACATAGTAAGCAACATCGTAATTTGGGCGGATAATATTAAAAACATCGGTATTTTGAAAATGATTCATTTATGTTATTATTCAAAGATAGTTGGTCAATTTAATAGAACATGAGCTAAATATAACTTACGTAACGCTATCATACCGAACAAGATGAGTTTAAATGGCCAAAATGAAATACTTACGCACGAAAGGTTATGATTTCATAATTTTGCTGGGTACGTCTTTTATACCTGATGGTCGAGCGAATTATAATCGCTATCTTATAGGGGCAAACGTATATTAGTAAGAACAGTGCACTATCATAAAATATCTGTAATATTTCTCTTATATCAAATAATTTTGTTGTTTACACGAAGTCACACTGACATAATGACTACTCTTTTGTTTGCCACAGCTGAGCTGTGGCAAACACAAAAAAGCTGGTACGCCGATAAGGACAAAAAATCTATTACTTCTCTCATCTTTCACATTAAGAAATGTATAAATGCATCCCGCTCGCACGCTGTCAGATTCGACATGCCATCCCCTTGTATATATAGGTTTAATTCTAAGTATCTCCAGTCAACTTTTTTCGAATATCTTCCATACAGACTTTCGACCCTCTTTAGCTTTATTATACGTATAGAATATTACACAGCACACACATAAAAGAAAAAAAAGCAACATTTAAAAAAAAAACAAATTTTATTTTACCACTTTGTCGGCGTGACTAATAATGTAGGTACCTACGAGGAGTGATCCAAAAGTAATGATAACTGAATACTTATTGAATCGGATTAAAATAAATAGGTACCTATGCCGTTACTGGCCATAAAGACTCCTTAGTAAATAAAAAAAAAAAAAATATGTATCTGTCAGAGAGTTGCAGCTGTTTTTTCACGAGCAGTCGGAACAATAACGCAAAAATGGAGAAAACTGAGGTGAGAGCGGTTATTAAATACTTATGTTTGAAAAAAATGTGTACTAAAGATATATACGCTGGATTAATGGAAACACTGGGCGAGTCCGCTCCACCGTATTCCACAGTGGCACGGTGGTCAAAGGAGTTTAACTTGGGAAGAACATCCACTCAAGAAGAACATCGCGAAGGCCGTCCATCTGACGCCATTACTGGAGAAAACGTCGAAAAAATTCATGATCTCGTTTTAACGGATAGAAGGATGACTATCAGGCATCTAGTTGAGCTCACAGGCATCTCGTATGGCAGCATTCAAAGAATCTTAACTGATGAACTACACATGAAAAAAGTCTCCGCTCGTTGGGTGCCTAGAATGTTAACGGCTGAACAAAAGAAAATACGATGTGAGATTACGAAGTCTAATCTTGACAAATATCAAACTGATCCCGAAACATTTTTGCGTCTGTTTGTAACCATGGAAGAGTCTTGGATCCACCATTTAGATCCTGAGACCAAACAGCAATCCATGACCTGGAAGCGAGCGTCTTCCCCTACACCGAAGAAATTCAAGGTAGCAAGCTCCGCTGGTAAGGTCATGGCTTCAGAACTCAGAACATTTATTTTGACATAAAAATACACACTACAACGTAAGCAGAGTTTTAAAATACAGAAGACACAATACAAATAATAAAGAAAAAGAAAATAAGATAATGATATAAATAAAATGTATTAAAATGACATGCAAATACGCTGCGCTACGCTGCGCTACGCTGTAGAGCCAGTCAAAAGAGGACTCGGCTCAGCATGTGCTGCAGCAGGAGCCACAGCGCTGGTTTTCAGCCAAAGCCCTAAAAAGCATATGTGCTTACGCTGGGAACAGAAGTAGGAAGGTAAAATCATAAAGTTCAGTGTTTTGGGATGCTGAGGGAGTCATAATGATCGAATACCTGGAAAAGGGAACCACTATTACGGGCTCCTACTACGCTGACCAAATACGCAGATTGAGAGAGGCAATCAAAGAAAAGCGGCGGGGTAAACTTCGAGCTGGCATCCTCTTTCACCAGGACAACGCACCGCCCACAAGGCCGGCGTTGCGATGGCTGCCATCCGTGATTCAGGGTTCGAATTGCTGGAACACCCCCCATATTCGCCAGACCTAGCCCCCAGCGACTTTTATCTCTTTACACGGCTGAAGGAAGATCTCAGAGGCAACAAATTTTTAAATGATGGCGAGGTAATGGCCGCTGTGGAGGCATTTTTGGAGGGTCAAGAAAAATGATTTTTTTTTTAAAGGAATTCGTGGTCTGTAGAAACGATGGTCTAAGTGTGTAGACTTGGAAGGAGATTACGTAGGAAAATGAATTATTTTACTCAACATTTTATGTGTCTTTCATACTTATTATCATTACTTTTGGATCACCCCTCGTATTTATATTCATGCCAAAGTACAGCTTTCTAGAACCAGCTAGTATTAAGCATCTGCGGACGGACAGACAGACATGGTCTGTCCAGACATGGCGAAACTATAAGGATTCCGTGTGGACTACGGAACCCTACAAATAGACAAGTATCTATAAGAGTTTCTTGCAATACTCTAAATACCCATAAGTAGACTTTTTTCCTGTTCCATGGATAATGAAACTAACGAAATAGAACAGTCGTCTGGCTCATCACGAGAGGGTTTGGGCTATAGTCCCCACGCGGGCCCAGTGCGGATTGGGGACTTCACACACATCTTTGAAATACTTCGCAGTTGCGTGCAGGTTTCCTCACGATGTTTTCCTTCACCGAAAAGCTCAGTGGTAAATTCAAATTCAATTCCGCATGTAAGTAAACTCAGAGGTGCGAGCCGGAATCGAACCCCCGACCCTCTGCATGACAGGCGGTGGTCGAACCACTAGGCCACCACGGTTGATATAATTATATTATACAACTAGTATTATAATATACTAGCTGACCCCGCGGACTTCGTACCGCCTTGGATTTTTTTTTGTCCTATTCTCAGACCTACTGAACATAAACTCCAAATTTCATAAGAATCGGTCGAGCCGTTTCGTATTTTATTTACTTATATATTACACGAGAATTTTATATATTAGATAATATAATATTATGGAATAGCGTTTAAAGTATAAGATAAGTAAATATTTCCTAGCTCTGTGGTCAACCTTGGCGTGTCGGTTGTAATATCTATAAGTCAGGAACACGTGAATTGCGGTCTATCGTATCGCATAACTACTACTGTTTTGTAGGTATTCAATAACAAAATACATGGTAGTTGGATCTGTTAAGAAAATTACTGGACGACGAAAATTTCTGCGTTCTGGTCTTATCCAGAGGTTCTCAAATAGGGGCCTGAAAATGCGGCGAAATGGTTCCAGTAAAGGATGGCACGGCAGTGTTTGCTTCGCGCTCGACTTGGCGGGAGCACTGCCGTGCCCCCAGATTCACTATGTTTTGATCTGCTTGAGAAAGGAAAAACTTAGTAGATTATATCTCTAGGGAGCGAAATGATATATTTTACCCCTACACGTTTCTGCGGGGTAATTTAAGGATGTTCGTGATGTGTGTCCGCACTGGGCCGGCATGGGAACTATAGCCCAAACCCTCTCGTGATGAGAGTAGGCCTGTGCCCAACAGTGGGACTCAAATAAGCTGTTATAGTAGTAGTAATGTAGATCAGAGTGGAACTATCATAAACCGAGCTTGAGATTGAAGTTCTGATCTGCCGGCCAGGTTTTATTGATTCTAGAAATCTACTATATAAAAATAAGTCGGGTTTTCCTCCCTGACGCTATAACTCCAGAACGCACGAACCGATTTCCACGGTTTTGCATTCGTTGGAAAGGTCTCGGGCTCCGTGAGGTTTAAGGCGGTACGAAGTCTGCGGGGTCAGCTAGTCTACTATATAAAAATAAGTCGGGTTTTCCTCCCTGACGCTATAACTCCAGAACGCACGAACCGATTTCCACGGTTTTGCATTCGTTGGAAAGGTCTCGGGCTCCGTGAGGTTTAAGGCGGTACGAAGTCTGCGGGGTCAGCTAGTCTACTATATAAAAATAAGTCGGGTTTTCCTCCCTGACGCTATAACTCCAGAACGCACGAACCGATTTCCACGGTTTTGCATTCGTTGGAAAGGTCTCGGGCTCCGTGAGGTTTAAGGCGGTACGAAGTCCGCGGGGTCAGCTAGTGTCTTATAAAAACGTTTAAAATTTAGTTTCCTCCTCTATTTCGAGAACGAGTCATTAAAATGTACATTGAAAAAATCAAGAGCGTTTAGACGAAGAAATGACAATGTTGTCATCACAAATTACGAGAGATTTTCTCCAAGCCACGCCCTAACTGTAATCACGGTCGAGAAGGCAACTTGCCAACGCTCTTTTGGCATCATCGTGCTCTGCGGATTCTTATGTCACAGTATATTTTGATAATCGTGACGCGGGGGTTTAAATAATTAAAGGACTTCTAAAATTTTCTAATAGCCCCTGAACTATTCAACAGTGAAAGAAATTAACACTGCTACATTTTACAGCTTTCGTTAGATACCTTACCTAACCTCACACCATTTCACATCTTCGTTCTCTATGTAAGCATTTTCTTTACGAACTGATCAATACTTATAAGGTTCTATGGCCATAGTAGTTGTAATAAATTGAATTTTAGGAAATAAACCGAAAGTACAATTTGTAATGGATAATTACAATTTTATTTACCTAAAAAATGCCAAACGCTCAACTTCGAAGCACTAAAAATTCGGTGTGAAGTGACGGCATTGACTTGACAATCTTCTACATCAACATCGCAGTCATTCTTATGGAGTATTAAGGCGGCTTTTATATTTTTTTATACTAATAAATGCTACTTGTGAAACAACTTTTGTTTCTAGCTACACAGCGTCTTTCTGTCGACCTAAGAGGGAATACAGTATAATAAAACTGAAAGTTTTTTTTGATGTTTGTTACTCAATCACGCTAAAACAGGTCGATCAATTTTCATGAAATTTGGCATACAGATAGTTTGTAACCTGGATTAACACATAGGCTACCTATTATTCCGAAGATCCCGGAAAATTCCAGGAAACTCATTAGAGGGAAGAGGACTTTGGATAGAAATCCCGGAATCCCGGAAAAGGTTTTAAAAGTAGGTACCTATCCTGGAAAAAGGGCTTTGGAAATATAGTGTTGAATAGGGATGACGAAAACTTTTTTTCTCTTAGTCTATCAGGAAGATTATTGAAAAGTATTGGACACGTATTTTTTCTTTTTTCACGTAATCAAACTTATACGGAGATATATTGAGTTGAAATGTTGCGTGACGTCACGGTTAGGTACGATTTATACCTAACGGTGACGTAGTTAGCCCCCACTCTCCAACTTTAATGCGTTTTAACTTAGTCATTCTTTGTTAATTTGATAAAACAAAAAATACGTGTCTAATATTCTTTTATTACCTGACTGACGGACTAATTAGAATTTCGATTTCTTCACCCTGTCGTCATCCCTATTTCCTGCAGACGAAGTCGCGGCTAAAAGCTCGTAAATTATATTGGCAAAACGCCAAACAACGCCATCTATCCACGTGGTCACGACGTCACAATCGAATGTTACATTCCCTGGCGAATCAAACGCGCTTTAAGGCCGTTCCCTGACGCAGCATCGTCAAATTGATCATTTAAAATCATACTTTTCTAAGAAATGTTAAAAGTTAAAAATATGAAAAAAACATACGGAGGGATGATCCAAAGGTAATGATAATCAGTATGAAAGACACATAAAATGTTTAATAAAATAATTAATTTTCTACGTAATCTCCTTCCAAGTTTACACACTTATACCATCGTTCCTCCAGACCACGAATTCCTTTTAAAAAAAAACTTTTTCTTGACCCTCCAAAAATGCCTCCACAGCGGCCATTACCTAGCCATCATTTAAAAATTTGTTGCCTCTGAGATCTTCCTTCAGCCGTGTAAAGAGATAAAAGTCGCTGGGGGCTAGGTCTGGCGAATATGGGGGGTGTTCCAGCAATTCGAACCCTGAATCACGGATGGCAGTCATCGCAACGCCGGCCTTGTGGGGCGGTGCGTTGTCCTGGTGAAACAGGATCCCAGCTCGAAGTTTACCCTGCCGCTTTTCTTTGATTGCCTCTCTCAATCTGCGTATTTGGTCAGCGTAGTAGGAGACCGTAATAGTGGTTCCCTTTTCCAGGTATTCGATCATTATGACTCCCTCAGCATCCCAAAACACTGAAGCCATGACCTTACCAGCGGAGCTTGCTACCTTGAATTTCTTCGGTGTAGGGGAAGACGCTCGCTTCCAGGTCATGGATTGCTGTTTGGTCTCAGGATCGAAATGGTGGATCCAAGACTCGTCCATGTTTACAAAACGACGCAAAAATGTTTCGGGATCAGTTTGATATTTGTCAAGATTACACTTCGAAATCTCACATCGTATTTTCTTTTGTTCAGCCGTTAACATTCTAGGCACCCAACGAGCGGAGACTTTTTTCATGTGTAGTTCATCAGTTAAGATTCTTTGATAGCCCACCAAAGGAAGGAAAACTTAGGGGAAATAATACATGTGTAAGCGAATTTTGGAATAGTTGTAGGTGAAGGTGCCTTAAACAACATACTAAAAGTACTGATGGGTGGGGGTGCCGCTAACGTGTGGGGGGGGGTTCAAAGGTCCCTTTTTTTGGTTTTTCGTAAATATCTCGTAAACGATAACCTGCAACAAAAAATGTTCTAAGACATAAATAATTTACATTAAATATTCTACAAAACGATATACACATTTTTTTGCTAGTGTAAATATTGAAATAGATAATGAAGGGGAAAGTTAACGATAAACGATTTTACGCGTGGGTTCGGGATTTGGTCCGCTCTACCCTGATTCTTTTTAGATAAGCGCTCATACTTGACACAGTTGTACTTTGGATAATTCTGAGTGGATTCATACTGAGGGCCACCGCGGGACACCACTCGGTTGGTGGGGGGAGAAGGGGAAACTTTGCTTCCGCCGCGCTTCAGTTAGACCTATATATTTCCAAAAATTGTAGGAGTTAAGAGTCTTAAGAGATGCTGTTTATTGCGAAATGATCCTTACTAAATGCTTCATCAAATCTAATCCACAATTATTAATTTTTATTGGTGGTTTTTCTTAACTTTAGATCGATATTACAAATATCTATATTTAACAATTTCTTTTAGTAAGTTTGATATAAAAATGTATGGTGATGTGCAGTGCCACTTTTTCAAAAGTTGGCGCATGTCAGATGGACGGCCTTCGCGATGTTCATCTTGAGTGGATGTTCTTCCCAAGTTAAACTCCTTTGACCACCGTGCCACTGTGGAAAACGGTGGAGCGGACTCGCCCAGTGTTTCCATTAATTCAGCGTATATATCTTTAGTACACTTTTTTTTCAAACAGAAGTATTTAATAACCGCTCTCACCTCAGTTTTCTCCATTTTTGCGTTATTGTTCCGACTGCTCGTGAAAAAACAGCTGCAACTCTCTGACAGATACATATTTTATTTTTTAATTTACTAAGGAGTCTTTATGGTCAGTAACGGCATACCTATTTATTTTAATCCGATTCAATAAGTATTCAGTTATCATTACTTTTGGATCACCCCTCGTATGTTATATTTGATTATATCATCCTTCCATTGACAGCTTTCGTTACACGTTTGACGAAACTTCGCTCGATACAATTTAATTCCAAAGTAACCTCTAACTCGGAACTTTAATCCAACTTTACTCCAGTTATTATATCTAGCAGTGTAAAACTAAATATAACAGAAAATTTATCCATATTATATGCATACATCGACAGCTTTATAAATGCCCTATTTTTAGCCAGTATTTTTATAGAAATTAAAACGCGTCAAATACTAACTAAATCGGGCGTTCTGTACGTAGCGCTTTCTCTTTCACTCGTTGCCCGAGTGACAGTGACGGCTGAGCTGGGTATAGGAATGGCCTTAATTCTGAATTTACTCATTGGTAAAAAGAGAACTGTTCGTTTACTTCGTTTTTGGGGCAACGCCAGGAGGCTCGGTAGTGCAGAGCAGTGATATTTTTGAGCGGGTTGATAACCTTGTTATTGTAAGTGTAACCTTGAGAAATAGAGTTGATGGAAATAGAAGCTGAAGGATTAGATAATGAAGCACTTTGCTCTATAATAATAAGAATAAATACATTTATTTCAAGTAATCAGAACTCATATGTGTTAGTAACAATTATTATTAATTAATCCTAAGTGTTAGTATACAAGATAAACTTAACCTAGTGGGACATGTAGTCCACAACAGTGAAGTAGATAGGGGCAGTCCAGTCTGTCCACTATCATGCTCAGGATGGCGTTGGGGCTGGCTCGTACGCGGCTCACCAGGGACGCGGGCCGCCTGCGCATCGTGGCATAGAAGCAGTCGACTCTGGCCTCGGCAAACATCCCTGACGCACTACAGAATCGGGGCAGCCCCAGCAACACCCAGAACGCGTTGTTGTATTGGACCCTTAGAGCCCCATAAACACTTTGCGTATAATGCCTCCATAGACTACAAGTGTACCTAGGTGCAAAAAGCTTTAAATAGTGTGATTTTCACCTCCCTTGTACACCGCACAAACTTGCGACCAATCATGTTCGCCCTGATCGAGAGAGCCCTTCTTTCACGCTCGATATCAAGGTTGTCCTTGAGGTCGGTCGTAAGTTCATGGCCTAAGTATTTAAAAAACATCAACCCTGTTCAGAGGCGTGTCATAAATTTTTATTGGTGGAACTTCTACAGTACGGTTATGGAATTAATCTTTAAAGATAGATTAGGTATTGTATCACAAGATGGGCAGTACAGAAGGACCGCATTTGTACTGGGCGTCTATTCGAGTACACGAAGTGATTCTGTAGCGTACGGAAAAGGAAATCTCCCTATCGCTTCGCGGTAAAACTTGTTATAGTGACCACTTAGTGAATGTGTAAATCCCGTCGTTTGCGTAATATGTATGTGAGGTGCGTCCAGGATTTGAACCCATTCAATTTGAATGAAAGGTTTAAAGGTTTACGAATACGAACTGCACGCAGCACAAAAACGTCTGATTTTATTTAACCACAATTCATTGTATTTTATGACTATATAAAAAACACAATATCCCTATTTAAGCATGTCATGTCATATAAGTAGGTAGGTATACATGTAGTATAACGGGGTTATTTCGGTATTTACTAGTAAATGTACGCGCCAATTGCGTCAGAAACAACATAGGTATTTCAATATGGAAATTCCGAATCGTGAATGGTGTTTGAGTGATCAATCGAGCGAATACATTCATGAAACATTTTAACCGACTTCGAAAAAAGGAGGAGGTTTCTCAGTTCGTCTGTTTTTTTTTAAATGTATGTTCCTCGATTACTCCGACAATTTGTCAATGAATCTGATAAGAACATCGTTCGATGCTTGTTTGTTTGTTAACCGACTTCGAATAAAGGAGGAGGTTCTCAATTCGTCTGTATGTTTGTATGTATGTTCCGCGATTACTTCGTCAATTGTGAACCGATTATATAAATATTTAAAGGAAAAAAAAACGACTCCGAACTCCGACAGCCTGCAAATTCGCTGTCAAGTGAACCCACCTAAAGCTGGTGACAATCTTATAGTGAACTTCAAGAAGAAATCCAAGCTCCATCATCAACTCGGTGGTATACCATATTACATTGTCAACCGATCTACAAGTAGGTACGTTCTGGCAGAATAATCAGTGTTTTGCTCCTATCATCATCATCATCATCATTTCAGCCGATAGACGTCCACTGCTGGACATAGGCCTCCCCCAAGGCGCACCACTCAGACCGGTCCTGTGCCACTCGCATCCACCGCGTTCCCGCGACCTTTACAAGGTCGTCACTCCATCTTGTTGGAGGCCTACCGGTTCGCGGACGCCACTCCACGCTCCTCTTTGCTCCTATAGTGGGAGCAAAACGAAAAACTGAGTCGGACCAACAAACAACACAAAAAGTCCAGCACTCATACTTTTTCTTATTCTTAGGTTAAGTTTTTAATTGTGAAGTCTGTTAAGTATGTTTGTTTGTGTTCTTTATTATTTTTATGTAACAAATAAATGTTTTATCTATCTATCTTACCAAATTTCACAATGAATTGATAAATAAAAATAATTAGAAGTGGGTGAAATTCAGCTTGAAAGGTTCCTTTACCTACTTTGTGTTAGTTAGATAAGTAGTAAACCACGCTAACAAAAGCACTGTAAAAAAATATATCACGGCTGAATCCAATTTTATAAAAAATCGACGCACGCAACCAATTTCACGTGCATATCATGCTTCTCTTTTAATTGCCATAATCCAAGCATAGATAATGCTAATGAATTGGGTACGATTGATCCAGTTCCACATAACTATCACATCGTCCGATGCGCACGCGTCTGTTGCGTGCTCGCCATGCCTGGCGAATTCTATTTTAAAACTTTATTGAGTTACGGCACAGATTTTATTTTATTAGTATAACCATATTAACTATGCATCGTGAAACATCGTCAGGAAACCTGCACGCATCTGCGAAGTAATTCAAGGATTTGTGTGAAGTCCCCAATCCGCACTGGGCCTGCGTGGGGACTATAGCCCAAACCCTTTCGTGATGTGAGGAGGCCTGTGCCCAGCATTGGGACGCAAATAGGCTGTAGTAGTAGTAGTAGTGTAACCATACGTACATTCTGCCAAGCTGAATGATAGCTATGATGTGAATAAGACAACTAGGAGGTTCGAGGTTAAAAAGGACATCTATTCATAAGTAAGCTCAAACGAGCTTTAATAAAAAAAAATACTATAGCCTTAACGAATACTTAGAAGACAAAATAATGAAACACATGCACGTGCACACACACATACACACACACATTTATTTTAATATCTGTCCTGTCTGTATGCATAACGAATACGTAAAATGTTAGTGATATTATTTGTTAACACATTGTAACACCATGGTTACAAGGCAATACACATTACAGCAATAAACTATGTATGACCATAGGTACAACCATAAACAAACATCTGCTTTACTTACGACACCTCACTGGCTCGAGTGAGGAAAAAAGCCCATAACCTGATGGTAAGTAAGTGACCTGTTGTGGCCCATAATCATAAGTTTGCGAATGAACTTATCAACAAACCCTGAGGGTAATTAGTTAGGTGGTTATCGGCTGTTTTTACTACGATTGACATTTAACTAACCTTTTTTGGATAACATGTGGCTATCAATACAAGGATCATGGCGTGATAGGTGATTGGACTGTGTACAGTGAATGTTTTGTGTTATTTTTAGACGAATCTCGTCTCTCATGTTATGTTATGTTACAGATGATGAAATGGCCGGATTTATTTCATGACCTTCAACCAATCGGGTATTTTTTGACGTGATAACGTCTTATAAATAAATTGATGAACGCCGGCTGCGCCCACCAGAAAACATGACGCAAAAGTAGGGTTTGTAGCGTTATTTTTTTAAACTGTGACCAAAAAAATAACGGCTTTTATATTCTTAGGCTATATCTTATTTTGGTATGAAAAGACGATCCTAACGGTGAAACATTTTATTCCTGATTTTCATTTTATTTTTATTTTGTATTCTTTCTGAAGATCTCAATGTGAAATTCTCTTATTTAGACATGTAAAATATGCTGTAATTTGATATTGAGAAATAAATGTCTATGTCTATCTATTGTAATTTTAACATCAGTACAGCGGTGTATCTGGGACTCTTTCGAAACGATACAATTGCTGCCTTGTCCGTCTTCCCTTCTCAAACACCTATCGAATGGAACACTACACATACCTTATTTATTTATTTCACTCAGGCCTCCGAACACAGTTTACAACACCACTGACCTGTATTAAGTACTTTATGTATGTATTTTTTTTATATATATTTTTTAATTTTACAGCAGCACCACCTCATTTTTGGCTTCACTGAAAATCAACGTCTCGAAATCTTCGTCAGCATTTCGAGACAACAATGCTGAGTGAAGACCATTTTGGCAAACTAATGTAATGTACTATTTTAACTTTATACTTTATTTTATTTTAAGAATTCATTTTTTTTTTTAAGTTCGATGCAGCAATATTTTCTGTTCTCTTTATATATGGTTTCCTTTAAATTTTGTAAAAATATCTCATTCTTTGTGTTTGCCAAATAAACATTTTTCATTTCATATATCGTTTATCCCTAAGGGATATAAAGCGTCCATATCCGGAGAGTACATTTTCTGCCTACTCGTATTCAATGCAGCATTATACTTATAATAGGTATTGTGAGTAATAATACCATCGCGATAAATATGGATGGTGAATTACCTGATAGGTTATTGTAACCCTGATATGCTATCTCGCTAAATAGGGAGAAAGTTTATAAATTATTGTTGTACTGTTTCGAATAGAGCCTCCGTGTATATCTGTCCCCACGCGGGCCCAGTGCGGATTGGGGACTTCACACACATCTTTGAATTACTTCGCAGATTCGTGCAGAATTCCTCACGATGTTTTCCTTCACCGAAAAGTGCAGTGGTCAATTTAAATTGAATTTCGCACATAAGTAAACTTAGAGGTGCGAGCCGGAATCGAACCCCCGACCCTCTGCATGAGAGGCTGTAGGCCGAACCACTAGGCCACCACGGCTATAGCCCAAACCCTCTCATGATGAGGGGAGGCCTGTGCCCAGCAGCCGGACGCAAATCGGCTGTAGTAGTGGTAGTAGTAATAGTAGTATATCTGTCTCTGGCATCTTAGCTGTTCAAATCAAACGATGAACCGATGAAACGATACATAAACTCACGCCAGTTTCCCGTTGGGGTGCCTAGACAGAAACCACTTAACGACACTGTTTCTATCCAAGCATATCTCCCTTGCTTCCTACATATGAATGACTAGCTGGTACCCGCGACTTCGGCTGCGCATGATTAGTATTTCGAGTAGCTTATATACACAATATCTTTATAAATTGTAGCCTATGTGTTATTCTGATGTAGGTATATAAGCTATAATATTATTGTAAAGTTTCATTAAAATCCACTCAGTAGTTTTTACGTGAAAGAGTAACAAACATCCATCCATATTTGCAAACTTTCGCGTTTATAATATTAGTAGGATTTAGGTACTTGTAACTTTTTTGGAAGATTTAATAAATAAAAGTCTGAGTGAGTCTGCGCATGGGTCTATCAGCCCACCTTTTTACGTCCCACTGCTGGGGACAAGCCTCCTTTCATGTTTCTCACTAGCTTCTACCCGCGACTTCGTACGCGTGGAATATATAAAATTGCCGATAACTTTTCTTTCCGACATCCGATTTTAATCAAACATAGCTTATATGTTGCTCCAAATGATGCTCTATCTACCCTTGAAAACTGCTTTCAAATCGGTTCAGTAGTTTCAGAGATTAACTCTAACAAACAGACAGGCAGAAAAGATTTCTAAAAATCGCTGTTTTGTGGTCTGCCATACATCTTTAGACCCCCCGTTCCTTTTTTTGAACTTTTCTTTCAATGTACAGACACGCCGGGTTCTGCTCTTTTATTATAGTAATAGATAGATAAATAACAGTGATAGATAACGAGAGGATTGACTTGAGATAAACTTTTCATACAAACGTATTTTCGCTTTTATTCCCAAATCACTAAACAGATTGACTGGAAACTTGGTACACAAGCTGAATTTTGGTGTTTGTATGGAGGCAACTAAAATGGTCCTAGTTTCTTTGTTATTCAATTTATTACATTCAAAGTGTATTTTGGACACTAATATCTCTGCTCCACTATTACTTGTAATTTGGTGCCAATCTGATAAACTAAAATACTTACAATAATAATAAAACTAAAAACTAGAACTAAAAATAACTTATAAATAAAAAATTTGGCAAAGATCGGTGTCGCTCGGCAAGGTTCCCAAAAGGCTGGCAACATTGCCGCGCTGGATGGCAATGCTTATTCTTATTCTTCTTATCTGAGAAGCAGTTTGCGAATTAAAATGTAACTACGTTTGTTTGAGAAAGGAGCGTACGGGGATTCTTAAAAGCCGACCTTTAAAATCGATTCTCAAGTCGATTAAGGTAATACAGCTTTACCAAAAACTTGTTAATTGTTGAACAAGTCTATATATTTTCGAGTTATTGGCGAACAAACACAGGACTGGTCCGTCTGGTCAACTGTGGTCACGCCAAGGATGCGTGCTATGGTACAGGTTCACACAACTTAGGCGCGTGGATTAAGCAAAAATGGACTCTGCCTCAACGGCTTAAGAGCTTCGTCACGCGCCTTCTATGTTGTGTCATGCTGTAGGCAGCGTGGCTTTGTCGCTATGCGAATTTTGTGAAAGTTTCGACGTATAGTATGAAACTATGAGATAAACAAAAACAAAAGATATAGGCACTTAGGTAGGTTGTCTTCGTTGTAAATAATTCCGTTTATTAAGCGAAATACTTACAAAGACCTTATTTGCCAAGGCGTCGGCAGAATCCATAGACGTAAATAATATAGACCCGGTCTAACGTACATGTAATATGTCCCCACTTCCACGGTGTCCAATCCAAAGTTCTGTCACCGAGCGTGCGTGACAATAAGCGTTTTTAAAAAAACTTTTTCGAAACTGTTTCTAAGTATCTAAAAACTCGTCTCGTTGTTGAAAAAATGTGACCCAGCTTTAGTGTCACGAAATAAGTTTAACTTTGGATTGGACACCAATGAAGTGGGGAAACATGACATGTATCTACGTTAGGCCGGGTCCATACGAAGTATTATTTGTCTATGGCAGAATCAGAATCACAAAGACAGAATCTACGATAAAATTCGACGCTTAATCTGTCTGTGAAACGTTCGTCAAATTCTTCATCAATAATACATCGGATATACATAATATATATTTATTTATATCAATGGTATAGGCAAACGAGCGCACAGCCCACCTGATGGTAAGTGGCCACTGTGGCCCATGGACATCGAAATCCTATGATCCCCCATTAAGAAACCATAAGATCTCAAATGGGTTGCCTACCCTGAGGCCTAAGATGGAATGCCTCCCGGAACACAACAGTGCGAGCACTGCTATTTGGCGGCAGGTTAGCGGGTAAAGACGATGGTACCGCCCCGGATGGACCTAGCACCAGGCCCTACCACTAGCAAAAGATATATCTAATCCCATGATCCATAAAAGGCACTTGAATATTTATTTATTTATTTAAAAATTACATTTATGCAGCATTATTTATTATTACAGTAGGTAAATACCAATACACTGATAAATTTAGACATAGACATCAATATATAACACTAGATTCCCTATTATTATAAAGTATTTAAGTATGTTTATTACTTTTTGTGTTTGTTTCTTCTGCACATCTTAGTACAGAGCACCGCCTACCAACCTAGTTTGTTTTTCTTCATCTCCACTATCCAAAGGTTGTCTGGTAGAGATCGCTATTGAGCGATAAGACCGCCTGCTGTATGCCATACCTTTTTGTGTAATTACATAATGTATACTGTTCCTTGATTGTGTGGTGTTCAATAAAGTATATTGTATTGTATTGTATTGTATTGTATCCATCATCTCGCAAAATCTCAAACATGCACCACAAACATGCACCACAAACATCCATCCATCGCCAAGCAAAAACATCGGGCAATAATATAGGTACGCATCCGAAGTCGCGGGCAAAAGCTAGTATATGTATAAACTCTTCCGTTACTGACTGACTGACTGATGACAACGCACAGCCGAAATTACTAGTCGTAGCGAGCTGAAATTTGGCATGTAGGTTTCTAAGGGAGTATCGGGGAGTAGGTACTAAGAAATGATTTAACGAAATTCCCAAAGGAACGGGATAAAATGGCATTTTACATGTTTTATATACGAAACGAAGTAGTTGTTAGATGAGATAACTTAGAGTTAGGTACGTTTTTCATGATATTTTCTTTATTGGTATAGGGTAAGTGTACCAATGAATGAACAGTGCTAGTGAATAAACAAAACGAGAATTCATTCGAAATGTAAGGATTCTGTAATTTTCTACCAGCGAATGTATTTTTTTAGATAAACAACATTGTAAGATGATGTTATCTCATGCATTCGTTGCAAAATCACGGTGATTTAAACAGGACGCGTCGCAGACATGTTAAAACTTTAAAACTGTATGGAGCGGTACCTACTCACCTATGTTGAAGTGTTTTAGTAAAGCAATGTGAAATTGTGAACAAGAGGTGGTTTTTAATACTTGTACCTACGTGTAGCTTCTGCCCGCGACTTCGCCCGCGTGGAATTCGGTTATCGCGCTCCCGCGGGAACTATGCATTTATCCGGTATAAAAATTAGCCTATGTCCTTTCCCGGGACCCCAACTCCTTGCCAAATTTCATCTCAATCGGTCCAGCGGTTGAAGCGTCAAGAGGTAAGACAGACAGACAGACAGAGTTACTTTCGCATTTATAACGTTAACTAGCTGACCCCGCGGACTTCGTACCGCCTTAAACCTCACGGAGCCCGAGACCTTTCCAACGAATGCAAAACCGTGGAAATCGGTTCGTGCGTTCTGGAGTTATAGCGTCAGGGAGGAAAACCCGACTTATTTTTATATAGTAGATAATATGGATTTGAACTCGGAGATAAGGACCACCTAATTAATAGATAATTAATTGAAAAAGATAAAAAAAGACGGTCAACAGCGGGTCAACGGCCGATAACAGTGTGAAACAATCAATAATTATTAAGTTACTATCAAGTTAATATTAACTAATAACTAAGGACTATCACTATGTGAACTTTCTTTAATTTTATTATGATAATCTATGCTCTTATATAAAAAGTTTATTTCGACTCGACGAAAATCAAAAGAAACGATAAAGTCGAGGGGACTGGACTATACGGGGTGTTTATGTTGATATGCGTTAACTTCGGCATAGCCTGTATAAACAATACTGAACATAAAATAACGATAATATTTAGACAGAATGTCTGTATGTATGTATGTCCGGAGTTAACTCAAAAACTACTGGAGGGATTGCAACCAAATTTGGTATGGGGGTAGTTTATAACACTGGTCAACATATAGGCTACTTTTAATCCCGGAAAAACGCACAGTTCCCGCGGGACCGCTTATACCGAATTCCACGCGGACGAAGTTGCGGGCAGAAGCAAGTTAAATACTAAAACGACTTCGAATCGATAATTATTTTTTTATTCAGTACCTAGGCACCTATAGTTTTTTATGTCATTGATATAGGCAAACAAGCGTACAGCCCACCTGATGGTAAGTGGTCACTGCGGCCCATGGCCCGAAATGCTATGACTCATAATAATAAACCAAATAAACCATAAGATCTCTAATGCGTTGCCTACCCTGAAGCCTAAGATGGAATGCCTCTGTGACAGAAATTTCACCGCGAGCACTGCTATTTGGCGGCAGGTTAGCGGGGAAAGACGGTGGTACCACCCTTGACAGACCTAGGACCAGGTCCTACAACTAACAAAAAAAATGAAATATAGGGTTGTATGGCAGTAAAAGATCATTTTATCGTTTATTGAACAGTTCTTCAGCACCCTAGTATTTTTGACGTTTTTTTCTGCTACACCTACTCGTTTCCATTTCTTTTTGGCCTCATGGTTGACTGGTAGAGAATGCATTTCGGTCTGCCAATTTTATACATTTTTTATGTGCTATGAAGTTTAAATAAATCCATATTAATATAATACATGCGAAAGTAACTCTGTCTGTCTGTCTGTCTGTTACCTCTTCACGCTTCACCGCTGAACCGATTGAGATGAGATTTGGCACGGAGATAGTTGGGGTCCCGGGAAAGGACATAGGCTACTTTTTATCCCGGTAAAACGCATAATTCCCGCGGGAACGCGATAACCGAATTCCACGCGGGCGAAGTCGCCGGCAGAAGCTAGTAAATAATAAAAGATAATTGAGTTTATAATAAACATATTGGGAAGTAAATAAATAATTTTAATTTTAGCACATCCATAAATTAAATAAATAGGTACCTACGAAATTACCACGAAATTACATTAAAATTTGCCTTGTCAATCTTTCAAAACTAAAACGACAAGCGTCATAGAGGTACACACTTATAATTATGTTTGTATGTAAAAAAATATCGTCGATTTTAATAGGGATGACGACAGGGTGAAGAAATCGAAATTCTAATTAGTCCGTCAGTCAGGTAATAAAAAAATATTAGACACGTATTTTTTGTTTTATCAAATTAACATAGAATTACTAAGTTAAAACGCATTAAAGTTGGAGAGTGGGGGCTAACTACGTCACCGTTAGGTATAAATCGTACCTAACCGTGACGTCACGCGACATTTCAACTCAACATATCTCCGTATAAGTTTGATTACGTGAAAAAAGAAAAAATATGTGTCTAATAATTTTCAATAATCTTCCTGATAGACTAAGAAAAAAAAAGTTGTCGTCATCCCTATTGTTTTACTCTCGTTGAAGTTTTCAAATGATTACCTACCTAAGCTTATAATATTATAATAGTTTACATAAGCCAACTTACTTCTTTTACTCCATGTGCTCTCAATACACAAATGTATGATGGGATCTGGAAATAGTACATTACAGACCTAGGGTGGTAAATTCGTAAAGAGGTGATGAGGGCCATAAATATGCGATCTGGGGCTTTACCGCCCGTTGGTTTGTCAAAAGTTTTACGTCTTGCCTTGGCCAAAAAGTGAGATTTTCTCTTCACGTAGCGGGCAGAAAATCACACTTTACGGCCAAGGGTGATGTAAAAGAAATTAAAATGTAAATGGGTCTCCCCAAATCTATCGACGTGGAATCTGCGAAAATTATAAGTAAGGATTCACAATCAGCCGAAGAAAAATGGCCCGTCAAAACGGGTGCCCGTGCAACTCGGGCACCCGTTTGGCACTTAGTAAATTAAGTCTTATAGTGTTAAGTTTACTTTTGTATAAAATATTTATCTTGACACATATTATAAAGAGGCGTTATTAGCATATTGGAACGTATTTTCTAAAGTCAGTTTGCTCCATATATTTTGGCATATTCTGTCTGTTATGTTATTATAGGTCAATGGCGAAAGCGGATACAAAAAATCGGTTGTCTATAAAGTCGGTTTATGGACGATAATTTTACGTGATAACGTCATAAGAAAACATTAATAATATGTCCCTTTACGTGACATACATCGCCATGGACATACATGGACATACATTGCGTCATGCTTTTTCGAGAGCACAGCCGGCGTTCACCAATTTATAAGACGTTATCACGTCAAAAAGCTTTATGTCCGCGCAGTAAGAGCTAAACTCGGAGCCAGGCTCGGCCGAGGCGTCCACGGCATTTTCGCTCTTATTGCGTAGACATAAAACTTTTTCACTACTCCTATTCGAAAAGGAGTACTTTGTTCCCCGTTTAGAGGGAGCAAAATGCGATTTTGCTCCCACTCCATTTCTGCCCCGCAAACAGGGAGCAAAGTAAGATTTTGCTCTCCAGGGAGCAAAGTACAACTTTGTTCCCTGCTGCTACTGGTTTTCTCATAGGAGTGAAAAGCAGAGTGTGCAACACGGTAGCAATATTATTTAAACCTTGGGTGACATAGCTTGAATCCCTCGCTAGCTCAAGATTCCACGCTAGAATCCCTCGCTCGCGGTAAAATATACCATTTTGTATCGGCTTTCGCCGGTTCCGCGTCGATAGAACTGGGCCCTAGACCTATCGGCGAAATCCCCCAAACTTCCTATTTTGTTGTGTTGAATGTTTCGCGACATGTACGTTGCTATTTGAAAATCGCTGGCGTTCTTACGGGCAATTGATCTGAAAAAATATATTAGAGATAGGTACTATAAGCAATATTTATAAATGAAATTTGTAAAAAAGAGGGTTCGTTTGTCTTTCTTTCACGTCAAATCAACTGGACGGGTGTTGAATTGTTGATATTTGGTATGGAGATATACCTTTCTGAGACCCTAGAAATGACATAGGATAGTTTAATACCGATAGCTTTTGCACGTGACTAGAATAGTAGGTACCTACTTAACATGTAAAATCTCATATTTTCCCGTTCCCGTGGGAGTTTCGGGAAATCCTCTCTCGGTGCTCCATTACACTCTTTCCGCTGTGTGTTGTCATCAGTTAGTCAGGGATTTTCTGCCCGCTACGCGGAGAGAAAATCTCACTTCTTGGCCAAGGCAAGACGTAATACTTTTGACAAACCACGGGCGGTAATTCGTAAAGCCCCAGATCGCATATTTATGGGCCTCGCCTTCGGTTCGGGCCACAGAAACCTGCGATCTGGGACATTTACGAATTCACCACCCTAGGTCTGTAATAAATAATAAATGTGTTTAATAGTACACCTACCTTTTTAGGGTTCCGAAGTCCACAAGGAACCCTTATAGTTTCGCCATGTCCGTCCGTCCGTCTGTCCGCACTATTGCTCGGAGATGCTTAGGTCTAGAGAGCTGTAATTTGGCATGAATATGCATATTAGTTACGCTGACAAAGTGGTACAATAAAATTTTGAAATATATTTTTTTATAGGGTACCTCCCCTACTGGTAAAGTGGGGATGTAATTTTTTTTTTCTTGCGTACCCCATGGTGCGGCATATCGTTGAATAGGTCTTAAAAAAATATTGTGGGTTTGTTAAAACCATTTTTTGATTAAGTGATGCGTTTGTGAAATATTAAGCTTTAAAGTGCTATTTTTTGTTAGAGTCACGTGTCCCCCCCCCCCCCCTGCCAGCTAAATGGTGGTATTTGGATGGCTGCAAAAAATCACGGTTGTGGCATATATAACGTAGTTGAAAGGAAAACTATCAGAGCTAAGTAGGCTGTACAAACTTACGAGTAATAGTCGATCAACTTATAATGATGATTTTTCTCCAGCGGCAGGGGCGTCGGGCGGGCACGTCATACCACAGGCTAGCTAGATGCTAATAAGTCTTAGAAAGGTACTGTGGGCATCCTCAACTTCGGAACCCTATAATTTGCGCGTGGCCCGACACGCACTTGGCGGGTTTTTTTTATTAGGTAGTTTGAACGATTGGTTGGATGATGCATGTTGAAATATTTCATTTTCATGTCCCTTCATAGGCAACTGGTAAATTCTTTTTCTGACGTGTAAAAGTGCCGCTATGTGGCCAATTTGCTGAATAAATGATTGAATTGAATTGCAATTTTATAGATTTAAAGATTACTGCAAAAACCTTACATTATTCTATTCTTTGTTGACGTCGAAGTAAAGTCACCGCGGTAAGGCCTTTGAAAACAAAGTTGTCAAATAATTAAACGTAAATTTCGAACTCAATATCACAGTGCAAAATACATACCCCTCTCCTGAAAAGTTATTGCCGCACTATTTTTTTTTTCGGATGACAGGAATATTGCCAGCTTATGTTTTACAAATGATCTATTTAAATTATCAAACCTGGTTAATAGAGTAGATCAGTATAATCAAGTAATATTAGTATGAATTTGCACCTAAATATCATTTTGAAAATTTCTACCTGACAGCTTTACGAATAAAACTTGCTTTTCGTTCAAATTACTTCTTCAAAATTTCTTACGTGAAAATTACTACTCAATTAAAATATTTACTGCTGGCAATCTTTTATGTTTGCGTTTTGTTTTTACTCTGCCATAATGCATAACTATTAAGATCAAATGCCATAAAAAATGAATTTCTTTTACTAAATTACATAACAATTACGATTATAATAAAATTTTGAGATTAAATTATTGATACCTAGTGTTTTTGCTTAATGAAATAAAAAAACAATCTGTCGTGCAAATGTTAACTAAACGCATTAAGGGAAAGGTCAATGAAATTGCACCGTGAGTGAGCAAATCAATCAAAATGGCCGACTGTCTCTGTGGAGAAAGGTGTGTCGCTGTCGCGTAATACTTTGAGAGCAACGAAGAATATCATTGAACTTCAGTGAAAAGTTTTGGTGTTTTATTATTACTGGTTCGTAACATTGTATTGTGATTAATTAAGGTGGATTTATTATGTTTGATGTCCAGCAGCTTGGGTCGAAGGATATGAAGAAAACGGAGGATCCTGGAGGTGATTCTGCATCGCATCGCGTATGGCCTGTACCGTGAGGCCTCGCCGCGAGCGCCCGGAGGCTGCATGCTTGCCTCGCGTGGGCTTTTTCGGGCCGCGTATCTGCCTTTTTCGCGAGGCATCGCATTCGTGTTCGTTATCGCGCGCTTGTTAAGTATGACGGTTGTATTGCAGCGCCGTCGGCTGCGTGCGACCGAAGCGTGCCAGGGCTTCGCCCCCCGCGTCGCGCGCGTTTGGAGCCCTCGCTCCTCCCGGGCCACGCTCGGAGCCGTCCAGGTAAGCTCTTCAATCATGAGACCGATCAATACATTGGGACCGCCATCTTGTGAAAGTATATTTAGATTTCTTGTAATTAGGCCGTTTTAAGTAATTATTGAGCGCTTACGCGTCGATGAAATGTCGGCTAACTGTTTCAGCAACATATTTACTTTGTCAGCAACTATATAACTTATATAAACATGTTCAAATACGTAGGTGAAAATTTCGCCTATTGAGGATTAGTTTCATAGTCAAAAAAGCCTTTGCTCTTCCTGAAAATACTACTAGTCTTGTAACGAGAAAAGTTCAAATAGAGTTTATATCATATACCAATTTAAACCAAGGAATTTCAGTCTTTAATTTTTTTTCTTTGTTCCATCTAAATCAGCAAATGATTGAAATTAGATTTTTGTCATTGTAATTTAAGTAAGTGCTAAGCATAGAAATATCATACTTGGCAATTTCTTCTTTTAAAACTCAGCGTTAGACACATTTGATATTTTGTTTACACTTATTTCATCATTGCTAATACTCTATTTACACAAATGCAACCTGTAGATAACTACGCAAAAAAATGTAATTTCCAGGATGAACTGTCTGGTGTCAATAAGGATGATTTCCAGTATGCATTATTATACAGTAGCTTCTGCCCGCGACTTTGTCTGCATCAAATTAATTTATAGCATTGCCGCGGGAACTGCATGTTGACCATTGTTATAAATATAAACTACCCCTGTACCAAATTTTGTTGCAATCCGTCCAGTAGTTTTCAAGTCGAATACATACATACAGTATTTTTTTCTAAAAGTAGTTATTTTGTGTTCAGTATCGTTAATATAGACCCCTCCACTTGATAGTCTCTTTTAATTTTGAAGTTTCAGACGCGACTTCTTCTACAGACTTATTATTAGCATAGATACTATACAGGGAGCACTTTGATTACCAACAATGTGGTATCTTTAGCTTATTAAAAGGCACATAAATCAGTCATTTATCAACAAGAATACCATCAAGGATTAGATGATATACTTGTCAATCTAAACCAATGAAAAAATTTAATAAAATAAAAATTTGTTGCACTTACGCTTAGCAGAACAGACCTCTAGAGTCTAGATCCACTTAGGCCCACTTGCAACAAGCCGCTAACCTCTGGTTAGCCTCGTAACCCACGTCAAATTCATACAAATAAATCTGAGTTAGGTGGTGAACCAAAAATTAACAGCTTGGTGCAAATGGGCCTTAGAAATTCACAATTTCAACGTTTCTAATCGTTATTAATTTGTAGGATGTCGTCCTCACGGCGGAACGGGTCGGTGTCCCGGGCTGCGGAGGCGGCTTCGAAGAACAGGCTGCATATGGACCGGAACCCGCAGCATTCCAGGATCACTGGTGAGTTGGCTTGGCTTGGATGAAATTGTGAATGTTTGCAAGCTAGGTTTGCGTTAAATGTTCATGAAATTTAATGGAAAAATTCAGTTTGAAAACTTACAGCACTTCATATGGAATTGAAACAATAGATTCTCATTCATCCATACTAATATTATAAATGCGAAAGTAACTCTGTCTGTCTGTTACCTCTTCACGCTTCAACCGCTGGACCGATTGAGATGAAATTTGGCATGGAGATAGTTGAGGTCCCGGGAAAGGACATAGGCTACTTTTTATCCCGGAAACACGCATGGTTCCCGCGGGAACGCGATAACCGAATTCCATGCAGGCGAAGTCGCGGGCAGAAGCTAGTGAATAAATAAATAAAAAGCCTTTTTATTTTCTCGACAATTGACTGTTACATATTATGACTATTTTATTAACGAGCTTTGTCAAGAAAAAGAATTTCTTTTTAAAAGGAATTCGTGGTCTGGAGGAACGATGGTATAAGTGTGTAGACTTGGAAGGAGATTACAGAGTAGAAAAATAAATTATTTTATTAAACATTTTATGTGTCTTTCATACTGATTATCATTACTTTTGGATCACCCCTCGTATGTTTTTTTTCATATTTTTAACTTTTAACATTTCTTAGAAAAGTATGATTTTAAATGAGCAATTTGACGATGCTGGGTCAGGGAACGGCCTTAAAGCGCGTTTGATTCGCCAGGGAACGTGACCACGTGGATAGATGGCGTTGTTTGGCGTTTTGCCAATATAATTTACGAGCTTTTATCCGCGACTTCGTCTGCAGGGAATTTAACACTATATTTCCAAAACCCTTTTTCTAGGATACTTTTAAAACCTTTCCGGGATTACGAGATTTCCGGGATTTGAGGGATTCCCGGGATTTCTGTCCCTCTAATGAGTTTCTGGGTTTTTTCCGGGATTTCTGGGATAATACTCATTAACAGTGTGTCCAGTTGCTTCCAACTTCTGCTAACAACTGTTCGAGTTTTTCGTGAACTTCTCCCTTTTCCTTGAGAAAGTAAACATACCGAAATTTTGTGAAATCGTCTTTAAATAGAACAAAATATCTATATTTCGAAAATGAATATCGAAATGGGCCACATACGTCAGTATGCATTAGCTCTGGTAGCCTATATCTTAGTCCAAGTTACAAACTATCTGTTTGCCAAATTTCATGGAAATTGGTTGAGCCGTTTTAGCGTGATTGAGCAACAAATGGTAAAGTCCTCCGCTGCGCTGATTTAGATGAAATCTGGCATGGAGATAGCTGCAGTTCCGACAGTGGCGGATCCAGGAGGGCTCAAATATCTCCCACACAAAACATCTAATTGTTGTACTTGTGACCAATCTTCAACCTTTGGCGAGCTGCAACTATCCTGCCCCAAAAAAAAAAACCTGGATCTGTCACTGAGTCCCGAAGAAGGACATATGATCTCACTTTGAAAATTAACAACAATGAGCATGTTGTTTAAGAGAAAGTTTAAAATGATACATACTTATACAGAAACCCCTCAAGTCCTCACGTCAAATTTAACTGAAAATGTCACTTTGAAAACTTACAGGAAGTTATTTTCTTCATCAGCGTGTATTAAATAATATCCTGGGACATATCACACATATTGACCTAGACCCAAACTAAGCGACGCTTGTATTATGGGTGCTAAACAGCGATATAAATACTTATATAGAGAAATACATACATATATAAATACTAAACATTACTCGAGTACAAGCATTCATGCTCATCGCACAAAGTTTGCCCCGAGCGGGACTCGAACCCGCGACCATCGGAACAGAAGGCAGGGTCACTACCAACTGGACCAATCCGGCCCTCGTCTGCACAATCAAGTTCTCTTTCAAGATTTCTGTGATGTTTCAGCTACTTTCTTTACTCATGCCTTGTGTGCGCTATGCAACATGTGAACTTTACCCGCAGACCCCTCACACCCCGCCGGCCGTCGCAAGGAGCTCGACAATGTGATGAAACGTGCCCGCCAAGCTTCACCGGGCAGCTGGGACAGGAAACTGCTGCAGGTCGAAGAGAAAGATCCCAACAGGTAAATAAATAAATAATCTTCGATTGGGTAATAGAAGAAGTAAGGTAAACCTAGAATGACAACCTTAAAAATTAGCGTATGTCCAAACTAAGTGTTAAACGTGATATGAAATATTCGAAAATGTGAAGCGAGCCCTGGATATTTCTCACACACAGAGCTTTTCCGATGTACGCCGAAATGTAAAAAGGTTGCCAGTCTACCTACATACCTAATTACTTGTCTCTTGATTCGACGTACACAAATTCACCACATCGCAAATTTTATTCATTTGACCATTTTTATTTTTCAAAATTTTTCTTGTTTCGTTCGTTTAAATTGAAATTTTATTTTTCTTCTAATTCGTGGTTTTCTTACAATACCGTTAAAACATTATTTTATTTGGGCGATAAACCAGTTGTAGTGCAGACTTAGGTTCTATAAGAAACTTCCACACAAATTCAAATTTAGTCACTATTTTAGGTTAACATGGGTTACCAATACCAAGTTAAATTAAAGATATGGTCCTTGGCTATGTACGTAACTGTTGATAGGCAGTTTTTTTTACTATAATAAGTAGACAATCTTGCTATATCAAGGAGATCCTTCCAAACAATCCTGGTGGGAGTGGGAGTACCGGGCGCAAGGTCCGTCCGGATACCTACCACCGTCTTACTCGCTAACCTGCCGCCAAAAAGCAAGGCTGTTGAAATTACTGAGACATTCCATCTTAGGCCTCAGGTTTTGAAACGAAATCTTATGATGCCTGATGGACGCAGTGACATCGGGTGGCCTGTGTTCTCTTTTGACTGTGAACCCGCGACCTCACAGGGTGGGTTGGTTCAAACCGTCCGTAACTAGGTGGCGCTCGTTAAATATTTTACTATGGGATAAAATGACGTTTTCTGTAGGGAATGACAGCTCGGCGGCCATATTTAGGGTAGGTTGATTCAAGCACAGTTGACGGACTTGTGGTAGTTAAATATGGCCGCCGAGCTGTCATTCCAAACAGAAACGTCATTTTATCCCATCATAATAGTAGTTTATGTAACTGATACATAATAAAGGTTCTTAAAACACGAGTGTGGTTTTATGAAACGAGCTGCCAAACGTGTTTCATAATAATATCGCACGAATGTTTTAAGGCCTAATTTATGTACAGTTGCATACACAACTTTATCTACACTCATTTTATAAATCCTCTAAGATGCTTCAAAATCGGCCAACAATGGCGGCAATTCGAATACCTCAGTGTCTCACATTCGATTTTTGGAACAAACTTTCGCTGTCTCTCTGAAGAATATAGGCGGGCATTTGATGGACATTTTCACAGATAAGAAATCTGTTCTAACTAAACAGTTTATCTTAATGCTGCTCATAATTTGCGGTTTTTGAACGCATCATAGAGGGTTTATCATATGAGTGTAGATAAAATATTTAACGAGCTCTGCCTAGTTGAAGGACGGTTTGTATCAACCCACCCTTAACGAGCATGAGTCCGTCAGCTGTGCTTGAATGAGCCCCGGCTAACTCGTTGTTGAAGATGGCGCCACACCGGCTACAAGCAGTTGTACCTGGACAGCTCGCGCTCCCCCTCCCCGCGCCGCTCGCGCTCCCCCGGCCCGCCCGCGCGCCGATCGAGGTCAGTGACCTTTCATTTTATAAAAAAAAACTTAGTCTAGCCACAGAGCGGACACGGCCTATAAAAGCACGATTTCGAACACAATTCGAATGAAGTGTCAATGTTTGCGTGCGAGGACGTCTGTAAACTTGTAAATGTGTGTGTACCAACTACGCGGGCCAGTGATCCACTCTCCATCTCCGGATGAAATAAATGACGGTAAGGGCGAGTTGGGCGCGAGTTGCGCGCCGGCTAGATTCAGGCAGGTGATTCCGTGGCCATTCTGTATGTAGTACTATTAAATATTCTGTGTTCTATTACAAGTGTAGAATCCTCGAGTAGTTGATGCACTCACGTAGCGGCTCGGATTTGGTGATCAACTCTAGAAACAGGTTTTTAGATTAGTCCTCACCCTTGATTGAACTGCGTTTCACCTGGAGGAAAGCATTTATGAAGCCAAATGAAAAAAAGACTCTTCTTTCTTTGTTAAATTTCTATTTTTTTCCGATACAATGAAAGAAGTGTGATATTGAATAGAGAATATATATTTACTTTTGGTGCTATGTTATTTTTAATTTGGTTATCGTTTTTAAAATAATTATCACGCTTAACACATCTAAATTATTTTGCAACTATCATGATCACGTCATTATTTTAACTTGTTAATATTAATTGTTGATGTTTAAGTATGAAATAAGTATTTCAGATGTGAAAAATTGCTTAGTTTTTTGTGTTTTTTCGCTTGTAAGTGTAATGCCTGAAAATACTTGAATTATAAAATCGTTTTAATAAAACTAAACCAAGAATTCTCTTTTGAAAATTTTACATAACAAAATGAATTTAAGCAAAATTCCACATGGAAATTCACACGACCTTTTCACAAATTTCACTTTGATAACTTATGAAAACATTCTTAAAATTAAGGCGAAAGATTTACGACGCTCACGGTGCTCATGCTGCGGGGCATGGGCGCTGTCAGCGCAAACGTAAAACTGACATTTGACTATACATTTGACAGGACATGATTCCCTAATAAAATAAAAAGTTTGACAGTTACTAGAATTAGCGCCGTGAGCGTGCTTATGATCGTTCCGAATGAAAATCGCGCTCACACGGTCGTGAGCGTGACACTTGATTCGGGACACTTTTGAGCGCTATGAACGCTGTGAGCCCTCTGAGCGCGATACGGAACGCACCGTTAATGTTAGTAGTGTTGCCAACACTTGCCAAGTTTCAAAAT